>JAMRYI010000125.1:0-307228 GCA_029231635.1 Ditylenchus weischeri | reverse complement strand
TTTCAAAAAAATTAAAGGCAAAATTTTCAAATTAAAGGCAATGCCTTTAATTAAGGGATATAATCGGACCCATGTTTGAATCGTATTTTTGCAAAAACAAGAAAGTGACCGCTTGACCCAGTCTAAACAAAAAATTGCCGTTTTTTAATTACCCTTACTTTGCTAGTTTTAATGATTAAAGCTCAAAATCGGAATGATACAATAATCTTTAAAATTAAAAGTGAGGTTTAATCTTCTTGATCAGATTTTGCACTTTACTTGTTTAAATTAATGGTAATAAAAAATTAGCCTGTAAATTTTGCAATAACTGCGGATTCTGATTTGAAAATTTTTAACCATTGAAATTTTCAACACTGCCTCTAACACAAGAAAACGAAATAACAGTTTCAAAAAATCTGAAAAAGTGTTATATTGTTTGAGTTTAATTTAACTGGTAAGACTGCTTAATACCATATATACAGTAAATGTAAGCATTTGAAGTATTCCAATTTTTCAGCCACTGACTAATCAATTGTGTGATGAGCCGTCAGAAGGAAGTGAAAAGCACTTATCAGAGGTTAAATAAAAAAATTTTCATGTAAAGATCTACCCAAAGGTTTTGAGAGTATTTGATATTGTTCCTCAATCGATCGGTGAAATTAAAATTTTTAGAACTTTGAAGACTAGATTGTCAAAAACGGATTCCTAAAGTACCTTAAAATTTTTGGAAAATACCGAAAAGCGAAAATTTGTGAATGCCGGATTATGGTACCCGACTGTAGAGCATTTAATGTAACGTAATTAACTGTTTGATCATAACAAAAACACGCAAAAAAGTAGTTTTTGAAGTTTTTGTGGAATCTCGGCACGAGTTTCTGGTTCACAAAAAATCATGTTTTAATCACTCTTTACAAGTTTAAGCCTCTGAAATACGCAGAAAGTGTATTTTCAGGGGCTGAAGTGCATTTTTGGAGATGTTTCTTTATGCATTTGATTGTTTATTTTGAGAAAACCAAAGAAAGTGCTTGCTTTTAAGGTATTATAAGGAGTTTGTAGAACAGTGTCAGTAAACAACTTTTTTGATATGATGTTTAGCATATAGTTTGGAGACGTTTGAGCAGTATTCACAAATCAATACAAAGTGAGGAGCGAGTGGCGAATTTTTTGCCTCTAGGTAAATTGATCCTCGGTAAATTGATCCTCCGGTAAATTGATCCTCCACTTTTTGTCTTGACACGAAATCATTTATGCATAATTCTGTTCACTCTTTCTTTGTTCGCCTTCAAAATTTTGCGGAATTTAAACTTTTCAGTCTGAACCAACTAAATTATGTCAAATACTTGGTGATTTTTTTTTCATATTCCAAAGTTTTCTGAATAACTCAGACAGGATGGTTGATATTGTAAATGCCCTGAGTATTTTTGAGTATTGGACAATGATTGATTTTGGTGAAATTTTGTGAAATCATTATTGTCCAATACTCAAAAAATACTCGAGAAAACGGCATTTTACCACTATCAAACCATCTTCAGCATGCCTGAGTTAGTCCAGAAAACAGGTTTTGGAACATGAATAACGTAAAAAAAATCGCGCCAAGTGGACGATCACTTCGTTTGGTTGGTTCAGACTAGAGTTGTACAATTGTCCGTACAAATAGAAACCCGGACCCGAAGATTTCACCGCTTCAGTATAGACTTTAATGTCGGGATAAACACAGTCACCCATTGCTTAAGTTTGAAGCTGCTTTAAATTAAAAATAAAAAATACTACAAAATCTTGGGTTAGTCAATAAATTCGTGGGTGTTTATACGGTGCATAATTTTTTCATGTAGGTTTCACACTTTTGTATTTGGCTACATAATTAGCCTACTAGCACACAGGCTCTACTATCACGATTTTAGTACTCGGATCGGAGATGTCCTGGGTATCTCGGGTGTTGTATGCCAAAACCTTTTTTCAATAAAGTGATTTCAAACTTTCCAATAAAGTGATTTCGAGTGTATTTTTGCAGAGTGTAAATTTTTTTGATGCGAATTCGATCCAAGTAACCTGGTTTAGTACTAGAGTTGTACAATTGTCTGGACAAATAGGACAAATTCGGGCAAATAGGGACAAATAGAAAATTTTCAACCTAACTTTATTAACATCAAAGCCAAACAAACAAAATCATTCAATATCATTAATAAAACACTCAAAATCTTCTTCCTCAATTGTTTTTTCTTCTATTGTTTCTTCCTCCATTGGTTCCATTGCCTCCTTGCCCAGCTTGAAAAGATCGGCGTATTACAGCAAAAGATTGTGCTTGACGAAGACGAGTTGGCTTGCGGTGTCCACCTTCAATCTAAACAAAGTATATGTTTTACAATAACTCAATTATATTTAAATTTTAAATCAACCAACCAACCTGTTGTAAATCTTGGTGTGAATTGCTCCCCTAAGTGACCAGTTCCGTTCCGTCACTGCACTTGAAATTGGTATGTTGGAGAAGAAATGGGCCACCTTAGACAAGAGAGTATCTGAGAAGAAGGCTTTCCACCAAGTCAGAGCATCCATCGTGTTGACAGCGTCTCACGCATAACGTCGTTTGTCCTCTGCAAAGATTCCCGTTTTGGCTAGCCATTGTTCCCACTCCACTATCAGCTAAAACAAATAACAAGTTGACAATTTAACGAATCAACTCAATACTTACTTTTGGTTGCTGCCCAGCGAAGACCGTATTTTTGCTCAATTTGCTGGCCAAGATTTCAATTGCTGCTTGCTTATCTGTGTCGGTCAATCCTTCACCTCTGTCGCTGTGCTCCATGAGATCCATCAAGTGCGTGACATCCGTCCGCCCAAATTCTTCCCTGCTCTCTAGTAGCTAAAACACTTTTGGTCAAACAAGAATTAAGACAACAAATCATACCTCTATCATATCACTCAGCGTCGAACTCGCTTTCTTCAAAAGACCTCTTTGCTTCCACGAATGCTGTCTTGATTGTCTTAAAAGCGCTCCTGGAGTTGACTTCATTGCCGTGATTGCTTCCGCCAGAGAAGTGAGCACCTTGCTGATTTGCTCTAGTGTGGGCCAGAATTCTTCATCGCTGCAAAGGATAAGGCGCAGATCTTCCAATTCCCGCTTGAGCTTCCGATTATCTTGGATCCCGGCGTTCCACACAGCTTCCTTGAGGCACAATTCATTGTGGATGACAGAGTTGACCAGCTTTGCGTATGTCCCCCAGCGAGTCTCAATCGGCAATTGCAGCAACGTTGATGAGCCCATCTTTTCTAGTTGAATCTTTGAAAGGATCTTCTGCGGCTTTGACTTGCTAAAAGTGAGTGTAAGAAAAGAATATAAGTAACAAACCTGAAGAATCTAACGATATCCTGACAAAATTTGACTCTCATGGCAACCAACGTCCTCTGGCAAATATCCTTAGCGGCCAAGTTGAGCATGTGAGCCTTGCACCCCTCGAACAGAATCCACGGATACGTTTTTTCCAGCAGTTCCCAGGCCTTGCGCATATTGGATGCATGATCGGTGACGACGGCAACGACTTTGTGCTTTCCAACGGCTTCAATCTCTTCAGCTAGAATCTTGGCGATATATTTTCTTCAATATCATAAAGATAACCATAAAGTCAAGTAATATCAGAACCAATCTTCATGTACTTCATCCTTGGTGTCGATCGAGTTATAGAGATAAGGCTTTGGAGTGTGCACAATGATATTGATGATCTTGTTAGTGTTAATTTCGCTCCACCCATCGGACGAGTTTCGAGGAAATCAGGCTTGTTGATTGCTTCATCCATCGATTCCTTGACCCTCTTGAACTTAGCTGGCACTAGCACCTTCGGAAACTTGTAGTTGCGCGACGGAAGCTTGTGAGAAGGACGAAGCTTGTTGACAAATTGCTTGAAGAACGGGTTTATTCAGGAAATTGGCTGCGATGTTACCACTGACAAGAGCCTGAAAGATAAATAATACAAACATGAATTCTTACCCTTGTGAGAAGAATGTCCGCTTCGTCTTGATCATCCTTGCTGACGTTGTCGAAGAACCCCTTGATGCTCGGTGTGCTTGTCCTTGCGCTGTCCTCCTCCGATTCCTTGTTGATCTTCTTCGGTGGCTCCGCAGTTGCTTTCATTGAGAGGCGATCGATCTGCTTCCTCGCCTCAGCACCAACCTTCTTGCAGTCCTGAAAAGTGGGATAAGTAGTACAAGTGGGATTAAAGAACTAAAATTACATTTAGGTGTTTCTCCATCCTCGGTGCATTTGTCAAATAGCGAGCATAGCGAAATTGGCAGTAGCCGACGATGATCAACTTTCCATTTGTATCCTTCTCCTCTTTGCGATTGAAAAAGCTCCAGCACCATGAAAGCGGTTTATTTCCTTTCGACAGTGTTCACCTGAAAAATAAAAAGTTAACGAAACAGTAATGAATTCAGTGTCGGCAATGTATAAAGAAATTAATGACCAAGGTATTTTTGAATTTTGAAGGGGCTTCCTGGGTCAGAGGTTCGAATATTATTGGGTGCACACCTTATTTTTTTACTTTAATTTTTTATTTTCTCCCTGCTCTAATAATTTTTTAGATATCTAAGAGGCTTAGGATCTGTTTGACATTTTAACTTCTAAATAAAAGTGGGTAAAAATAGTATGTGCATCCAGTAGTATTCGAACTTGTGACCTAGCCCCTGTGGTTTTTCAACTTTTTACTAGCCTTGTTATCCCAACTAACCTTGTTACTTACAGTATTCTCTCTAATAGACCGACCCCCTCCAATAAACCGACCCCCTCTAATAAATCGACCCCTTAAAAACTCAAAAAATATTTTCTAATTTTTTTGTCCTAAAAGGAAAAGAAAAACTGTTTTTTGTTGACACATTTTTCTTTTTTTTTTGCGGTTATGGTGAATGTTTAGAATAAAACCTTGGATTTTAGCTACCAATCTATTTTCGCCGCCGATGAAACTGCTGTCTTGCTGGAGATTCAAGTGGCAAGTGTATTAAAGAAAAGAGAGCCAAGGAGGTTTGTGATTTTGTTATAAATCTGCTGCAATTGTTTTTATGTGTTTCAGGTTTCTGTGCTAATAAGCGGCCATGACAGAATGCGAGTGACTGTGATGCTAACTGCACGTTCTGGTGGATTTAAGTGCAAGCCCTATGTCCTCCTTCCTCGCAAGCGGCCAGATCCTCGAATCGTAGACATGTTCAAAAGCAAGTTGGTCCTAAGCCAGAATCGACAAAGAAGAAGCTCAATGACATTGGAATTCACTCAGCAGTCGTACTGGGAGGATGCACTGATTTAATTCAAGTAGGTTTTTTATTTGTTTAATTATTCCACTCTTAATGTTTCAGGCGCCTGATGTCGTGTGGAACGGTCCCTTCAAAGCCAAGGTCCGCGAGTTGTACAATATCTGGATGCTTGATGACACTAACAAAGAACACACTGCCGCCGGAAACTCAAAAGCGCCATCTATCGACTTCTATCTTGAGTGGGTCTGTCAAGCGTGGGATGCATCGCTGAAAGCATCGCCAAGTCGTTCAAGGGTTGGTGTTTTATTGCAGAAATTTCATTATATTTTTTGTTTTAGATAGCGGGATAACCAACATGCGCTATGGCAACGAAGATGACCAAATCCACTGCTTCAAAGAGAAAGGGCCGGTGCCTGAAGGACTCCAATTGCTACAAGACGCCCGCTTTGCTGCCGAAGATCTCCCGACTCCGATGAAGATGAAGAAAAAAGATATGCCAGCGACAGCTCACTCCGAGAAAAAAAACTTGAAATCTATTTCCAGTTTGTTTAAACTATTTCTTTGTTTGAAATTGAATTTATGTCACTAATAACATTGTTTGTTTTCAAGTTCACCAATATAGGTTCCGATATAGGTTGGTTTTCTGCAACGCAGTTTATAATAAGTAGTGAAAAATGTTTTTTGTGTTATTCAAAGCTTTAATAGTGCTCAATAAGGACTTAAAATTTTTTTGAATTTTTTTGTCTACTTGAGCCTTTTAAATTAGATAAATAAATTAACCAGAGATGAAAAATTGATCCTGATCGTAATAAAATAAGATGTTTCGTATCCTTTTCGCTCCTACAATATTCTTTAGTATACACATCCTAACGTGTCCTAATAAAAGATATTTTGACTTAAGGATCCTAATTAGGATCCTTTTCGATTTCGCACTTTTGGTAGGGTTTTTTTAACGGATTTGAGCTCAGCATAATCGATTTACTGATGAAACTGTTCTTTTGAATTCACTTCACTGTTGAACATACAAATCCACTCAAGACAACAAACATTTGAACAAAAAAGAGCAAAAGTATATCAAATTTTGTTCAAATGTTTGTTGTCCTAAGCGGAATTTGAAGTAAGAAAAATTAATGGCTTGGACGTTTAAGAGCAGTTTTTAAGTAAATCTGTCATTTTGAGCACGAATCCGCAAAGAAAGCCTTAAAAACAAAACAGAAAGTAGACAGAACAACATTCACAGCGAAAAAATGTGCACATCCTAATTGAGAAATATTCCTAATTGGGATACTCCCGTCAAAACATCCTAATTAAGACGTTTTGACTAGAGTATCCCACTAAGGATAGCCTATTGAAAGAATCCTAATTGGGACCCTCTAGTCTAAATATCCTGATTAGGATGTTTCAGGATGTTTATCCTAGCAGGATATTTTAGGAGCAAATAAGATCAAAACATCCTATTTGCTCCTGATTTCATAAAGAAAAGGATCAATTTCCCATTTCTGATCAACTGCCAAACGTTTTAAAAAGCATTATTTTCAGACTCGGTGCTAAGTGAAGACGTAGAAGTAGAAGTTAAAGCAGAAGAAAAAATTTTTAATGTGACTTTGTAGTTTATATCTTTATATTGTCTGTAATTGAGTGAATAAAATGATTGATTTTGAAAAATTTTGTTTAATGCTTTTGTTTTCTAAACTGTTAAATCTTTACAGCCACATAACCTACCTTAATTTTCGATACTATATTCTGAATAAAACTTTGCTGTTTTAAAGGAAATTGGAAAAAGACGACTTAAACGACCATGGTTTTTGAACGCAGCGGCATTTACAAAATTTGAATTGGCGCGGGACACTTTCTTACTCCGAAAATGTTTGTTTGAATTGTTTTTTTATTTGCATTTGAAACAAAATTTCATGTCTTCTTCCAGGAATGACGTTAAACTGATAAAAGTAATTATAGAGCAGTGGAAGTTGCCTAATTCGTCCGATCTGGCAATCCTCAAGCAACGTTGGGCTCGACTAGTTGATGGTTTAAAATTTTTTTAAAAATTTTAGATGCAAACAAAAAAATAATGCGGAAATTGATTGTTGCTCATTTTTTGGAGTAAAAAGAGTCCTCCGCCAATTAAAATTTCAGAAATGCCTCTGCGACCAAAAACCATGGTCCTTTAGCAAGGAACTTGCCTAGACCTAAACGTGCCTCAGCAGCACTTAAAAACTCTAAATTACATAAAAAGTTTAGTAAGTGTTCCAGTAGTTGTTGTTTGAATCATGGCTTCTTTGAATGTAAAAAAATTATTTTAATGCAGGGTGGGTTTTTAAAAAGCTAAACATGTTTTGGTCTGGCAAATCTTTTTTTTATTACAGGGTTGCCAAGTGGGCTGATTTCTCAGCATTTGGCTGATTTTAAGCCCTGTGTGCTGGAAAATTTTGTTATTGCTGATTTGCTGATTTTTGCTGATTTTCCTTTATTTTTACATACATAAATGTCTTTTTCGGTTAGTTTCACGCCTCAAAATCGTCTAAAATTATTCATTTACTTAATCAAAATCTATAGTTTGCTTGCTAACAGTATGCTTTCCAGTTTGGTACTTATTGGGTTGGGGGCAGGTTTTTTACTTTTTTGAAATGTTATAACGAAAATGAATTCATGCGTTTATGTTAAAATAAAAACGCTATTAATAAAAACTGTATTAAACCACCTGAACAGGTGTCTTGAAGTCATTCTACTTATAAATACATCAACAAGCTAAGAAAAAAGTAAAAAAGAGTGTACTTGAAAGTAAAAATTAAAGATATATGTGTAAAACATTTCAAAAGTATTCAAATGTTTTTTTCAACAATATTTATTCTGTCACATATACCTATAACAGAATAATTTCACATAATTCATCGCAGATCTTCTTCTTCGTCGCTTATTTCATTGATTATTCGAGATTCCATTTCCACCAACTTCTTTCTAATTCTTCTTGTTTTTTCAACTTATTGGTCAGGTTCAAGTTTTGTAGCCGTGATTTCTTTTTCTCAATTTGTTTTCTAGCCAAAAGTACCTTCTTTTCTTTCTCACTCTGAACTTCCATCTTTTTTTCTTCGAAAGCTATCTGCATATCCAAAATTGTTGTAGTTGTTTCTTTTCGCAACTTCAATTCATCAATTTTTGTTTGCCGTTTTTCATTTTTGATTTATTTTCTATAAGTTGTTCATCTATTTCCATTGCTTCTGGTACACTTGTTTTTTCAATGCGTTTTTTGGGTGACATGATATATATTTTCTTATCCCTGCTCCAGCGGTGCGGAACACTATTTCAGTAGTTTGTCATCATCGTTTTGAAAAAAAGAGTTGGAAAATAAACCGGCAGTCACTACTAAACCGGCCCCCCAGAGAGAGATTGAGAAATAAACCGGCATGCCGTTTAATTAGAGAAAACAAAAACTCTGATGAGGATTTATTTTGAAATGGCTACAAAAAATTTAAAACTAGACAAATTGGGTAAAGACAAGGTATTGTCTTGCTAAAATTATTATGAAGCAGTAGAATCTGCAAACAAATTTTAAAAATTATTTTTGTTTCAAAATAGTCATGGCCTATAGAAGATAGGTAACTTTCTGGGCTATACTTCGCCATTTATGCATTTTAAACTGACAATTAAGCCGACAATTAAGCCGACAATTTCGACAATTCACATGCAAATCGACCTGCTGAACACGAATCCGGTGTCAGAATTACAAATTTGTCAGTTTGAAATGCAGAAATGGCGAAGTATCTACACAGAAAGTGACCTACCATATTTCATCTAATTAACGCGCCCTCCTCTAATGAACGCGCCCCCTCTGACTTTGATGGTTTGTATCTCAAAGCAGAAAAATTTTTTTGATCTTTTCTTTTTTGCATTTTCTTAACTTCCGCGAGTTCTACCGATTCCATATTTTGGGATTTTGGATTTTTGCCCAAAAATATCGAGATCGACCTCAAATTTTTCCGATTTTCGGGATCCAAAAAATAAACGCGCCGGCGCGTTTATTTATCTTCTATAGGAATCTTCTATAGGCCATGACTTTTTTGAGAAAAAAACAATTTTTAAATTTGTTTTGCAGATTCTAACTAGTGTACCCGGGGCCCAGGCATTGTAAATATAAGAAAACGCTTCGCGTATAAGCCTGAGCCTAGTGAAGCTTAATAGCTACCACCTGGGCAGGGGTGTTGTATGTAGTGGTACGTAGGGTCTTGTACTTTTTTGGACAAGTGTACTTTTTTAAAAAAATTTGAGTTACGTACCTTGCTGCAAAAACAAAAGTTTTGAAATAAGTTGATGAATTCAATGTCGATGAATTCGGCGCCGGCTCATAAATGTATAGATATTTATTCCAGGAGAATAAAAAAGGCAAGTAATAATTGAAGCTACTTTTTATGTAAAAAAATATTTTTGATCAGTGATAGTTAATTGTTTATTGGTACTGCAAATAAATTGTTGACAAATATGACAATTGGTTTAAATATTTCTGTTTGTGACCATTCTGACCTCACCACGCACCACGGCCCACGGGGTGTCAAACACGTCGAAAGGCAAAATTGGCTTTTTCTTGTCGAGACAAAAAATTCGAAAAAAATTCAAAAAAATTTTTAGAGCGATCTGAAGTGATCTGTGAAAAACAGATTTTTAAAAGACGGCCTTGGAAAAATGTTATTGCGGTTTAAAAGTGTAAGGAAAACTTCTCTACAAGATGCTGTATACGAAAATTAGAAAGGTATGTAGAGAGAGATACAGTAATTTTTATGCTTTCGTGTCAAGACAAAATAATATATCGAATATGGAAAATATCAGCTTTTTTGCCTACAACTTGGGCATGTTCCACTAGAATATATACTTGTCACAGTCCGTATTGCGAGGGTTAACGCCGTCGTTTTTGAAGGCGTTAATTCTACTAACAACTGGCGTTCTGTTAAATACCAGCTGATCGAACTTTTTGCTGTTATTCGGGTAAAATGGGCTTTTTGAGTCAAAAAAGTAAAAATGTGATAAGTTGTAAGATTATTCGTGCAATAAATTTTTCGTTGTAAAATGGGTAAAAAGCTTTGGTCGGAGTCTATACGCCGGCGTTTATTTTTTAAGGTAGAACACCTTGTGAACGCCGGCGTTGAACCGACGTTGAGAAAAGTTTGTGATCAACGCAATATTTGTAACCATCCTCATAAATATTTCGTTCTAAAACTTTTTTCATTACAGTTGAAAAAAACCGTTTCTGTTCCGAAAATCCGCACCTTTCTAACAAACTAATTAGATCCTTATCTGAAGGATGCACTTCGAAATAAATAACAGTCTCTTCATCTTTTTTCTGAACCGAAAACAACAATTTTTCGACTAGTTGTTGCTGAACGCTTGTTTTTAAGTAGCCTTCTGATACTGTTAATTTTTGCACCCATATCTTAGTCAACTGTTTTGGTTGGGAGGGTCTGATAATTGCACGTAGCGAAAAGTTATCTTTCTTGTACTCCAGATATCCTATTTTTTCCTGCTCAGGCTTAGGCTCAGGCTCAGGCTCAGGCTCAGTGTTGGCAGCTGGGCGCTCTGGACGAAAACAGTCCACAACTGGCATTGGCTTGGAAAAAAAAATCAAATTGCATATATCAAGCTGCATAATAGTTGTTTGTTTTATTTGTTCGCCTGTTTCAGTTATTTGATCCAGATTTGATCTTTTTCTTGCAGCTGCTTCATCGTTTTTGTGCTTCAGATAGGCTGCAGGTTCAGCATCTAATTTCACAAATCCAAATCCTTGGTAAAGTTTTATAAGTTTTTCGTTGCTACTTTCTACTTCTAAAAACCTGGTTGTGATATGAGAATTATATTCAGCATAGCGATATAAAAGCTCTGCAGTGACAGAAAAAGTGTTGAACCCAGACTTTACTTTTATTTCTTTTATGAAATCTATGTTGTCTAAATCTAAATCTTCCTTCGCAAACAAAACTCCAATCAAAATTTCTTGGGTTTGATCGATATCTTTTGAATAACAGGCACATGCATAACCATCAAAATGATGTGAAGAGGGTTTCAGTTCAGCATCTCTTATTTTTTCTAAACAATATTAACTTTAACTCATAAATGTTTTTTACTTGAGAAAAAAAGATTCGCAAAAGAAAACAACAGGGACCAATGCATAATTTTGTGTGCGTACCCTCGAACATGTATAGAGTCAGCTATTTCATAGGCCACAGTAGCTCACAGTAGTTCATAGGTTACAGTTGCCGGACCTATTGTCTTTTAGGGGGCCATATTTTTGCCTCGGTTCTCCCTGTTGATTTTTTGCGCGAATTTCAAAAAATTCGAAATTGCGCCAAACGTTTTTATTAATCAATTATCGTGATGATTAACATTGCATTTTTTTCTACTCAAACTTTGCTGTTCTAGAATGGTCCGCAACACGATATTTGATGCTCCTCAACGGCCGGATATTGATTGGATGCGATTGAAAAAGATATTGACCTACAATACCATTCAAGCTATGCAGTTCTTCGTTGGTCTTTCCCTTCTTCGTAATCAATAATCCTGCGACAAGTGCAATAGTGCAATGGCTATTGAAAAGCGTGGAGAAAGAATTGTCGGTATTCAGGTATGTGTTTCTTTATTGTTGCTCATATTTTTTTGTTATTATAGTGTAAGTGCAGAAAAGATAGAAAGCTCTGCTCTCGAAAAACAATAAGGAAAGGGTCGTTCTTTGAGAATTCGCATCTTCGTCTGGAAACGTGGCTTCTAATCTTCTACATGTGGGCAAACGACTTCTACAATCAACAGCTTGTGAAGGAACTAAGTTTAAATGCTCACAACACTTGCGATTGGCTAACCATTTTGTTTTGCCAAATTATTCTATTTAGCTACTATCATAATCAGGAAATGCATGGTGGTTTTGGTCGATTCATCGAAATTGACGAAGCTGCGATTTGCAAACGAAAATACAATAAGCGCAGTTTTGCTAGGTTATTGAATTTTCCAAACCATTTATACTTTAATGTTTACTTGTAGGACAATCATCGAAGAAGGCATTTAGCTAAGACTTCATACAAACAAATGTGAAGGTCAATGGGCTTACATGAAGCTCAAAGTGAATAGACTCTTCGGGACAAGCGATTCTCAAGTGTCGTCCTATGTTGCCGAAGCCGTTTTCCGTCAGAATTGCCGTGCGAAAAGCAGGGATGTCCTTACGAAGTTCTTCGAGCACATTAATTTAATCTATAATGGTGTAACGTAAAATCTGTTTTTATTGTATGATAATAAATGTGTAACATGCAAAAAAACATGCAAAAAAACGGTTCTAACATGCAAAAAAAACGGTGAAAAAAATCATTTGAAAACAAACAACAGGAGAAGCAAGGCATATTTGATATGACAAATTGTGGCCCCTTAAAAAGACAATAGCACCTTCAACAATAGCACCTTCAATAAGTATTCGCCAATTGTTCGATTGTGTGTGGGAATACGATGTGTTCGAATAATAAAGATTTAAAAATGATGTGATTTGTGTATCACCCGAATTTTCACAAATAAATGTGCCCCCTTTCCGAATAAGCGGGGATCAACTACGTGATTAACTACGAAAGTATCTTTTTCGCATACAGGGTGTGTCAAAAAAATTTGACCACTCTTAAATTTTCCAGCTTTTTTTATAATTGTTTTTGTGTCATTGTATTCACAAATTTTTACGACTGTCATGCTATATTAGCTTTGTTCATTCTCTGACAGTTTTAAGAAATGGCAATAATCAGAAAATAAGAAATTCGAATTGCTTTCATCGGTCCGTTTCCGTTAATTTGCAAAAAAAAGCTGTTGGTTTTCCTGCATTTATTATTTTATGGTTTTATCTTCAATTCTTTCAGGTACCACAGCTCAGCAGGTCGTCAGTGTTTTTTTTTCAAATTTATTTGTTAGTTGATAACTGATATTTTACAGGATGCTTTGCTTCTGAAGAAAGTTAAAAAAAATGCACGCCTGGGGGCTATCCGACTAAACTCAATTTGAATTTTAAAATTGAAATATTCCTATAGTAGTCCATAGCACTAAAAAGTTGACATTACCTTATTTGGTTTTTAGCAGAGTAAAATTTTATCTTTCAGAAAAATTTGCAGTTCCGGCGGGACACCAGCTCCAATTGCTTCTCTAAAATTTAAGTTCCAATTTGTTCTCCAGTTTCAACAGTTCAAGCTTCTTCAATTTTTCCTCTTTGCTTTGCTCATCGACGTCAGACAGAATCTTGAGTTACCTGAAACAAAATAGACTTAAATTATTTTTGTGAAAATAAAAGCTAACTTGAAGTCATCTTGATGTTCTCTTTTTCTGCTTTTTGTCTTGCCTGTCGTAGCTTGCGAGCCCGCTTGTTCCAAACTGGTTGGTGCTTCACCGCTTTCTGAGACATCAAGACCAACGATTTAGTTACTTCTTGGCGGATTTGTTCCCATTTCTTGTCTTTGGCATCCTTTGTCACAGTAGGCGAGAATTCCGAAAAGAAGCTCTTTGCATCTTCTTGAGCATCGAGAACTTGTCAGCATCTTTTGAGCGAACATCAACGTTGACATCAGTCGAGGACTCCATTTTTCTGCAAAAAAAAGGTTAAAAACAGCAAAAAAAAGGTGCAAAAAAAGGTTAAAAACAAAAGAATCAAACAACTGCTTTAAAAAAAAGCAAAATAAACGGTTACAAAAATGCGAAATGATTTCGCAATTGAAATTTGCAATTTTGAAATCATTGCAAGATTTCACATTTCAAATTTCAATTGGAGATTTCTATTGCATTTCATTTGGTCGGATAGCAAAATTTCACATTTCAAATTTCAATTGCAAAATTGAAAAATTTCATGCAATATTTCAAAATTGCGTTTAGTCGGATAGGCCCCTGGTTGAGATGAATTCTGCCGACTCTGTGAAGTTTGAATGCGTATACTGAAGCAGAAGGAAAGCGTTTGGGGTAGTAGTCCCTCTTGTATGTAATTTTTGTGTCTGTTAGTAGTAAAGCTATGCTAAGGTGATAGGTAATTGAATACTCAGTCCTAAGTGAATTTGGCGATTTCCGAGGGATAGGGACTGAATATTCGGGGTATCGACGTTATGTACCTTTTGTCGCAAATGGGAAAAAAGGTACATAACGTAACACGCCAAGTTATAACGCGCCAATTTAATTTTTTTTTGAAAAAGGTACACTAACACACTATAAACTCAACACAAGATATATGAAAGATGAATATCTGACGATATCAACATATTTTGATTAATATCGACCTAGTAGTGTCATAAACACCCCTCCAAATCAAGTTTGTTTAGGAGTGTCTAAAAACTATTTTTAAGCAGTAATTTTGCCGTAAAAAGACTAAAAAGGCAATTTAAAGGGGATCATCAGCTTTATTGGGATAAAGCCCACTTATTTTAAAGGGGCCCACTAGCAAAAATGAAGATTTTGAACATGGTTTTAAATACTTGGGCCTATCGCATATAGAAACTCTGGCATGTATGCTTTTTCATGCATCCAGAGTCGCTTTCGAGTGATTTGTGTTTAAGGAATGTGGGTGTGCGCGTCCCAACTCCAAGCCACAGTGGTCTTGGGGGGTTATTGGTTATAGGTCGGCTCCAATGGAAATTAAAATTTGAGTACAGATTTATCAAAAGTTCAGACTTTACGTTATATACAAGGCTAAAAGTTTGATAATACTTTTTTTGCATCGAAAAGTACAAAATTTGCAACTCAAGTCACACACCAAAATGTAGCCCAGGATCTGCTTCGAAAAGTTAGAGCAAATATTCACAAAATTGAGCATCTAGGGAAATTAAAAGACATTTTTAGTATGTGATTCGTTTTTCTAGTCAAATTATGAAAGTTTTTGAGTGTCACGCAAAATTTTTGTGAACCTTTTTCAGGTTTTGAAATGCCGTTGGCTATGTATTCTAATGCATCTGAAACAAAAGAATGAGCTATTTTAAGCAGCTATACATGCGATAAGTACTCTACCCCTTCAAAATGTTTTGGCGCTAACTTAAGAAACATTTTTACGATATTCTGTATAATAGATAACATTAGCAAAATAACCTAGTAGGCTTACCAGTAGGTGGACTATCAGCATAATTTAGCAAATTGATCCAATGTTCATTTCTACTGCACAATTTAGGACTTGAACTAGAAATTACTGTTAGAGCAAGAAAAAGTAAAATCATCATACAACTTTTTCAAAAGCTGAAAAGCTCATTTTTTATTGTCAAAATTCAGGATGATTCAAGAAATTTCTAATATTCTAAATGGCCATTACTTTTTTCCAATTCCGTTATTACATACCGATTTTTCTCGCCGACAATATTTTTAGTGCATAAAATTAAATAAATAAATAAAAACAGTTTTCACTTGGTCCCCAGTGGTTTTGGTTCTAGTCTTTGAAAGGCCCCTTGATATCCAAAATCCAGACCACGAATAAATACGGTAACCGATCTGTAATAACAAATTTTGAAAAACGACTTCTAGAAAAAGTTATGGCCATTTGAAGTAGTAAGAATTCACTCGAAAGTGACTCTGGATGCATAAAAAATGTATGCATACCAGAGTTTCTTTATGCGGTAGGTCCCAGTTAACAAAACTATGTTCAAATTCCATCTTTTTGGGGTCAAGGTACCCTCAACATCTGATTTACTAAGTTATAATAAACAGAAATCAACTAAAAATACCAAAATTCAAGATTTCAAAAAAATCGACTTTTTATAGAAAAAAGTAGGTGGAAACACCTTTTTTATCGTGTTCAACGTGTAGGAAATGCTTAAAAATGGTTAAAATGGTGTTTTGAAAAAGTTCAAAAAAAAATTCATTTGGGGAGGGGGTATACTCCGGTAGCGCCAAATAATCTAGTTGAATGCTCAATAAAAATAGTTGAAAAATAAATAGTAATGAAAATACTTTGAATACAAATAGTTTGAAAACAGTTGAAAACATACCGTATGCTCTCTAATAAACGGCCCTCCTCCTCAGAGGGGGGTTGAAAAATAGACGGGCTCTCTCTATTAGAAACACGAGCTTGAGTTTAAACTAAAAGTCAAGTTTCACCTTGAATTTTGAAAACACTGTAAGCGTATGAAATATAGACTTAGGGAAATGAATGGCTATTTTAAAATCGGCTATCAACCATATGGGCTAGGAAGCTATTTCGCACAAAATAACGGCAAAGGCGAGGAAAGCTGACCACAAAAGGTATACGTTAAAAAGATGGAATTTGAACAATGTTTTGTTAACTGGGGTCCACTGCATATAGAAACTCTGGTATGCATGCTTTTTATGCCTCCAGAGTCACTTTCGGATTTTTGAACTTGGTTTCTAACAAAAAACTCCCATAATTAAATTCTAGGCCTTGTTTTGTTAGAAACCAAGTTAAAAAATCCTTACAGAAGATCAATGATTAGGAAATATTTTTGAATTGGCGGGAACCCACCAGACCACCGCGAGCATGCACTCTCATTGGCTAAAGTTCATAATGCGGTCATATCCCGAAATAGTGTTTTGACAACTTTTCCGGGCATTGCAGATCGTTTCAGAGAAGAAAACATGTTTTTACGATCGAGAAAGAATTTAAAATTTTTTTTGACTGAATTTTTCGCTTCAGAAGAACAAGGTAAACCAACCTGAATTGGTACCTAGATACCCTAAAAAGATGGAATTTAGACATGGTTTTGTTGACTGGGGCTTGATGCACAAACAAACTCTTATACCACCACGGACCAAAGCATATTTTTGTGTGCGCACCCTTGAACACGTATAAAGTCAGCTATTATATAAGACACAGAACCTCAGATGTCATAACCGAATCTCGATTTATCAAGGGTGTTTTTTACGATGGAAAACGTTTTTCAAAGGGTTCTTGAACATTTTAGCGAGAAAAATTTTGACGAAAGATCGATTTTTTGCCTTTGGGGTCCAGCTAAATGGTAGTAAAAAGTAGCTGTATGCTTTATTTTTATTTAAGTAGGGGCATTCTGAAACGACCGAGGAAGTTGATTAAACGCGGTTTTGGGTTATGACATTGAGCTACTTCAAGTTAAATGTACGCGAAAAGCCAATTTTCAACTTCTTTTTTTCTAGCTTTTTACATTTCTAATAGAAGTTAATGATTTCTTTAACCAAAATTTTGATCATATCTAAATTACACAAAAAGAATCTACTCTAGCAAAGTTATAAACAAAAAATGATTGAAAATATTGATGAAAAAGAATATTTCTAAATTTCGTGAACACATATTCTATTTGTAATCTTTTTTTCATTTTTTTGCAAAGAGCTAAGCATTCTGTAATCAAATTCATGCGGCAAACGGCTATATGTGATCATATATCGCAGCTAGCTATATGTGATCATATATCGCAGCTAGCTATATGTGATCATATATCGCAGCTAGCTATATGTGATCATATATCGCAGCTAGCTATTTGTAATCATACTAGGGCTTTTCATAATGTCTGCCGTACTTTTAAACAATTTTTTTATTATCAATATTATATTTGATATGAGATTTAATAGAATACTGATCAACTTTTTTGGATTTTTTTTACTTTTTCACATTTGATGTTAGGGCATGCCAGTCCCATTGTGTGCCCTGTTAATGTTGACTGTACTTGTTAATTCAATGGTTTAGTCTTGCTTAGCGCAAAATCTTGACTTTAGGGAACATTTAAAAAATTCAGACCCATTATAAACAAAAGGCCGGTACGAGCGCAGCTATTCATGAAATTTCTTCATTAAGACAAATTAGGCAAAATGCACAAAAACGTTAACATATTTGACAAATATACCCTCACTTTAATTAAATAAAAATGACATGAAATTATGAAATTTCGTGAATGAATTTTTCATATAAGACATATAATTTGTGAATTTCTAACCGCAATTTGGCAGTTGGAAGTTTAAAAAAAAATATGTTTTATATGAGTAAAACGTCATTAAATACTCCAAATTAATTAGTTTTACTCAAAGTGAATATGTGTATTCAAATATGCGTTTGCTTAAAGCTTAGGTAGGGTCTATCTTCTTTTCTGTTATTTCATTCACCATTTAATCCATTTTTAAACTTTTCTATAACTTTCTTCTTATTAGTACACAAGACCATAATAGGTCATCCAGAGGTAGCATAATTTCATCCAACATAAAAAGATCCAGTGCCACCATGCAGTTATCCATTGGCCGCAGATGTCGAAGCTAGGCAAGCCTTCATGCCAATTTCCAGACTCTTCTTCAAAGAGCTTGGGTTGGCGCCCCACTCGTCGACCAGCATCCACAATATTATCCATAGACCGGATGTCTTCTTCAACTGTTAACGGAAAATTGTGGAAGATTCAAATGCACGACGAACTAGATTATTTTCTGGGCAACCGGACAAAAATGACTTTTTCCGGTTTTGTCTCATTACAAATACCCTTAAAATCGTGTTTTGTCCGGTGGCCTATTTTTTGGCCCAAGAGTGCACGAGTGAAATGAAATTTTGGCAGTTTGGCAGCCTTTTGGGAACAAACTTCCTGTACCCTTTTTTTAAATTACTCATTCTTTTTTATTTTATTCTTTTCTGCTTTACTATTTTTGCCTACCAATAATCAATTTAGGTGAGGCAGGAAGAGGCTGTTTATCTCTCTTTTTTCTTTCCTTCCTTTCTTATTCCCTACAAAGACTCGTTACTCCAAAGAGCAAGGACAGCCATTCCTTCCGCTCTTTCAAAACACAGGCGTGCTCCTCAATGAGGACTTTCTCCTCCTGCAGCATGCGCAAGGACCCACTGTTTCCTTCCCCTTTTTTGTGGGTGCAGATAATACCACTTGCTAATAAATTTTTCTTGTTCCTTACTTACTTTTTGGGGTGTGAAGAGCACGCTTTTTTATTGGCCAAAATCAAATGAAAGAAAATTTGATGGTAAATAGGCAAGTAATATTTGTGTAAGAGAAGAAATGAGCTTTTTCAGTTTTTTTGTATGTTTATTGCACACGTGATTTGAAGTGGTGATAAGGTTTTCTTGGATTTGTTTTTGATTTACATTTTTTTTGTTATTATTTTGGTGTGTGTGCATATTTTTTGAAGGATAATTGTTTTTAAAGGATGGGGGAACACATTCTTGGCTATCCAACAAAATCATCAGCGCTAAGTTTTACACTAACAGGAGCTTATTTGAGGCTAAAATTTCAAAAACTAAAATTTTCGAATATTAATCGTTTTTGGGGTTTTTCTTTGACTGGTTTCATTGAAATTTTCTGACATTTTTCTACGAGTCACACGTTTGATGCGAGACTTAGTTCATCACACATAACCAAAAATTAAAAGTCTTATCTTATATACAAGGCGTGTAGCTTCTTGTAGCTTGCTCTGTCGATTACCATCAATTGCTCGCTGTCGCTTCTCGCATCTGCAGGCACCAAAACATACAAGAGAGAAAAAAGCAAAAGACGGCAGAAAATATATGAAAAACTTATCTAATTAAAGGTCTCAGGCAGTCAGCTATCCAAGTAGAGGCTAAAATATGTAAGAATTGCTAACTGTCTGCATAGAAACAATAAAAAAAGATACCAACCCAGATATCAAACTCATCGCTGTCTTCTTTCAGCACGTAAAACATGAAAAACTTGTGGAATCCATACGCCGGCCGCTAAAATACACAAAAGCAAAAGAGAGTAGAAAATATGACAAAAACTCATCTAATGCGAGACGGCGTATGCTTACTTCTCCGAGTAGAGGCTGAAAATGCGTAAGAATCTTTTATTGTCAACAAAACAGCAACAAAAAGACACTAAAAGCTCTAGACTCCAATGACTGTAGCCACAACAGTCAATAAGGAAATTCACACGGACAGACCGAGAAAAAAGGCAAGCGAAAAAACCGACACACCAAAACGATTTCAAAAACGATATTGAAATTCAAATCTCTGGCGTGCCTGGTACCCGCGCATTCGAAATGCAAGAATTATTACATCGGGCGCGAGCATGCCCCTTTAAGAGTCACGTTCACACAATAGCAGTTGTTTCAATGGCTGAATTAAGAAGAATTGAAATAGCCTTTACAGAAAGTAATCACTTACCATTTTTACCCAAATTTTGACAAGACACTAACCAAGTACAAAATTTTTAAATTTTTAAGTATTTTTTTGAATTTCTTAACTATCTTTTTTAATCAAAAAATCAGAACCACTCTTAATCTAGCCAACCTTATCAGTGCACATATGTTTAAACAAAGGTGACTCATGCCCCACCCGTAACCCACAAAACAAGGAATCAATTTTGCAATAAAGCAAGAGGAAAAGATTTAAATTATTCCCAAAGTTGAATAATTTCTCTTCTTCCTTTTCCGGATTGACTGTACACTTTGTTGTTCACAAATTCAATTGATTGATAGTGTGCGTTGTATATGTATATGTGTGTGTATATCCCTACTCCCTACAAAACTACTACCCACCCTGTTGTCTACTAAATTTCCTCTTATTTCAGACGTCCTTGCCTTTGCCCTCCACTGGTCATTGAAGGACTGGCAATAGTAGCATTATTAATAGATCTCAATCTATTCACCTAGTACATTTGTGTCTGTGCCTGTGATTGAATTAGTTGTAGCAGAAAGAGTTTTTGGCTATTACTATGGTGGACACAGCTAATAATAATGAAAATACTGCGGACACATTGCTCAACCCTTATTTGTTCAAGTTGGAGTTCAAACCAAAGGTAGATATTTGTTCTTAAAAGATATGATAAAAATAAATAAGAACACTCTGAGAAGTATGGCTTTTAATGCATTTGCGCTCACCGCAAAAAAATATGCATTGAGCTCTCCTTTTGATTTTTTTGGAATTGTATTTCTTCAAAAGTCTTTAAAAAGTGTTTGTTTACACTTTTCAATCATTAAAATGCAAAAAAAATTCGCCAAAAAAATTTTCTGAATTTTTTTTGCCTTGCTCCACCTGTAAATTTTTTTCCTTAAAATGTCTCAGAAGATTTATTTTTTTTGTGTCAGAAATATATATTTTTCCAGCAAATGGGTTGGATAAGGGTTGACCGCTGCCTGGTTAAGGCCAGCACATTCCACATTGCAAGGAATTATGAGAATTTTAAATTAATCTGATATTTTTAAAATTTAGAAAACAAGAGCCAAAACTTTCCAAATCCCTTGCAATGTGAAATGTGCTACTCGGCCAACCTTGGCAATTATATTGACGTGCCGATAGAATTTTTTTCAGATTGGTATCGCTCGCCTGCCATTTTTACTTTTTGTTGTTTTATAGTTTACAGTCTTCTAGTATGCCTTAAAATTTTTTAAAAAGAGACAAGCACAACATGAAGAAAAGAGCCGGCCGTAAAATCAAATATAGGGTGTGTTAATAAATTCTAAGACTTTTGAGAGTCCATAACTTTTAAATAAAGTTGAATAACGAAATTTTGTAAACGCAGGACAACTCAGTTTTTGGTCCTATACGATAATAGGACGCTTTTTTTTGCCTTGCTCCCCCATGTTGTTTTTTTCGCATTTTTTCCAAATTACTTTATCACAGCGAATCATGGCGTTTGCTGCACACACGATCCTCGAGGATTGACCACACAGAGAAATCCAATGGATAGAGATCTGGCGAGCGAGGAGGCCACTCATTCTTGTTGATGAAGGTTTCTGCGTAGCCACTCCTGCGTCAAATTCGCTGTGTGAGATGTTGCTCCATCCTGCAAGCGAGACGAGAGTAAACAGGGTAATAAAGACGAAAAGCGATTAAAGAAACCTGTTGAAAAGTCCACCATTCATCGTCAAAGAACCAACGTGACCAAGGACGAACCGTCTGCCGCAGCACCTTCCGTCGATAATAGACTTGGTCATACGAGTGTTGCGAATCGATGAAAATGAGAGGAAGCTTCCTGCTGTACCATGACTTAAGCAGGGAAAGCGTATAAAACAAGTTTACAATAGGAGCATTCAAAATTGGACCTGTTTCGAATGCTGTTCACGGCTGACGATGCGATCTTCTGCTTGCGGCGGCTGCGACATCCAAAGTCGATGATTCTGACGATTGTGTGCTTGTTCCAGTGAAGATTTTTTCGTCGGAGAAGACCACGTTTTGATGCGCACTTCGGCGAAACCTAAAAAGCAGATGCAAACACAAGTGAAAAAAATTTCAGTGACCACCTTTTCCTCATTCCTTGACATCGTTGAAGGGGTTGGAAGTTGGTAGGTGTTGTCTTTAGCCCGGCTAGCACCTCCCGCCTCCCTTGGTACGCCTATGACAACACCCAAACCCCCTGTCAGAATATGTCAGAATTGGCCTGCCCATTATTTCTGACCATAATTATGACATAATTTATGGATGTTCCTTGGATGCTGCTCAAAAACTGAATTTTTCCTGGTTCGAGTATGGTATTCGAAAACATGCTTTTTTACTAAAAAATTATTAAAAAACGAAAAAATCTTCTCAGAAACAGAAAAATTAAATTTGATTTCTCTTTTTTTGTTTTCTGTTTCTGTAAAAAGGCAAAATGACTCATTTATTTTGCTTTGAGGTGACTCCCAATTGTTTCGTTCACATATAAACAAAACACTATTCTTTTCATTCCTAAATATTTCCTTGAACCTTATCAAAAACTTGAAATGTTAAACGCCATGGTTTGCTCGAATTCAACCAAAAATGTAGAGTCTGAAACTTTTTTTGGTGCACATTTTTTTTTAAATTTTGATTTTTGTTATATTTCCAGCCAGTCCTGTCCCACGAACTTGGAGCCGGATCCCTGTGCCTCAAATGCAAATGTCCAGGCCTAGATCTGCACTTTTGGAGGTAGGCTGGCCTAGGCTTCTAGACTTTTTTTTTACTGATGGTGTTATGCAGGAAGATGTGCAAGAACTGCTATTGTCGGCTGGACGAACACGACATTATTTTGCCTGATGACCAGGATCATGGAGAAATTGTCATACGTTAGTTTAATAATTTTCAGCACCAAAAGGCCATGTGTTATAAAACTATGCGCTTCATGCGAAATCACGCTGAAAATGTAGTGAAAAAATTAGCAAAAGTGAGGATGCGAACAAATAAAAAGCTTCTGAAGTTGTAAGACGAATTTTTTCATCTTTTTTTTTGTTTTTTGAAAGACCCTCGACCCTCGCGCCAGCGTGCTCAGCGTTGTCGATTTGCTTTAATAATTTTCCTAGAATTTGAAAGTTACAGTTGAATTTCGAATTCCTCTCAAGACAACAAGCATTGATATACAGTCAAACCTCGATATAACGTACCCCTTGGGGGACGGGTAAAAGGGTACGTTATATCGAGGGCAGAAACCAAATAGATGACAGGTGTACGTTATATCAAGGGTTTGCAAAATATTCAAGTGATTTTATTTATAAGCTCAACAATAACAATTCCGGGAACAACAATCAATGGCTAGCGGAGAAAAAATCTTTTGACGTTTCGGCTTTGGAGTACTCATCAAAACTAAAAGGGAAACATTTAATGACTACAGAAAACATTGCAGAAGCAGAAAAAGAGCAAAAACTGTATGAAATTGGTAAATATACAGTCAAACCTCGATATAACGTACCCCCGATACAACGTACCCCACGTTATAACGTACCCCTTGGGTCGGTCCCTTCAATAATAAACACCGTCAAATTAACCCCCGATATAACGTACCCTTCGTTATAACGTACCCCTAGGACCGGTCCCCAAGGGGTACGTTATATCGAGGTTTGACTGTACCACACTATTTTTCAAGGGTACGTTATATCGAGGGTAACGTAAAGGTCAGTGTTATCTGCAAGGGGTACGTTATATCGAGGTTTGACTGTACCACACTATTTTTCAAGGGTACGTTATATCGAGGGTAACGTAAAGGTCAGTGTTATCTGCAAGGGGTACGTTATATCGAGGTTTGACTGTACCACACTATTTTTCAAGGGTACGTTATATCGAGGGTAACGTAAAGGTCAGTGTTATCTGCAAGGGGTACGTTATATCGAGGTTTGACTGTACCACACTATTTTTCAAGGGTACGTTATATCGAGGGTAACGTAAAGGTCAGTGTTATCTGCAAGGGGTACGTTATATCGAGGTTTGACTGTACCACACTATTTTTCAAGGGTACGTTATATCGAGGGTAACGTAAAGGTCAGTGTTATCTGCAAGGGGTACGTTATATCGAGGTTTGACTGTACCACACTATTTTTCAAGGGTACGTTATATCGAGGGTAACGTAAAGGTCAGTGTTATCTGCAAGGGGTACGTTATATCGAGGTTTGACTGTACCACACTATTTTTCAAGGGTACGTTATATCGAGGGTAACGTAAAGGTCAGTGTTATCTGCAAGGGGTACGTTATATCGAGGAGGTTTGTCTGTATTGAATTTAGATCTGAATTAAGTAGAGAGCACTTGCACTAAACCCCTAGCACTCGATTGCGCTATACACCCAGCAATCAAATGTAGTACTTTTTTTGCAAAAGTCTTGAAAAACTAATTGAAAAACTAATAACCCACCCGTTTTTTAAATAACCCACCCGTTCTAATAACCCGTTTTTTATTATTGTCTTTTGCTTGAGATGCATAGTTTAGTATGCATCTCTTTTTTTATGTTAAAAAGTCAATAAAAGTAATTTGAATTCCAGGCAAATTGTTTGGAGCTCACGCGAAAGAAACTGCAGCCACCTACCGGCAGGATCCTCCTATCAAACAAGTCAAGCAACAACAACACCCAAGTACCAAATTCAATAAAGAAAACCCCGGGTATGAAGGAATTCCGCAGAAGTTGCACCAAATGCACATCAACAAGCAGCAGAATGGTAGTGGAGGTCAGCAAAAACACAACAGCAGCTCTCAGGTTAAATCAATTCCTACGTTATATCCAACTTATGGTCATACCTCAGCAATCAATGATTGAAAAATACTGATTTTATGAATTAATATAATTATTTAAGTGTCAACGAGTTTTTTCGACCAGAATGAGTACTTTAGTACAGAAACTTAAAAAAAATCCCATGACAAGATATTTTGTGAATCAAAAAAATTGAAGTTCGAAGCGGGGGTCGAAACCACGACTAATAGATTGCACATAGCGGTACGTAACAAAATTTGCCTGCGCCAAAATTTGCCCAGACCGAAATTTGCCCGGGACCAAAACGGCCAAAATTTTCCCGGACCGAAATTCGGGCATGCGTTCAATTCGTCCACGGTCAAATCATTTCGCAGGTCAATTCATCCATAGGTCAATCCGTCCACAGTCTATTCGCACACGGTCTAACACCTTAGTACCTCTACTACTACCTGGACGCCCTAAAAAGCATAAAACTACTGCAAAACTAGGGTTCTTACAGCTCAAATCGGTGTTTTAGCATTGTAAAACCATCTTCAGGACACAATTTTGGATAAGGTTCATTGATTTTTAATTACTTACGGTTGAATTTAAAATTTCGGATTCTGGAGGTGGACTCATATATAGGAGGTACCAGGTGGTTTTCCCACCCACCCCGAAGCTTACTGGTCGACCTTCGACTTATGATTTTAGGTCATCCACCTCGGAGTGGGTACTGTTCTTCAAGAAAATATAGTCTGCTACCACCAGGATCCGAACTTGTAACCTGAAAAATTTGGAGGCTCCTCCAGGTGGACGTCCAGCTGGACAATTGACTATAACCTGAAAATTTGGCGACAGAAAAACCTTTAAATATTCACTAACTAGGGACAACAGGCGCCTATCAGCGCCTCTATCGTATTTTAATATTTCGAATGAGCATAAACATGCAAATAAAATTATTACACTAAAAAAAGTTTTTCCTTGTGACCAAATGGGCACTCATAAGATTAACCCTGAAAACCACCACTTTTCACTTTCAAGGGACAAAATCTCAATGTTTTTCACAGCAATCTTAAAATCTGATTGTGAAAGATCCTCCGCCATTAAAATAGCTTTCGAATGAGTATGAACATGCAAATAAAAATATTACACTAAAAAAAGTTTTCCTTTGTGACCACACATGTACTCAAATTGGCGACAGATGTTCCCCGTCCCAAATACTATATAGAGATGTATTCAGGACATCTTTTCAGTCAAGATAGAAATGATTATTTGCTCATTCAGGAAAATTCGCTTAAATTTTGTGTCGTCCACCTTGGAGTGGGTATCTCGCCAGAGTATTGAGATTCTGGGAAAGTATTGAGAAACAATGTTTTGGTCTTAAGAAAAACGTTTTCAGCACACGATTTTGGGTTCAATGGTACAGTTGTTTCAGCCTTTAGGGTCATTTGGGCAATTTCACCATAACTGAAGAAATTTTAAGTTCCGCGCAAATTTCGGCCTCTTTCAAGGCCCGGGCAAATTTCGGCCGCTTTTAAAGCCTTTTAATTAAGACATCTCTAGTTTAGACCTATTTGCCCCAAAACAGATGAATTTTTTTCTACCTATCTTTGGCAGGATACCGTTATGGGGTATATTGGGCATACCGTATTTCTTCTAATTGCCGCACATGTGCGCTTATTTTTCAATCACCTGAAAATCGGAAATTTTCAAATTCGATCTAGAGATTTTCGGGTGCTTAACCAAGATCTGAAAAGTGGAATCGGTAGAGCTCGTGGGAGTTAAGAAAATGCATCAAACAGCTTAGCAAAATATTCACTCTGCTCCGAGATATAAGTCTTTAAAGTTAAAGGTGTGCGGTAATTAGAGACTGTGCGGCAATTAGAAGAAATACGGTAATCAGATTTACTCCAATCTGGAGCTAAATTCTTCCCTTTTAATAGAAGTACCTTTTCATTCTTACACAATCAGAGATTATTTTTTAAATAAATCTAATTTTTGGATTATTTATGCAAAATTTTTGGACAGGAGTAGAATTTTTTTATCAACAATTTTCAGCCGGACTACTCGTTTTCTTCCCAAGCCCTGTCAGAGCAGAATGGAAAACACGTTACAAACCCCGAAATCCACATGTCCACCTCAGCCATGTACACACAGACCAGTGGCCCTGCAACTGCAACCAAGCTGAATCAAGAATCCCCAAGCAGAAACCACACCAATGGACATTTCTCAGTCGGCCCACCCTCAATCAGTTGTTCTGTGAGTAGTCGAAGCACAGCAGGCACCCTGGAGCAAGAACCAAGTTTACGGGAATACACCTGGATGCCAGCTGGAGACCAGCAAGTCGTCGACAAGTACATGCACAGTCTTCCCGAACATGAGAGACCCATAGTGGGCACTGAAGGTGCTCAGTTAAGAAGGCAAAGACTCGCTTTTCAGGTAACGATTTTTACTATTTTTGTACAAAAATTTTCTATTTTTTTCACAATTTTTTAAATTTGCATGGCAGCAAAAATTCCGTGGCAAAATTTATTTTGACGTCCCCGTATAGCAAAAACAAAACTCTAGCACGGAATTCGTGTTTAGCATAGTCGATTTGCATTAAATTCAAAACTCACTAACAAATTTGAAATATTAAACCTGTCCCTATTGATCTTCAGGGAGCATAGTCCCCTCTGTTTTTTTTATCCTAGCACAGCAGGCACCCTGGGGCAAGAACCAAGTTTACGGGAATACACCTGGATGCCAGCTGGAGACCAGCAGGTCGTCGACATGTCAAAGTGACCTCACAAGCGTATGGAGACAAATAGTGACTTTTCCAAAATGATCAAGCTGAGTTTGATATGCCGTCTGAAATTGGGGATTCAAGGCTATAAAATGGTAAAATTAAAATAAAATTTTCACGTTCCTTTGATGTCTTAACAGTAAAAGAAGAAAGAAGCCCCGTCCTCCCCCGTCCTCCCACCTCAACATGAATATAACTATGATGAACAGGGGGGACCATGGCATTTTTCAATAAAAAACAACAGGGGGACTAAAGCAAAATGTTTTTTTTATCCTAGCACAGCAGGCACCCAAATATTAAACCTGTCCCTATTGATCTTCAGGGAGCATAGTCCCCTCTGTTTTTTTATTGAAAAATGCCTTGGTCTCCCCTGTCCTCCCACCCCAACATGAATATAACTATTATGAACAGGGGGGACCAAGGCATTTTTCAATAAAAAACAACAGGGGGACTAAAGCAAAATGTTGCCCCTCAAGATCAATAGGGGCATAGTGACCTTTTTGAATGTTTTTTTGCCTCGACAACTAGACAACTACCGCATTGTGTTTTTAGCATCGCGTTTTTAACTAAATTTTTAAAGACTGCTTTTAAGCAAGTTACCACCTATTTCGTAGCTTATCTCACTGGTCATAAATTGAAAAATAGCTTGATAGCTTTCTTCTAAAGCATGTCAAAAATACAATGCCACAAAAAGAAAAACTGCCACATAGTTACAGGAAAAATACGGTATAGTTTTTTTTTCTAACTGAGATATTATTTATTTCAGCTACCTTACCATGATTGTGACGTGGAAGCCACCAATTCCCTCAAAAACGACGCGGAAAGACAAGCCCATCAAAGTTTCGTAGATTTTGTCAAGCAAAATGTAGGATTTCAGATAAAAACTTCAAAAATAATTAGAAAGTCCAAAATCCAGGTGGTGGGTATCGGCGAGATTGTGGACTACACCAAGCACCATCAGCAACACACAGCCCGCACCATCGGAGTGCAAACCAGTGGCAATGGATGCTCAGACCACCAACCAGAAGCATGCAAGAACTGTGAAAAAAGCCTGAACTTTGCTGATGTTGGCGTTGTCACTGATCATGGACAGCCTGAGGTGGTTTTAATTTACAACTTTCATGCCATTTTTTTGCGATTAAAAGGCCGTAAATTGTATAAATAATTATTTTTGTAATTATTTAAGGTATTTTTATCGTAGTTTCTGTCTTTTTTCTGTAGCTTTCGCAAAAAAATTTGCTGTCCATAGGAGACCTGTGGGTCAGCTAAGAAGTCATTTCTAAATGTCTTTAAAGTTTGTTTTCACCTCTAACGTGTAGAGTGGGGTCGATTATCATCAGATCTGTTGACAGAATTATAAAATGTGAGTGTCCCATGGCTTTCGGGGTACTTGACACGTGTCCCGTGTCAGGCGAAAGTCTGCATGGTGCCTTAAATTTTTTTCCTGTGTTGACCGCAATTTTTCATTCAAAACTAAAGTTATCAACCAAAAGAACCTTGATATAAAGTGGCTTACCTTGGCCCCTAAGGCAAAAAGTCAAATTTTGGTCAAAAATTTTTTTTGTCAAAAATGAGTTTCCCCGCATAAAAACATCTTTTACATGCGTTAGAGCAATTAAATCGCCGAAAAAAGATCGTTTAGAGGCATTTTGCGAGGGTTCGGAATACGACAATTATACCTTTTATTTCTAATATTTTTAACAAAAAAGCAACGAATTTAGTGTTTTTTGTCTTTTTATGAGCTCATCTTTCAAATCATAAAAAAGTTTGGCCTAAACAGCAGAAATTTTAAAAAAGCATGGTTCGGAATGTGGACCCGTATTTAGGATTTTTTTTCAAAATTTTTTTGGCTTAGGCGGGGGTTGGCTTACGCTTAGGCATCCGCAGTCAGTCATTTTCTGTATTTGTTTTCGTGTTCATGGCGGCTAATGTGTTATTTCTCTATCATTTGTTTCCTTTGTTTTTACTATTATTTGCTTATTTTTAGGTAATATGGATCATCTGAAGGCATTGAATCTGCGTGGGCTCTTTCGTTTTTGACCAAAATATTTGGGGTCCACATTCCGAACCAGTTCCAAAAATTGGGTCAAAAAGAGCTAAAATAACGTGACAATACCGAAAAATCTGTTTGAACTATTCTGCCCCATAAAATAGCCTAACTCTTTCAGGAGATATGGCACCCGGGATGCTTCCGCTGCGATGTGTGCCACCAATTGCTAGTAGACATGCTATACTTCTTCAAAGACGGTCAATACTACTGTGGCAGACACTATGGCGAGAAGGTCTACCCGAGGTGCAGTGGTTGTGACGAGGTTCGCCACCTTAATATATTTAATCCTAATTTTATACGGATTTAGTTGATATTTGCCAAGGAGTACACTTTTGCAGAGGAGAAGTCCTGGCATGTGGATCACTTCTGCTGTTTTGGATGTGATTTGCACTTAGGAGGTCACAGATATGTGAGCAAGGAGGACAAACCCTACTGCATTGACTGCTACATGCACAAGTTTGCTAGGGTAGGTGAATTTTGCAGGGATATAGTTTTATTCTAGTAGAACGAACCCCGCACCACCCCCCTGTGGTTAAAATCATGTTCTTGGCAGAGTCTTTTTAACCCACTTTTAAAAAATCACTCTTGCCCCTCAATTTGTAGCTAGTGAGATGAGCCACAGAATGGGTAGTAAATTGCCGTAAAGTACAGGGTGTCCGGGCCGAATCCGTCGATTAATTTTGCGTTGTGCTCTTTGATTTTTATTGCTTTTAATTAAACATAATATCTCAATCAAAAGCTGGAGATTTGCCATTTTGCTTGCAGAAAAAGTATGCAGAAAAATGTACCACTTTAAGAACACACGACTGGGTTGCCTGTTCTAGAGTCGACTGGGGTGCCTGTTCTAGAGTCGACTGGGGTGCCTGTTCTAGAGTCGACTGGGGTGCCTGTTCTAGAGTCGACTGGGGTGCCTGTTCTAGAGTCGACTGGGGTGCCTGTTCTAGAGTCGACTGGGGTGCCTGTTCTAGATCTCTAGCTTTCGAATGAGATATTATGTGTAATTAAAAATAAAAAAAAAAATCAAAGAGTAAAACGCAAAATTGATCGAGGAATTCGACCCCGACCCCTGTATAATCCAATTAGTGGGTCAGAAACACAATGCAACCATCTCAGCTTTCTAACAAGCTTATTACTGACTTGATGAGATTTTTAGAAAGTTAGAGAAAAATCTTTTAAATAAAGCAAATTTTTTGAAAACTCATTTAGTAGGGTGGAATCTTTTTAGGCTAAGATAGCTAAGATCCAAAGCTATAAGATGGTTCAAAAAAAAAAAATTGATAAAAAAAATCACCGATAAAAAAGATTTTTTTTTTTTTAATTTGGGGCAGGTAAAGAGCCTTTTAACTCAGAAAAATGGACCATTTCGTGGTCGAAAAGTATTTCAAACAATTGTTTCTTGTTTGAACAAATTCGGCCAATAACCTTTGAAAAAGCCAGAGTTAACAAGTTTATTTAATAATAATATTTACGTTTTTCCAGATGTGCTTGGCCTGCAAAAACAAAATAGCTCCATTTGACAGCCGAGTGTCACACAAAGAATTCCACTGGCACGCCAATGCTAACTGTTTTAAGTAAGTTTTATTAAATTTGGAAAGAAAAGATTATAACTTTTTTTGAAAATATACTTTTCAAATAGAAATACCGTATTTCCTCTAATAAGACCCCCAAGTTAAAAGGAGGTTGAAAAATAAAGCCCCATGGGGCTTTGAAAATTTTTTCTTTTGTGAATTTTTTTTTGTCTGAAAATGAAAAGAATGAACTACAGGCATGTTTTTACTCACGTCTTCTTGATTTGCAAGCTTCTGTACGGTTTGCCGAGAAAATTCAATGCCTTGCCAATAAATCATTGCTAATATTTTGGCGAAAAATTTAGCTATTGAACAAAAAGGCCCCATGCTTCAAAAACGCCTCATGCTCTAATAAGACCCGGCTATAGTGAAGAATAGGGTTCCAAAAATCAGCTTGGTCCCCCCTGTTGTTTTTTCGTAAAAAACAGTTTGGTCCCCCCTCTTGTTTTTCGTAGAAACTAGTTTGGTTCTAAATTTTAATAAAAAACAGCTTGGTCCCCCCTGTTGTTTTTACAAATAAAACAACAGGGGGGACCAAGCTGATTTTTGGAACCCTATTCTTCACTAGCGCCATAAGACCCTATGCTGGAGGGACGTTGAAAAATTAGGCCCCATAGAGCCTTATTAGAGAAAATACGGTAGATGCATTTAAGGTGCAAGAACTGTTCCATGTCCTTAGCCAACCAAAAGTTTTTGCTGAAGGATGAGCATGTGTTTTGTTGTGCAGACTGCAAAACACAATTTTTCGCCAGTTGAATCACCGGAAGAAATTTTCAGTTTCACTAACACTACTGTGTATAAATACTTAAAAACTCAATATGAAAATTAATTCAGTGTGTTGAATTTCTAAAAAAATTACTTATTAAAAATAATAAATCCTTTCCGAAAAATGTCCATATGAAAAAATTAGATATACCACGTGACCGAAAAGTTCCCGGACAAAGTTTAAAGCCAATTCTTTCAGTAAAATAAGAACATAAATGCATTTTTTCGGTATCATCAGAAAGCCCTTGTTCTCCTCTTTTGAATAGTGTATCGCTTGTCGTTTTATGTCAATAAATTCCATGCTTTAGAATGTCCGATCTGAGAGCAGGCATTGTGCGACTTTGGGAAGAAGGGAAGAAGCAAAGTGAGATCGCTCGTGATATGAATGTTCAAAAGCAAACAGTTTCGGATGGAGTGGTTGCTGTAGCTGGTCGCCCACTTCTTGCTCTGTCTTCATTGCGGCCTGTTTCACGAAATCGCTTGATGGCATCCGAAACTGTTTGCTTTGGAACATTCATATCACGAGCGATCTCACTTTGCTTCTTCCCAAAGTCGCACAATGCCTGCTCTCAGATCGGACATTCTAAAGCATGGAATTTATTGACATAAAACGACAAGCGATACATTATTCAAGAGAGGAGAGCAAGGGCTTTCTGATGATACCAAAAAATGCATTTATGTTCTTATTTTACTGAAAAAGTTGGCTTTAAACTTTGTCCGGGAACTTTTCGGTCACATGGTATGTCAATTACAACATGAAATTAAGACATGCATCAGCTAATTTTTGGATGACATTGCGTGGCTTTTTTTGTCTTGCCAAAATTTTTAGAATAAAAAGACCATACAGGGTTAATAAAAATTACTGAATTATTTAAACTTGCTTGAATTGGAGCCTTTTCCAATTGAAAACCGATTTTAAACTTTTTAAAGTAATGCGTGTGTGTGTCTTTTCTCTCTCTAATTTATTTTTAGGCAAAATAATTGATAGCAAAAACCCTGAAAAAATATTTTAATGTTTTGCCAGGGCGCCGAAGACATTGATAAATTTCTTAATTGATGCTTCAGTAATTTCAATCAACCATGTAGAAAGGGCAAGGCTTAACCAGCAGATTTACTGTCAGCGACTAGCGACGAGCAAAACAGGATATTTTAGCCCTCAGGAAGAAATTCAGGGAATTACGAGTCTTCAACTTCCAAAGACAGCTCGAAGGAGTAGTTTCTCGCGCAAATACAGCCAAACTGAACAATCTAGATAGTTTTTGAAACGGTTAATCAAAAACTGGAAAGTAAACGCCAGCCTCGCAAGTATCCTTGCACTCAGGCAAACCTACTCATCTATTGATGAACGCAAAAAGCGTCTAGAAGAAATGAAGCGCTGCTTCAGATGCCTTCGCCAAGGACTTTTCCGATTGAAAACCGATTTCAAAAAGGATTGTTCAAAAGCTGACAAAAAATGCAGAAGCAACCACCATCAAGCCCTTTGTACTCAAGATATTAAAAAGGGCTCTTAGAAAATTGTTAGCAAAATTAGCTAATAACTTAGTTGTTGAAACAGCTCAACAAACTGAAGTTGTAAATCAAGCAATTGATTTACCACTCAAAGAAGAAGTGCTTCTGATGGCAAAAGACGTCGAAGTTTCCCTTCCGTCAAAGCCAGAAGCTAAGTTCTAAGCTCACACTTTCTTCGACCAAGGTAGTTGACTTAACTCAATCAGAGAAAACTTTGCTATCAAGTATCAGCTTAAAAAGCTCGCCTGCCGACAGCTTAAAATTTACAGAAGCTCACGGTTCACAACCAAGCCACCCTGTAGACGGGACCGGCTATGAGCTGCCCTGTTATCGAGGGTGCTATATTATTATTTAGGTGACTAGTTATCGAGGATCAGTGATCTCTAGGTACGCATGGCGGCCCACTTTACGAGATTTATTTAGAATAAGAAAATCAGTGACGTTTAGGCTTCAAACTTGATCCATTATATTTTTGGTTGGTTTAGTTGACTAAGATAAACCTGGGCATAAGATCCTCTTTAATAGAAACCCGGAATGCCGATATCATTTTAATAAGTAAATTTACGGTGCTTTGCTTCTTTATCTAATTAGCAGCATGCCATTTGCTACGGCGATTTTTTTGTAACAACGGACTACCTGCGGGTTTTGAGACCTGCCGAGCAGGAATATCACAAAATCAGACGTGTAAACAAAAATTTACCATAATTCACCATTGTATCACGAATCGTATTTAAACATAGAACATTGTTGACAATTGGGGGTTGCGATGTAAACTAAACTGGTAGACAATTAGAATTTGGATTAGGGACACAATATCAGCATTTTTACATTTGCTCATTAAAAGCCCTAAAATCAAATGTGAAAAAGCAAAAAATAATCCAAAAAAGTTGATCAGTATTCTATTACATCTCATATCTTATATAGTATTTGGCATGTGTGGGTGGGTGGGTGTGTGGGTAACGCTTTTTTACTTCGAAGGCCAGAACGGGTCGTAGATAGCGAAATCACTTTTGTCGCTAATACCATCGTGTTCCCCAGAATGTCAGCTTTCGTTTAAAAAAAAGAACAGGCGAAAAAAAAAGAGTTCTAATAGGGGATATACCTATTTTTATGAATGAAGTCATAGCCCCTCATTGAAATTTCGAAATACTATAGAGGCGCCGATAGGCGCCTGTGGTCCCTTGTCAAATATAATATTGATAATAAAGAAATTGTTTAAAAGTACGGCAGACATTATAAAAAGCCCTAGTATGATTACAAATAGCTAGCTGCGATATATGATCACATATAGCTAGCTGCGATATATGATCACATATAGCTAGCTGCGATATATGAACACATATAGCTAGCTGCGATATATGATCACATATAGCTAGCTGCGATATATGAACACATATAGCTAGCTGCGATATATGATCACATATAGCTAGCTGCGATATATGATCACATATAGCCGTTTGCCGCATAAATTTGATTACAGAATGCTTAGCTCTTTGCAAAAAAATGAAAAAAAAGATTACAAATAGGATATGTGTTCACGAAATTTAGAAATATTCTTTTTCATCAATATTTTCAATCATTTTTTGTTTATAACTTTGCTAGAGTAGATTCTTTTTGTGTAATTTAGATATGATCAAAATTTTGGTTAAAGAAATCATTAACTTCTATTAGAAATGTAAAAAGCTAGAAAAAAAGAAGTTGAAAATTGGCTTTTCGCATACATTTAACTTGAAGTAGCTCAACGTCATAACCCAAAATCGCGTTTAATCAACTTCCTCGGTCGTTTCAGAATGCCCCTACTTTAATAAAAATAAAGCATACAGCTACTTTTTACTACCATTTAGCTGGACCCCAAAGGCAAAAAATCGATCTTTCGTCAAAATTTTTCTCGCTAAAATGTTCAAGAACCCTTTGAAAAACGTTTTCCATCGTAAAAAACACCCTTGATAAATCGAGATTCGGTTATGACATCTGAGGTTCTGTGTCTTATATAATAGCTGACTTTATACGTGTTCAAGTGTGCGCACACAAAAATATGCTTTGGTCCGTGGTGGTATAAGAGTTTGTTTGTGCATCAAGTCCCAGTCAACAAAACCATGTCTAAATTCCATCTTTTTAGGGTATCTAGGTACCAATTCAGGTTGGTTTACCTTGTTCTTCTGAAGCGAAAAATTCAGTCAAAAAAAATTTTAAATTCTTTCTCGATCGTAAAAACATGTTTTCTTCTCTGAAACGATCTGCAATGCCCGGAAAAGTTGTCAAAACACTATTTCGGGATATGACCGCATTATGAACTTTAGCCAATGAGAGTGCATGCTCGCGGTGGTCTGGTGGTTTCCCGCCAATTCAAAAATATTTCCTAATCATTGATCTTCTGTAAGGATTTTTTAACTTGGTTTCTAACAAAACAAGGCCTAGAATTTAATTATGGGAGTTTTTTGTTAGAAACCAAGTTCAAAAATCCGAAAGTGACTCTGGAGGCATAAAAAGCATGCATACCAGAGTTTCTATATGCAGTGGACCCCAGTTAACAAAACATTGTTCAAATTCCATCTTTTTAACGTATACCTTTTTGTGGTCAGCTTTCCTCGCCTTTGCCGTTATTTTGTGCGAAATAGCTTCCTAGCCCATATGGTTAATAGCCGATTTTAAAATAGCCATTCATTTCCCTAAGTCTATATTTCATACGCTTACAGTGTTTTCAAAATTCAAGGTGAAACTTGACTTTTAGTTCAAACTCAAGCTCGTGTTTCTAATAGAGAGAGCCCGTCTATTTTTCAACCCCCCTCTGAGGAGGAGGGCCGTTTATTAGAGAGCATACGGTATGTTTTCAACTGTTTTCAAACTATTTGTATTCAAAGTATTTTCATTACTATTTATTTTTCAACTATTTTTATTGAGCATTCAACTAGATTATTTGGCGCTACCGGAGTATACCCCCTCCCCAAATGAATTTTTTTTTGAACTTTTTCAAAACACCATTTTAACCATTTTTAAGCATTTCCTACACGTTGAACACGATAAAAAAGGTGTTTCCACCTACTTTTTTCTATAAAAAGTCGATTTTTTTGAAATCTTGAATTTTGGTATTTTTAGTTGATTTCTGTTTATTATAACTTAGTAAATCAGATGTTGAGGGTACCTTGACCCCAAAAAGATGGAATTTGAACATAGTTTTGTTAACTGGGACCTACCGCATAAAGAAACTCTGGTATGCATACATTTTTTATGCATCCAGAGTCACTTTCGAGTGAATTCTTACTACTTCAAATGGCCATAACTTTTTCTAGAAGTCGTTTTTCAAAATTTGTTATTACAGATCGGTTACCGTATTTATTCGTGGTCTGGATTTTGGATATCAAGGGGCCTTTCAAAGACTAGAACCAAAACCACTGGGGACCAAGTGAAAACTGTGTTTTTAATTTTATGCACTAAAAATATTGTCGGCGAGAAAAATCGATCTGTAATAACGGAATTGGAAAAAAGTAATGGCCATTTAGAATATTAGAAATTTCTTGAATCATCCTGAATTTTGACAATAAAAAATGAGCTTTTCAGCTTTTGAGAAAGTTGTATGATGATTTTACTTTTTCTTGCTCTAACAGTAATTTCTAGTTCAAGTCCTAAATTGTGTAGTAGAAATGAATATTGGTACTCTGTGCTAAATTATGCTGGTAGTTCACCTACTGGTAAGCCTACTAGATTATTTTGTAATGTTTTCTATTATACCGAATCGTGCGAGAAATTCTCAGTATTTTAAATGGTCATATGACAGCGCGTTTAAATGAGTGTCAACTTGAAGGATGTTAAATATAAGTTAAATTTGTGGAAACCTGGGAGATTCAATGCTTCAAAGTTGTGACACAGAGAAAAAGCATATAAAAAATAAATATGTTTCACTAAGATTTTTCTGAGTCGGCTTCGACACTCCGGGAGGCATTTTAGTCCAATTCCAGCCGCAAGTCGTCCACAATCCTCTTCAGGATACTGTGGATATGAAGATGGACCAAGCTTACCATCTCAGCGCGGGCTTGCACGACCAATGAGGGCTTCTGTGCAAGATGTTTTTGGGCAGGTCGTTTTTTGGGGATTCTGTAGTTGGCCAGGTTATTGGGGCAGATGGAATCAAAGCGGGTATGCCCCACCTGCTTGCATGAAGAACAGGTGACTGCCGATTTCACTTCAGTAGCCTCGAGGTCCATGAGTGGCCCATTGTGGTTGGCAGGTGCCTTGATTTTCCGTTTGGGTGGAGGTGATGTTGGCTCAATGCTGTCGTCGCTGAGTTCTCCAGAACTGTCGTCCGTTAAGACTCCATCTGGATCAGAGATCTTGAAGCAAGGAGAGAGGCTGCTCGTGCAAATTTTTGTTGTTCGGCCATTTTGGCTGTTGTGTGGAGAAGTGGAAGAAAATTGGAGGATCGTAGCAAAAATGCATAATCAGGCACAGTCTTAAATGTGTCAAACATTATAACCTATAATAGCGCGTTTAAATGAGGGTCAATTTGAAGGATATTACATACAGGTCAAATTTGTGGAAACCTGGGAGATTTGATGCTTCAAAGTTGTGACACAGAGAAAAAGCATATAAAAAATAAATATGTTTGACTAGGATTTTTCTGAGTCGGCTTCGAGGTGATGTTGGCTCAATGCTGTCGTCGCTGAGTTCTCGTCCGTTAAGACTCCATCTGGATCAGAGATCTGAAGCTGCCGGAATTGAAACTTGAGGCTGTCACTTGAGAGTTCCTTCAATTCAGTACCGATTTCTGCATACGACTTCTTTTCGTCCACTCGAGCAATGATCCACTTCTTGTCTTCAAGCGAAATGACACGACGCTTCTTGCTTGTAGTGCTCATGTTCGATATCTGAAACATATAAAATGAATACGAAAAACGTTGACAAGAAACGCCGCCAAGGGGTTCGTTATATCGAGAGTTCGTTATACCGAGGGTTCGTTATATCGAGAGTTCGTTATACCGAGGGTTCGTTATATCGAGAGTTCGTTATACCGAGGGTTCGTTATATCGAGAGTTCGTTATACCGAGGGTTCGTTATATCGAGAGTTCGTTATACCGAGGGTTCGTTATATCGAGAGTTCGTTATATCGAGAGTTCGTTATACCGAGGGTTAGTTATATCGAGAGTTCGTTATACCGAAGGTTCGTTATATCGAGAGTTCGTTATATCGAGACTCGACTGTGCAACAAAATGTCGAGTCGAAAGTTCGATTCCGCAAGGGTCTCGACCATTTTCAAAACCTAACAGTGTACGGTTGGGTCTTTTTTAAGTTGGGTCTTTGGCCGCGAAGCGTCCAAAGACCATGTCGGGGTGTTTTTGCTCTAGTTCCTAGTAGCCCTGCGAACGGTTAACTATAAGTCCATCGAAATCTACATTCATACTTGAATGGGAAGATGTTACATATAGGTTAAATAACGACTATTTTTACAAGTTCTACGTGTGTAGCTTAGTGGGTTGGCTTCCCGCTTGTTACAAATACAACAAAAGAGCATGCCCGTCGCCGATGGGAAATTCCCATTGGGAATACGATTAACGTAGAGAGAACACGGTTTTAGGATTCCTTTTTAAGGATTCCTAGTTCCCTTTTTTCGGTAAAAAAGGCAAAAAAAATATTTAAAAAGTAGCATAAAAATGTTTTTCAATTTGACGATTAAACATTTTAAAGAGATGAAGTATTTATCGCATTTAGAGCCGCTTAAAATAGCTAAAATAGTGAAAATATATAACGTAAAGTCTGGACTTTTGATAAATCTGTACTCAAATTTTCAAAGGAAAAGTTGAAAATATGATGTCGAGCAATTAGGGATTGTTTTTGCCTAGATCCAATGTCCAAAACGAGGTGAATACCTCTACTTAAATAAAAATAAGGTATCCAGCCACCCTTTACTACATTTTAGCTGCGCCCCCAAGGCAAAAAAATCGATTTTTTGTCAAAAAATTTTTGCTGAAAATGTTCGAGCATCCCTTGAAAAATGTTTTCTATCGTTTTTACGGTCTAAAACACCCTTAGAAGCTGATAAAACTTCTGAGCTACTGTGGCTTATAAAATAGCTGACTCTATACGTGTTCGAAGGCACGCACACAAAAATATGCCCTAGTCCCTGTTGTTTTCTTTTGCAAATCTTTTTTTTTCTCAAGTATCAAAAACCATTCATGAGTTGAAGTTAATATTGTTTAGAAAAAATAAGAGATGCTGAACTGAAACCCTCTTCACATCATTTCAATGGTAGTGCATACGTGTGTTATACAAGAGATGTCCATCCAACCCAAGAAATTTTGATAGGAATTTTGTTTATGGAGAAAACATTTGACGACGATTTAGACAACATAGATTTCATAAAAGAAATAAAAGTAAAGTCTGGGTTCAACACTTTTTCTGTCACTGCAGAGCTTTTATATAACTATGCTGAATATTATTCTCATATCACAACCAGGTTTTTAGAAGTAGAAAGTAGCAACGAAAAACTTATAAAACTTTACCAAGGATTTGGATTTGTGAAATTAGATGCTGAACCTGCAGCCTATCTGAAGCACAAAAATGACAAAGCAGCTGCAAGAAAAAGATCAAATCTGGATCAAATAAATGAAACAGGCGAACAAATAAAACAAACAACTATTATGCAGCTTGATATATGCAATTTGAAATTTTCTCTCGAGCCAATGCCAGTTGTAAACTGTTTTCGTCCAGAGCACCCAGATGCCAACACTGAGCCTGAGCCTAAGCCTAAGCAGAAAAAAATAGGATATCTGAAGTACAAGAAAGATAACTTTTTGCTACGTGCAATAATCAGACCATCCCAACCAAAACATTTGAATATATGGGTACAAAAACCGAAAGTATCAAAAGGCTACTTGAAAATAAGTGTTCAGTCACAACTAGTCGAAAAATTGTTGTTTTCGGTTCAGAAAAAAGATGAAGAGACTGTTATTTATTTCCAAGTGCAGCCTTCAGATAAGGAGCTAATTAGTTTGTTGGAAAAGTGCGGATTTTCGGAACAAAAATGGTTTTTTTCTGTAATAGTAACTATAATGAAAAAAGTTTTGGAAGGAAAAATTCCTGAGAATGATTACAAATATTGCCTTGATCACAAACTTTTCTCTGATACGGTGGACGCAATGGAGGCGCAAGGTCAAGATAACAAACAATTGGCTCAACACCGGCTATCAGAAGGCGTTCCACCCTGAAAAATGAACGCCGGCTTATACAGGGTGGGGTGAAAAAACGCAGTCATTTTTTTCTTGTTAAAATTAACGTCTTTTGTCTTTTTCTGAATCCTAGCTAAATTTCTAATGTTGCCTGTATGCATTTTCTCTCTCAACTCTTTACAAAAATGTTAGCTCCAGTATCAGCAATAAACATCAGATATTTTCAAAAAAGGATCAGCATCCTATGAAAAGTAAAAAAGAACAGTTGTAAAGAAGTCTTGTTCATTGCAATTTATTGCACGAATAATCTTACCTGAATATATCGCATTACTTTTTTGACTCAAAAAGCCCATTTTACCCGAATAACAGCAAAAAGTTCGATCAGCCGGTATTTAACAGAACGCCAGCTGTTAGTAGAATTAACGCCTTCAAAAACGACGGCGTTAACCCTCGCAATACGGACTGTGACAAGTATATATTCTAGTGGAACATGCCCAAGTTGTAGGCAAAAAAGCTGATATTTTCCATATTCGATATATTATTTTGTCTTGACACGAAAGCATAAAAATTACTGTATCTCTACATACCTTTCTAATTTTCGTATACAGCATCTTGTAGAGAAGTTTTCCTAACACTTCAAAACCGCAATAACTTTTTTCCAAGGCCGTCTTTTAAAAATCTGTTTTTCACAGATCACTTCATCTCGCTCTAAAAATTTTTTTGAATTCTTTTCGAATTTTTTGTCTCGACAAGAAAAAGCCAATTTCGCCTTTCGACGTGTTTGACACCCCGTGGGCCGTGGTGCGTGGTGAGGTCAGAATGGTCACAAACAGAAATATTTAAACCAATTGTCATATTTGTCAACAATTTATTTGCAGTACCAATAAACAATTAACTATCACTGATCAAAAATATTTTTTTACATAAAAAGTAGCTTCAATTATTACTTGCCTTTTTTATTCTCCTGGAATAAATATCTATACATTTATGAGCCGGCGCCGAATTCATCGACATTGAATTCATCAACTTATTTCAAAACTTTTGTTTTTGCAGCAAGGTACGTAACTCAAATTTTTTTAAAAAAGTACACTTGTCCAAAAAAGTACAAGACCCTACGTACCACTACATACAACACCCCTGCCCAGGTGGTAGCTATCAAGCTTCAATAGGCTCAGGCTTATACGCGAAGCGTTTTCTTATATTTACAATGCCTGGGCCCCGGGTACACTAGTTAGAATCTGCAAAACAAATTTAAAAATTGTTTTTTCTCAAAAAAGTCATGGCCTATAGAAGATACCGTATTTTTTCTAATAAACGCGCCGGCGCGTTTATTTTTTGGATCCCAAAAATAGGAAAAAATTTGAGGTCGATCTCGATACGTTTTTTTTCCAGAGATGCGAATGCAGATAGAGCAAAGTTTCGGTAGAGCCTTCTGAAAATTTGAAGTTTTTGATTTTTTGTCTTGCACGAAAGTATGAAAAATGTCATAACTTTTTTGAGCTTATTATTTTCAAAAGCTGTATATCGTACCTCGTAGAAAAAAAATTCCTACTGTGTCATTAAAATTTACTACCGAAAAACCCTGAAACCTTCAGAGTAAAATATCGTCTCAACAAGCCGCCGAATGAAATAAGCCAAGTTAGAGCGCCGATGCCGGCGCTAGCGCTGGTGGCGATAAATTTGAAACGTGCCAGCGCTGGCGGCGAATTTTTTAACGGTGAGAGTGTTTAAAAAGGCTGAAAAAATATTTTTTTTATCAGTTCAACCTAAAGGCATATTTTTTTGAACTAATGTTCAACAAATGTTTATTTCTAGAAAGACGATTAAATAGAAAACATAAGGCAATCTTTGTTGAGCATATGTATGCTTATTGTAGTTTTGAGATAACTGGATTAATTTATTATTTCCGCAGAGTTTTTTCTTGTAGCAACTCTTTGGGCGAGCTTACGCAAGTATGCATCGACAGCTTCTTCAATCTTGTCATCGTCTTTCACAGATGAAAACACAATGAAAAAATTATTAGCGTTTGAATAATATGAAAATTATTTTACTATGATACAGTCGAGTCTCGATACAACGACTTGTGTACATGTATCTGGCTAGAGATGAAGGCGCTGGTGATGAAGAAATGGACTCCGAGGAAATAGAATTCGAGACACCGTGTATCTTTCAGATTGTTTATGGTCCAATGTCAGATGAATTGTTGCCTGAAGCTTATCGTGCCTTTTTGGTTATCAAGCAATACGTACAGGAGAACTTTGATGATCAGGCCGTGCATTCTCACACTGATGTCCTTGTTGTAATCTAAAAAAATGTCCTAAGTTGAAGACTGTTAAGTAAACACAGTCAAACCTCGTCTTGACGGAACTTTCAAAAAAAGATGTTCGCAAACCCCCGACTTAACCAACCTTCGACTTGACGATATCGCAAAGGATGGTGGTAGTTATTTCGAAGAAGCGGGAATACTCGAAGAAGGCGGGCTAGAAATGAATTTTGAAGACATGAATATGGATGATTTTTTTGAGTTTGTTGATCGAATTGATTGAATGCGTGTAAATAAATTGTTGACTCAACATTCTAAAAACCCAGAAGGGGGGGGGGCTTGTATCTGAAAATTTGTCCTTTATTTGAGATTCGAAATCTTTATAATTTTTAAAATTTTACATCGAAGTCTTTATTTTTGGCACTCAAAACCCAGTAAGGACTGGATAAAATGACACTTTTGGACACTTTCAAAAGTTCTTTATGTGTTTAAATGTTGAGTGCGGAGCCCTGCATACAAGATACGTTTATTCAATTATAAATGGCAAGGTAATAATAGAGGCAGTTAATTTTTAATACCTTAAATCTTAGCATTTACATTAGTGCCCAAAGCAGGGCTCTGGAGTGCGCTCATTTCTTATGGCTCCTCTTATGGTTCGTTATATCGAGAGTTCGTTATACCGAGGGTTCGTTATATCGAGAGTTCGTTATACCGAGGGTTCGTTATATCGAGAGTTCGTTATACCGAGGGTTCGTTATATCGAGAGTTCGTTATATCGAGAGTTCGTTATACCGAGGGTTCGTTATATCGAGAGTTCGTTATACCGAGGGTTCGTTTATATCGAGAGTTCGTTATATCGAGAGTTCGTTATACCGAGGGTTCGTTATATCGAGAGTTCGTTATTATATCGAGAGTTCGTTATACCGAGGGTTCGTTATATCGAGAGTTCGTTATACCGAAGGTTCGTTATATCGAGAGTTCGTTATATCGAGACTCGACTGTGCAACAAAATGTCGAGTCGAAAGTTCGATTCCGCAAGGGTCTCGACCATTTTCAAAACCTAACAGTGTACGGTTGGGTCTTTTTTAAGTTGGGTCTTTGGCCGCGAAGCGTCCAAAGACCATGTCGGGGTGTTTTTGCTCTAGTTCCTAGTAGCCCTGCGAACGGTTAACTATAAGTCCATCGAAATCTACATTCATACTTGAATGGGAAGATGTTACATATAGGTTAAATAACGACTATTTTTACAAGTTCTACGTGTGTAGCTTAGTGGGTTGGCTTCCCGCTTGTTACAAATACAACAAAAGAGCATGCCCGTCGCCGATGGGAAATTCCCATTGGGAATACGATTAACGTAGAGAGAACACGGTTTTAGGATTCCTTTTATAGGATTCCTAGTTCCCTTTTTTCGGTAAAAAAGGCAAAAAAAATATTTAAAAAGTAGCATAAAAATGTTTTTCAATTTGACGCATTTAGAGCCGCTTAAAATAGCTAAAATAGTGAAAATATATAACGTAAAGTCTGGACTTTTGATAAATCTGTACTCAAATTTTCAAAGGAAAAGTTGAAAATATGATGTCGAGCTATTAGGGATTGTTTTTGCCTAGATCCAATGTCCAAAACGAGGTGAATACCTCTACTTAAATAAAAATAAGGTATCCAGCCACCCTTTACTACATTTTAGCTGCGCCCCCAAGGCAAAAAAATCGATTTTTTGTCAAAAAATTTTTGCTGAAAATGTTCGAGCATCCCTTGAAAAATGTTTTCTATCGTTTTTACGGTCTAAAACACCCTTAGAAGCTGATAAAACTTCTGAGCTACTGTGGCTTATAAAATAGCTGACTCTATACGTGTTCGAAGGCACGCACACAAAAATATGCCCTAGTCCCTGTTGTTTTCTTTTGCAAATCTTTTTTTTTCTCAAGTATCAAAAACCATTCATGAGTTGAAGTTAATATTGTTTAGAAAAAATAAGAGATGCTGAACTGAAACCCTCTTCACATCATTTCAATGGTAATGCATACGTGTGTTATACAAGAGATGTCCATCCAACCCAAGAAATTTTGATAGGAATTTTGTTTATGGAGAAAACATTTGACGACGATTTAGACAACATAGATTTCATAAAAGAAATAAAAGTAAAGTCTGGGTTCAACACTTTTCTGTCACTGCAGAGCTTTTATATAACTATGCTGAATATTATTCTCATATCACAACCAGGTTTTTAGAAGTAGAAAGTAGCAACGAAAAACTTATAAAACTTTACCAAGGATTTGGATTTGTGTAATTAGATGCTGAACCTGCAGCCTATCTGAAGCACAAAAACGACAAAGCAGCTGCAAGAAAAAGATCAAATCTGGATCAAATAACTGAAACAGGCGAACAAATAAAACAAACAACTATTATGCAGCTTGATATATGCAATTTGAAATTTTCTCTCGAGCCAATGCCAGTTGTAAACTGTTTTCGTCCAGAGCACCCAGATGCCAACACTGAGCCTGAGCCTAAGCCTAAGCAGAAAAAAATAGGATATCTGAAGTACAAGAAAGATAACTTTTTGCTACGTGCAATAATCAGACCATCCCAACCAAAACATTTGAATATATGGGTACAAAAACCGAAAGTATCAAAAGGCTACTTGAAAATAAGTGTTCAGTCACAACTAGTCGAAAAATTGTTGTTTTCGGTTCAGAAAAAAGATGAAGAGACTGTTATTTATTTCCAAGTGCAGCCTTCAGATAAGGAGCTAATTAGTTTGTTGGAAAAGTGCGGATTTTCGGAACAAAAATGGTTTTTTTCTGTAATAGTAACTATAATGAAAAAAGTTTTGGAAGGAAAAATTCCTGAGAATGATTACAAATATTGCCTTGATCACAAACTTTTCTCTGATACGGTGGACGCAATGGAGGCGCAAGGTCAAGATAACAAACAATTGGCTCAACACCGGCTATCAGAAGGCGTTCCACCCTGAAAAATGAACGCCGGCTTATACAGGGTGGGGTGAAAAAACGCAGTCATTTTTTTCTTGTTAAAATTAACGTCTTTTGTCTTTTTCTGAATCCTAGCTAAATTTCTAATGTTGCCTGTATGCATTTTCTCTCTCAACTCTTTACAAAAATGTTAGCTCCAGTATCAGCAATAAACATCAGATATTTTCAAAAAAGGATCAGCATCCTATGAAAAGTAAAAAAGAACAGTTGTAAAGAAGTCTTGTTCATTGCAATTTATTGCACGAATAATCTTACCTGAATATATCGCATTACTTTTTTGACTGGTGAGCCGTTAAATCGAGGTTAATAGTTAAATTATTTTATACTAGGGTCGAAAAATAAAAAAAACCTTAAAATGAACCCCTAAATTCATAATTATTTTCACTTCTTTTCTTTAATCCATTATTTTGAATTTTTTTAATCTCTATATAGTATTTGGCATGTGTCCGTCCTACTTTTTAATGGACATTTTGACCACATTCAGGCCATTTTTGCTTATTTTTCCGATTATTTTCGGCAATGTCTCGACGGAACCCCAAACTTCAGACAATTCAGCGTCTTTTTATGCCGAGACCCAGGAAAATGTCTTCGAAAAAGAAAAACTTTTGTGGTCCCTCAAAATTGGAGTTGGAGGATTTTGGGGTAGGCCTGGAGGATGGTTTTTCTGCTTCCAGCGATGGCCATTTTTGCGATGTCTCGAAAAGAACGTAGACGTAGATAGACGCGTAGTTTTTCACGATGAATGCACTATCGAAATTTCGAAATACTATAGAGGCGCCGATAGGCGCCTGTGGTCCCTTTGTTTCCAAATAATTGTGACGAGAAAATTTTCAAATTTTTTTTGTCTCAAAGGGGCATGCACACGCTAATAATAGGTAATGCCCGGGAATTCAAATTTTTTTCCTTATTATTGAAATTCTGAACGGATTTTTTAACTTGGTTTCTAACAAAACAAGGCTTAGAATTTAATTTTATGTATGGTTTTGTTAGAAACCAAGTTGAACAATCCGTACAGAAGTTCAATGATTAGGAAATTTTTTTGAATTCCCGGGCACCACCTCTCATTAGCGTGTGCATGCCCCTTTAAGCAGCATACTGGCCTTTTATTAAATCGTAATGCTTTAGTTTGCCATAGTTTGCCATTTGAGCTATAGCAGCTATTCCATTATCACAACAACAAACAAATTTTTATGATCTATGATTTATACAAACTACATGATGATGCTACTTTTTTTTTTATTGCCACAGAATTTTCTAGTTCAACTGCTAACTTGTGCAGTTCTACAGAATTTATGTTTTCTCTACTGGATGATGGTATTGGTAAGAAAATCTTTAAACTTAAAAAGTTAGTCAAGTAATTGGTGCTTGTAACAAAAAAATCGAAGCTTCTACAAAAGAACAATCAAACACTTAACAAAAAGAACGGTTTGATTTTCAGTGATTTGGACACAAACTAATTTGATACGGAAAATAGTTGGATCGACGCCGCCGGTGGTGCCGCTAGTCGGTAGTAAAAAATAAGGTGCCTCCGGCGGTGGCGGTTGCACAGTATAAGTGACGCGGCGATAGTGGTGGCTGTGGCGGAATGGAGAGGCGACGGCCAGGATTGTTCTCAACGCCGGCGTTTAGAAGTCCTAGCAAATTATAACCCTGATCTATTATGTAAACCTACGTATTTTAAACGCCTAACAAAATCAGACACAAAATAAAGCAGAATTGTATTAGTGGTTAGAATCGTAAAACAAAGAAAAACTTATTGTTGTAGTTAGTTTTAAGAAAGAATATTGTCAGCATGTGAACAGTGACAGCCCCACCCCCCTATTTTCAGTTCCATGTGGTTCTGGAAATGTGGAGAGATTGTTTTCAATGCTGACAGAAACACGTGGGGATCCCGTTCAAATTCTGGACACGAAATGCTCCGATCCAAAGCTATTCTTAATTACAACTAAAACTTCATTGATTAAATTTAAAAACAATATTAACAATTAAATAATTGATGTGACGTCTTCAAATAAAACAAATAATTGGTTGAAATAATGCGATTTTTTTCTATAAAAACGTTTTATCAGGCCTTTAGAGGCGTTTAGAGGCGTTTTTAAACGCCGGGCTAAACGCCGGCGTTTAAAAACCGCGGCGTTTAGCCGGAGTTCCGCCGGCAGAAAAATAAACGCCGGCGTTAACTAAACGCCGGCGTTTAAACAATCCTGGCGACGGCGGCGCTTACTTTTAGAAATGCAACGATTTAGCATAAACTCCAACAGAACCAATCATTTATGCCACCTTTTTTAATAAGCCCCAAAAAACTAGTTTTTATTAGCTTTTGGCCACTCTGGCACTCTGTTTTGCGCTCTGGCTAAACTTTTTTGACATTAAGGGGATAGCTGGCGGCGCCGCCGCCGATATGTCAGTTAAAAATTGACATGTCAGCATCTTAATCGTGCTTCTTTTCATCTTTAACGTAGAGAAAACACGTTTTTAGGATTGGGAAAGCACTTTTTCCGGAGAAAAAAAAATTTCAGGAAAAAATTTTTGCTTGGTCCCCCAAGGCAAAAATATGTAAAATTTCCTTGCCTGTCTTACCAAGTTCTTCAACTGGGCCGTGGCAAAAGAGACTCTATATGTATTTTATGATCGAGGGTACTTCTCGGAATCGTGTCTAAGGTAAGTGAGTGCGCGCGTCTCTAACCCTCAAGCCTTCTTCGGGGGCTTGGAGTTGAGATGCGCACACCCACATACCTTAGACACAAATCACTCGAAAGTGACTCTGGATGCATAAAAAAGCATGCATACCAGAGCTTATTTATTCTGTAAGCCCCCGTATTCAAAACTATGTTCAACATCTTCTTGTTATTATGCTCTGTAACGCTCTATAATAAGTGGCTCCTATTTATTCCCTTCCCCTTTCAATAGAGCCCTTATTCCCTTTAAAAATGTTTTTGCGCCAATTTAAAAAAACATTTTTTTCCTGACATTTTTTTACATATTTTTGCCTTGTTAGAGATGCGCGCACTCACGTACCTTAGACATGATTCCGAGAAGTACTCTTTATCATAAAATACATATAGAGTCTCTTTTCGCGACGGCCCAGTTGAAGAACATGGTAAGACAGGCAAGGAAATTTTACATATTTTTGCCTTGGGGGACCAAGCAAAAATTTTTTCCTGAAATTTTTTTTTCTCCGGAAAAAGTGCTTTCCCAATCCTAAAAACGTGTTTTCTCTACGTTAAAGATGAAAAGAAGCACGATTAAGATGATTTTGGGCGTTTTTGGGCGACACACACATTGTGTACTTTAGCCAATAAGATTAAATTTGAATGTGTACAAATTTGGCGTTCTGTTAAGACTTTTAGGTAAAAAATTCCCAAACGCCTTGTAGTCACCTTGTAAAGGTTGGGCATCGGTTCGATTTCCATTGCCGGTATAGTTTTTTTCGACTTTTATTAAATTGTGTTGATATAGGTCTCGTTTGAATTTTACTGGCACCCGAATTTAAAAATACTTCTATCGGCAAAGTTCATGCTTTTTTAATTTTTTAGTGGAAATACGAGATGTTGAACTACAACGCTCTTCAAACTCTATTACTGGCAGTGCATATGCGTGTTATGCATTAGAATTAAATAAAAAAGTTTTAATTGGAATCTTGTATCGGGAAATCCTTAGCATCGGCACAGAATTAATAACAGAGATCAAAGTGAAGTCTGGTTACAATACTCTGAGAGTCACTGCAGAGCTTTTAGAGAGCTACAGTCATATAACAAAACACATTACAACCAAGTTTTTGAATGCAGAAATCAGCAACGAAAAGCAAATAAAACTTTATCAAGAATTGGGATATGTAAAGATGAACGCTCCACCTGCAGTCTATCTGAAACCTGAAATTCAGAAGGCTTTAAAAGAAAAAATGACTGAAAGCGGCAAGCAAACAGAACAAATAATTGTCATGCGGCTTGATATATGCCAGTTCAGATTTGATGTTCATTCAGCTTCAAGTATAGACTGTTTCATTTCAACTATGTCAAAAAGCGCCACTGCTCTGCAAAACATGGGACATTTGACGTACGCGGTAGCTACTCTCTGGCACCAACCAAAACAGTTAACTGTAAATGTGCAAAGCCTTGAAGTGGCAGAAGGCTACTTAAAAGCCACGATTCAGCTACAACTTATCAAAATATTTTTTAAGACTGTGAGAAATGATGACAAAAACATAGTAATTTATTTCAAAGTGCAGCCTTCAGATAAGGATCTAATTAGTTTGTTGGAAAGGTGCGGATTTTCGGATCAAAAACGGCTTTTTTCAACTATAATGAAAAAAGTTTTGGAAGGAAAAATTCCTGAGAATGATTACAAATATTGCCTTGATCACAAACTTTTCTCTGATACGGTGGACGCAATGGAGGCGCAAGGTCAAGATAATAAACAATTGGCTCAACACCGGCTATCAGAAGGCGTTCCACCCTGAAAAATGAACGCCGGCTTATACAGGGTGGGGTGAAAAAACGCAGTCATTTTTTTCTTGTTAAAATTAACGTCTTTTGTCTTTTTCTGAATCCTAGCTAAATTTCTAATGTTGCCTGTATGCATTTTCTCTCTCAACTTTTTACAAAAAAGTTAGCTTCAGTATCAGCAATAAATATCAGAGATTTTCAAAAAAGGATCAGCATCCTATGAAAAGTAAAAAAGAACAGTTGTAAAGAAGTCTTGTTTATTGCAATTTATTGAATGAATAATCTTACCTGAATATATCGCATTACTTTTTTGACTCAAAAAGCCCATTTTACCTAAATAACAGCAAATAGCAAGCAAGTTCGATCAGCTGGTATTTAACAAAACGCCAATTTTAACGCCACTCTCCACATACATATATGAAAAAGACGAAAACCGGCTGTAAAGTAAAAAAGTCCAAGAATCTTCCGAGGAGCATCATGCAATAACTGTTCAATAAAGGTTCAAATTAAATCGGCTGGGACATAGCCAAAAAAAACTGGAATTCATATGAAGAAGACTGTAAACTAGAAATTATAATTTAGTATAGTAAATGAAAAATAGTAGTAGTAGAAATTATAAGATGAGAAGAAGTAACAGGGGTAGGGTGCTATGATACAGGGTACCTAGATGTCCCAAGATTGCTCTTAAATGATTTTTTCGGTTTAAAAGCTACTACATAAAACATTTTTGAATCTTTTTTGGCGTCAAAAGCTTTCTTTTTTTCCCTCCTCAAAAGGCCTTTTAAGGCCAAAAATGCTTTGCCCAATTTTTTTCCCAATTTTCTAACAAAAAGTTTACTTTATTTTTGTAACTAAAATGAGAGGATATGTGTTAGGGGTCCTCCCGAAAAAAACATGCCTTGGTCCCCCCTGTTAATTTTTTTCGAAAAATTTCAAAACTTTTTGCCTTGGTCCCCCCCCCCATTGTTTTTAATTTTTTTTCGAAAAAATTTATTCTTTGACGCAGAACAACAACGCAGAAAGCTTGACACCAATAAAGATGAGCTATGCAAACACCATACTATTAATGACATCAATAATGTGTTCAAAAATATTCAGTTTCATAGCATTTGTGTTGTAACGGAAGATTTTCTTTTTCTGAAAAAATATGTAGTTTCATATGATTTCACACACGTTTTTGAGATTTTCGGGCAAAAAAATTTTTCGAAAAAAATCAACAGGGGGGACCAAGGCATGTTTTTTTCGGGAGGACCCCCAACAAATATAGAGCCAAATGAGATGTAAGCGATAAAAAAGTTCATTTCGTCAAAAAATAAACGCTTACTTCCTAAAAATAATGTTCACATTACCAGGTTCTCATAATTCACAACTACTTTTTTTTGCGACTTTGCTTCCATCTCTACAACGCATTCCTCATTTCGAGCTCTGCTCCGAAGCATTTTTTAAAAGCAGGAGTTCGAAAATTGTACAGGGTGCGCCAATTGTTTCGCACGTATTTGTTTTGGCCATAACTTTTTTGTTTTTCATGATTTTGACGTAATTTTTTTTTAAAAGAAAGCTGAGACTCTAGGCAACCGAACCGTGCCAAACATTGACAAAAAAAATTATTTGAACACCACTTTGTGACAACAGTCAAAATAAACAACTCTTTTCACTCATGAAAAAATTGGCGCACCCTGTAATATCTGAAATTGAAATTGTGACTTTTGTTGTGAATTCTCATTTACATTTTCTATCAATTAAAGTCTTACTATTAGTTGTGCATAAACACTTCAAAAAATGAAAAGACTATTTTCTATCATACTCTTTTGTCAAGCAGACGAGCATGTAGATGCAAAGTTGTGTTGCGTAACACATTAATTAATGCAATTCTCATTCTTATCGCGGGAATAAACGATATTCTCATGCATATTTTTTGATTATTCAATGTCTCAGGTCACACAGTCTCGCTTATAACATTTTTTTATAGTAGCGCTATTAACAAATTTTTTTTCTTAAATTTTAATATGCATTAGCTTATTTGCGTTTTAGAATCAAATGGTGTGGCTCTACAGGGTGTCCCAGAAAAAAACCACTACATTTTGAGGGCATCGTAGGACCACTTTTTATTCTTAACTTTTTGTGCACGATATGTCTTCTTGTAGCCCTGCGAATTTTCTAGCAAATAATATGTTGACATTAAAAAAGTGACTTATAGATGAGGCATAAATGAACAGAACAAAAAAAACAGGATTTTAAATCCCCGAATATTCTGTTTTGTTAACTCAACTCTCGGTCAAAAAAATTGGGTAAAGTTTTTTGCGCTGTCATAATATTTTTACACTACGTTGTAGCGCCGATCAAGAGCTACAAAATCACTTCTCCAGAAAAAATTTTGAAAATATAAATGTTGAGATATGCCCTTTTGAAAAAAAACCGAGAATAGCCAAAAGCCGATTTTTCTCAATTTTTTCGAATTTTAGTCATTTTTTAATGGGATTGCTTTTTTCATAAGACCATATCTCAACACTTGAATCGAGAGTCGACTGACTCTTCTAATAGGTCGACAGTCTCCAATAATCCGACACCTTCTACTTTGAGGGTCTGTATCTCAGGGCAGAGTAAATATTTTGCAAAGCTATTTTTTGCGTTTTCTTAACTCCCGCGAGCTCTACCAATTCCGCTTTTTCTATTTTGTAGTTTCACACAAAAAATCTCGAGATCGACCCAAAATTTTTCCGATTTTTGAATAACCCGAAATGTCTGCCTTTTAGAGCCCAAAGTTTTTTTAGAGACATGTCTTGTTTACACTTCAACCAAATAGATTGGCCATAATGATGGTGCAGTTGGGTGTTTAGGTCTTTGAAGTTATTCAGCTGCACATATTTTTGACCTTTACGATTTGTGAAACGCAATTATATTTTTTTCTCTAAATCTCTTTCCAAAAAAGAAACATTTTTTGATATTTGGACAAGCAAAATTCAATTGAAAGCCGAACTACCAACTTTGACAGTTAACTTCTTACCTCTATTTTGGCCAAGGGACAGCCAGATCTCTGATTTTTGTTATATAACACATATGTTGTACCGTATTTATTCTAATAGACGGGAATGACCGTCTATTTTTCGACCCCCCTCGGGTGCCCATCTGTTAGAAAATGCCCGTCTCATAGAAAATGCTCGTCTAATTTTTGACTTCAACAATTCGGGAACTTTGTTTAAAATTTCAGTGCCCCCGACCGGAAATTTTCTTTGGGAAATTTCTGTCGGGAAATTTTCTTTTAAAAAAATTTTCTTTCTTCGAAATTAGAAAAAAAATTTAACTAAAATTAGAACCATCAAAACAGCGGTTTTTTTGAATTTTTTTATTCTTTTTTTGCATCACCCTGCATACTCGTAAGAAATCGGTTTTGGGTGCCTTGGCACCCCTTTTCTGAGAGATGCCCGTCTATTGGAGACTGCCCGTCCAATAGAGGCTGCCCGCCTATTAACATAAATACGGTTGTTGGTGTGTGGCGCTAAAAACTCGTTATATTTCCTGTTTTATAGTCTTATTATCTAAGCAGTATACAAAAAAAGGTCTTAAATGAACTTAGGGCATAAGTATAATAAGTGCCTCTTTTTATTTAACCAAGGAAATATGATTGATTCATATTTTTTGTAAACTATCCGCTACTTTTTGCTTTGATACAACGGCGTATCCTTTATAGACTTGCCTCATCGCATTTGTTTTGTAATTGGAGTATGTGCCGTTTGATGGAATATTCAAAGTTCAATCAATTATTTATTTGTTTGTATACAAGCGGTAGTTGGCTTTGTTACAACTTTTTGTTATTGATGATAAAAAAGTTTTAAAAATAATGGGTGCGAGATAAGTTGTTGGCGGATTTTCAAAGCCTTATCTTTTATAAATCTTGGAATCATATCTCTTTTCTCCTAATACCATTTTGTAGCCCTGCATGTCCTCTTTCTTATGGCATATCAAACTTACTTCTTCCAGAAAAGTCACTTTTTGGCTCCAATCTTTGTGAGGTCCTTTTGATAAGTTGACAAGGGTTTTCATCACTTTCAATGGTCACGTGTTTTTTTGGGTTTTCAAGCATCACGACATCATCTTATGACCATGACAATGTAGCGCAATTCAAAAGCTACAAAACTCATGTTACAAAAAATAATTTTTTAAGATCTGAGAGTTAAGATATAGCCGGTGCTAGTGAAGAATAGGGTTCCAAAAGTCAGCTTGGTCCCCCCTGTTGTTTTATTTGTAAAAACAACAGGGGGGTCCAAGCTTTTTGGAACCCTATTCTTCACTATAGCCGATATGGCCTTCTGGAAAAAATCAATTTCTTTGAAAATCGACCGAAATCCAAGTTTTACAAAATTTTTAGGATTATCATAAAATTAAAATTTTTTCCAGAAGGCCATATCTTAACACTCAGATCCTAAAAAATTATTCAGTGACATGAGTTTCGTAGTTCTTGAGTTGCGCTACATTATGGTTATAAGATGACTAGGGATAACAGGTGCCTATCGGCGCCTCTATCGTATTTTAATATTTCGAATGAGCATAAACATGCAAATAAAATTATTACACTAAAAAAAGTTTTTCCTTGTGACCAAATGGGCACTCATAAGATTAACCCTGAAAACCACCACTTTTCACTTTCAAGGGGCAAAATCTCAATGTTTTTCACAGCAATCTTAAAATCTGATTGTGAAAGGTCCTCCGCCATTAAAATAGCTTTCGAATGAGTATGAACATGTAAATAAAAATATTACACTAAAAAAAGTTTTCCTTTGTGACCAAACATGTACTCAAATTGGCGACAGACGTTCCCCGTCCCAAATACTGTATAGAGATGTTGTGACGCTTAAAATCCGAAAAAACATTTGAATATTCAAAGTGATGAAAACCCTTGTCAACTTATCAAAATGACCTCACAAAAGATCGGAGCCAAAACGTAACTTTTTTGGAAAAAGTCGAGCTAAGTTTGATATGCCATTTGAAAGAGGAGATGCATAAACTATAAAAAGAGTCTATAAAAAGACTATAATGTAGACTATAAAAAATCAAAAAATTCAAAGAGCAAGAAATGGGCCCTATATGAGAATAGGATTGTTTTTTTGCCTTCGTCCCCCCTGTTGTTGACTGTCACTGAGGAAGGCATTCCATTGCGCATCCAGGGTTTTGGACGCATATGAAGCATAAAATCAAGCGGCTCTATGGAACTAGTGATGCTTTGTTGGCCTCCTACATTGCGGAATCCATCTTTCGTCAAAATTGCCTTGCTAAAAACTGGAATTACTTGGAGAAATTGGTTGACCAAATTGTTATGATCTATCCGTAATATAAAGTTGATGAATGTCTGTAGTCAAATCTTGAATAAAGATTTGATTAAAAATTCATAAAAAAACAACAAGGGGGACCAAGGCAAAAAAAAAGGGGAAAGGGTAAAAGTAAATTTGAACAGATGAACACATATTTTGAGGAGTGTTTCAAATTTTAGCAAATTTAAAGAGAGAAGAACAGCTGTTTAAAAAAGAACATTTTGACCATTTTTTGACTAAAAAGGGCTGTTTTATCCTGTTTAGCGAAAAAAGATTTTGACTAATATTTTTACAAACAAAAAGATTCGGAGTTCCGAAAAAGACAATTTTTAAAAAGGATTTTTTTTTTAATTTTGTTATAAGGTACAGTCGAACCTCGATATAACGACACCCTCGATATAACAACACCCAAAAATTGACCAATTTGGTCAGCTTTGACTAAAATCTAGTCAAATGAACCCTCGACATAACGACACCTCGGTATAACCACACCCTTAAGCCGGAGTGTTGGAGTGTCGTTACATCGAGGTTCGACTGTATTCACTGTTTCAAAGACAATTTTGATGTTCAAAGAATTTTTTATGGCTTTTTAACATCAACACGTTTCCCAACAGCAAGATTAGCACATAATATGCAACAGAAGGGCCAATATTGAACTGTCATCCCCACGCTTGTCAGTCAATCAGTCCAGAACATCAGGATTAGAATAAGCAGTTCAGCTGTCTTGTCAAATTTAGCCTGTTGTCTTAGTCATTATCAGGAGGAAACTCTAATTTTGACGACCAAATTACTGGATGCTCTAATACCAATACCACCTAATTGGATAAGACACACAGACATCTCCTTAGTAGAGACTTGGGTCTGAGGCCGATCACCCGCTGAGAAACACTGTTTGAACAGTTTATTTGGTGTGTTTAGGACATCTCTCCCAAAAATCATCAGTTAGTGCTGATCTAGCTGCTACTGCTGCTACATTCTGTTATCTTGTCAATTTTTGTCTTTCTTTCTTGTTTATTTGTTTCTTTCAGATGTTGCATTATGTTTTCATATTTGTAAGTCAATTTTTTTAACTTTTTGGTTTTTTTTAATTTTTTTTGATTTGGGTAACTTTAAAAAAAATTCTAAAAACTTGGAGTGTTACGTTATGTACCTTTTTTCCAGAATTGGACAAAAGGTACATAGCTAGGGTTGGCAACAATTAACTCGACGTTTTGAAAAATTTTGACTTTATTTTTGGTTTTTATGTGTGTGTTTCCACAAAATTTTGAGCATATGACCAAGCAATTAAAAGCCTAGGATAGTGGCTACACAGTGGTATAAAAATTTGGCGCTACCGGAGTATACCCCCTCCCCAAATGAATTTTTTTTGAACTTGTTCAAAACACTATTTTAACCATTTTTAAGCATTTCCTACGCGTTGAACACGATAAAAAAGGTGTGCTCACCTACGCCCCCTTCGGGGGCGCAGAGGGCTTGGTTGCTTGGGGTTGAGATGCGTGCACTCACTTACCTTAGACATAATTCCGAGCAAGACTCTTGATCAAAAATGCATTTAGAGGCTCTTTTTGCCCAGCTCCAGTGACCAAAACATGGTAAAACAGCCAAATGGTCGAAATTTCAAAATGCCCAAAACTCAATTTTTTATTGAACAGAACAATAATGTTTTTTTCGAACTTCTGGGGTGATTTCATGTTGATATAGGGTGTTTGGAGAAATAAAAAAAATTTCATTTGGGGGGCATCAAAGAGATCAATTTTTATGAACTGAATGAAAATTTTTTTGTACCACTATGTAGCCACTATCCTAGGCTTTCAATTACGGGGTCACATGCTCAAAATTTTGGGAAAAAACACATATTAAAACAAAAAATAAAGTCAAAATTTTTCAAAACGTCGAGTTCACTGCTGCCAACCCTATACATAGAGTCAACGCACCCATTTTTCATTCATTCATTTGTTGCCTTTTTGCTTTATTTTTTGCCTTTTTGCCTAGCTCCAGTGACCGAAATTCGGTAGAATACCATAATTTTAGGTGATTACCAATTTCATCAACAAAAAAATTTACAGAATTGTCTGCCGGTCTGCCGGTCTGCCGTCTAAAAACATAATTTTTTCTCAAAAATCACACTTTTGAGAGAAGCTCAAAAAATAAATTCCTGCCGTTTTTCGTTAATTGGTTTAATTTTTAACTATTTCGGAAACTTTTAGCGGCCTGACCAAAAGGAGCTGTAGCTTCTGATGTGTTTATACATATCTGCAGACCAGTGGGTTGTTGATGTTGTTTTGATGGGTTGCGCATGCAGCATGGCTGTTGTAATGTTTATGTGCTCCTTCTTTTCCGCTTCGCCGCTAATCCCTTGACTCAAGAATAACAATCAAGAGGATAACCAAAAAAGCACAAGGGAGTCTTCTTTATGCCCATTAAACCACCTTTCACGGTCTTTTCTGCTGCTTTTCGGCAACTGCTTTTACAGTCTTTTCATTGACTTTATTTTATTTTTTTAGCTAAAAATTTTATTATTGCTACAAACTTTCGATACATCGCAAATGAGAGGTCCAAGAAAAAAGGCAATACCTTTCTGTCCGGGGCAGAAATTGATAAATTATGAATGAATTGATAAATTACCCACCCAACTAATTCAAAATCATGTATTACATCATATATATATATATATATATATATATATATATATATATATATATATATATATATATATATATATATATATATATATATATATATATATATATATATATATATATATATATATATATATATATATATATATATATATATATATATATATATATATATATATATATATATATATATATATATATATAATCACCTATTACATGCATACTAATCTTGGGCAAGTTATGCTTTGATTTGTAGCTCATCTCACTGGCTACAAATCAAATGGGAACTTACTTAGAAGCAGTTTACAAAAACAAGGTCAACACGATTTTGAACAAGGGGAGGGGTGTTCAATTGATAGACGCTATACGGTGCGTTTTTACCATGGTTGTCAAAATATATAAAATTGATAAAATTCGATAAAAATTCAAACGAGAATTATTTTTTCGAAATCGATAAAAATCGATAAAAATTTTATCGAATTTTTCTATCGGTTCTTCTACCACATTTTGTCCTTTGTTAGGCCAATTTTTTGCACTTAAGACACATATTGACTCCGTTTCGCAGTATCAACAGCATTATTGTACATCTTTTAGCTAATCCAACCATGAGTGATACGCCTACACCTAAAAGATCCAGACGAACAAAAGTAGGAAATTAGTGCTTTTTTATACTATTTTAGTTACACTGTGTTTAGGAATCGACTACATCGCTATGACAGGTCATTTCATCGACAAGAATTGGTGAGTTTTTTTTACCTTCAATTATATCTTCTTAATGTCACTTTTTGTTATGGTGAAGCAAGATTTTGTTCTATCATGCTCTCCTGTTGAAGCTGGCGCTAAGAAAACAAGTCGGTTTGTGCAAGACCTTGTCAACCAAGAGCATTCCGAACTAGGAGTTGGTAGAATGACCGATAAAAAAATTCGATAAAAATCGATAAAAAATTCGATAAAAATTTTATCGAATTTTTTATCGATTTCAGAGACATGCATAACGCCACAAATTTTATCGAATTTTATCAATTTTATATATTTTGACAACCATGGTTTTTACCCTGCTTGACTAAAGAGTATGTATTCTATAAGCCACTTGATGCAAGAAGGTGAGTCACATTTCTGGCTCGTTCTGCCTTTGTATATTTTTTTTTGAAACCCTGTCTCTAAGACCCCTCATTCTCGCTTTCTTAAAAAAATATAAATATAATACAGTTAAGTTCCGGTTTCGCAGAACTATTCGGCGACCACCTATTACACCGTGGGTGTAATCACAGGCGTACACAGGATTTTCTGATGGGAGGTTCAAATAGGCTAAAAATCCTAACGGAGGGGTGGTGTGGTGTATGGTAGCTAAAAAGAGATAACAAGGCAAAAAAAGCTAAAAAAACTAAAGAAGCTAAAAAAATCTGACCGGCAGGGGTGTGGGGTGGGTATTTGGATTGGAGGTTGGCTACAGTCCGGCTAGGCCCCCATGGGTACTTTCACGCCTATGACTGTAACAAATTGAAAAATTGTAGTATATATACTCTAATATATACTCTAAATTTCGTTTTAAGCCAAATAAAATAACCTTTATTAAAAAATTCTCCCAAAATTTTTTTCCAAAAATCCATTTATTATCAGATTATGTGCCATGTGATTTACGACTAGCTGAATGGAATCCAAGTTTATTTTAATAGTGCCCCAAGGGCTATGTCTTCCTGTTGTAAGTGGAGCGTTCCTCCTCCTCCTATATTCCAATCAAACATATTTATGGTTGGATGAACACATTTGTTTTTTGCGCAATCCCTCTTCCAATCATTATTGGTTTGTGAACAGAAGAGGGAGTTGCGCCAGTCAAAAGAACACATATCCCCACTTTTTGGCTGATTCAATCCAATTTGAATTGACCTTGGTGGATTTGACTGGTTTGATCGAATTTCAAAATCGCTTTAGTAATAAATTTCAAATTTCATTTTAGAACATTTTCTACTTGAGCTACGTTTTGCTTTTCATTTCTAAAGGGTGGGGTGCTTTTACGCCGCTATTTGTTCTGCTCATACCTTTTTGAATTTATTGTGTCTCGACAAACTTTTTTGTTCGAAAAAGCAGTCTGCGGAGAATTAAATGACATTAAACCAGGGCTGCCATTTGGGTTGATTAAAAAAAGGTTGATTTTAGACACCAGGAGTTCTTAAAAATCTGATGTTTAGTGCCAAAATCTGAGTAAAAAATTTTATTTTATTTTTGACACTAGGAATTCTCAAAAAGCTTCTTTTTAATCCCAAAATCTGATTTTTTATTGATTTGTCTGATTTTCGAACATTCGAACTGGAAGCCCTGCATGAAACATGCAGATCAAAAATTTATAACAACACCAAAAAAGTGTGACAACAAAATTTGTTCAATGTTTTCATACATTTGCTCCACACTTCGTCCTTGGACTTGATCAAGTCTTTGATTCTTCGGTTGACACTGCCGGTTTTTAAGAACTTGTCCCGACATTAATAAATGCTCTTGCTGTTTTGCGCTGAAGCATGTCTTCCGTACTTTTTGCGACAATCGACGTGAACTTGCTTCGGCGAAAATGATTGCTGCCCACAATTTTGATCAATTGAATATTCTTTTGCTGCTAAATATAAGATAGAAGATTGAACCCATTAATGCGCACGTGTACCTAAATGTCCTAAAAATTGCCTTGGTTCCCCCTATGAAATTTTTGAATTTTGAATGTTGAATTATTTATTTGTTTTTCTTTCCGCAGTGATTTTTGTTCAAATCTGAGGACTCATGTTTGGCGTGCAAACTTTTTTGTGCTTGTTATCTACGCGTCATTGCAATTTTTAGATTATGAACATGATGGAAGACGATCAGATGGTAGATGAGGAGTACCAGGAGTATCGGTCAACGATGAGAATGAGGAAGATCTGATGGATGCCGATCTTGTTCTTCTGCCGCCAGCCAATATGATCGAGTCGGACGCGGAGGAGATGGACGCTGAGGAAGCGGAGCAGTTGCCAGAACCAATATCCCAAATGAATAAAATCAATTCGGAAAAATAAATGTGAGAAATTATATCTTAACAAGTCTATTCGGCCAGAGCAGCAACAAATTACCGTTTTTCATTAAAAAAAAAAGCTTAAAAGCGTTTTAGCAATAAAAAAATTATAGGAATGTTTGACAATATTCAGTAGAATTCTTTGGCAGATATTTTGCACAAGTTTCATTTAATCTGACAGCTCGAAATTTATTGGAACTGATTTTTGACTTTTTTAAATGCTAAAAACAATTTTTTTAATATTCATCGCTGACTTTAATTTCGAAATTCTAGCTACAGTCAACCTTCTCCATAAGTTACACCCTCGGGACTGATCCCAGCTGTAGCTTATGGGATCAGTCCCGGAGATTGGAGAGTGTAGCTCTCCCAATATAATTAACTCTCCCAACAGTCAACTCTCTTAAAACAGTCAACTCTTCCAATACAGTCAACTCTCCCAACAGTCAACTCTCTTAACACAGTCAACTCTCCCAATACAGTCAACTCTCTTAACACAGTCAACTCTTCCAATACAGTCAATTCTCCCAACAGTCAACTCTCTTAACACAGTCAACTCTCCCAACAGTCAACTCTCTTAACACAGTCAACTCTCCCAATACAGTCAACTCTCCCAACAGTCAACTCTCTTAACACAGTCAACTCTCCCAATACAGTCAACTATCCTAATACAGTCAACTTCCCCAATACAGTTAACTTTCGAAATACAGTCAACTTTCTCCGTGTCCATCCGCCACCTAAAAACAGCCTAATAAAAACCTGGGAAACTTAAAAAAGTGTTCGAAACACACTTTTGAGAGGACTCGGTAAAAGGAACTCTTGCCAAATCTTTGAATGCAATACTGTTTTTTCGACTGTTGCTTAAATAGAGTGTCAGTTTTCCCTGCTGTAGCTTACGGAGAGTGTAGCTTATGAAGAGTGTAGCTTATAGAGAAGTTTGACTGCACCTTGAAGATTTTTTCTAAATCTTCAAATATAAGCCGTCCCCCACTAGTAATCTATTTTTTTGCTGACTAAGCAATTTTTCTCAACTCTTCAAAAAAATTAATTGCCACACTGCACTTCTTTATGTGTCCACCCGTTGATTATTGGATAATCTTCAATCCAGCCAAGCAGGCACAATTAATTAGTCCCAAAAGAGGGGTGGGCACTGTGTATTTGTATCTTAATTCTTCCCTTCCATACTGTCCCTTCATTAAGAATGCCCTTTTCTTTGGGGCCATTGTCGGCAAACCATTGGCATTGACCTTTGCTTATCTTCTCCTGTTCACTGCCTCCAAAGGCTATAAACATTTATTTGATCTCATCTTTTTTTTTTTATTTTGTTGAAATGGTGAATTAGTTGAAGAAATCATTGTTTGGTAATTTTCGTACAGGGTTGGGCATCTTTAGCGAACTATTTGTTTTGCCCAAATTTTCAAATATATTCAGTGCTTTGCCTTTAAAATTGTTTAAAAAGTGTAAATGAACATTTTTTGAGACTATTTGAAGGCAATTTCTTTATAAAAATCAACACTGGGGACCAAGGCATAATTTTTCGGGGTCACACCAACATATAGAGAGTCAAAATTTGACCCACCTCATAAACCTTTGGTTCTTATCCTTTATCCCGACCCCACCCTAATTTAAAAGAGTACCGGGACGTGGAAAATAGCTAAAAGTATGGAAATTGAACAAATTTTTGTCAGCTTGGTCCTACAATCAAAACTTGAGTGGGGTCGGGATAAAGGATAAGAACCAAACCTTTATCCCAGTCTTTCCTAAAATATTCAAAAATTTCAATTGTATTTTCTTAGCAAACACTTCTCATCATCCATGTATTGGTGACAGTGCTGCCCAGCAGGAGATCCATCTATTCAGCAAGCCTTCAGGTCCTGTTGCCAGTCTTCCATACACTAAATTGCATTCTTTGTTTATCTAAGCAGATGAATTGCAGACTAAAAATCCCAGAGGCGGCTTTTTTGTTTTATTGACTGCTCTACTAATCAGTCCTTTTGGTTTTGTATAGGAAAAAGAGTTTCCCAAAAAAGCGAATTCCCAAGTCCTTGTCCTCCTTTCTAGTGAGTTCTTCGCTTCTGCTTAATGATGTGCAGAAAAGCAAAAAGTAGTAGTATTAAGGACTGAAGTGGAGGAGGAACAGGCAAAAAAGTGGAATGATTGCTTAATTCTATTACATTATGAACATTTTTGTAAAACTTTTTTGCATAGATCAATTAGATATTCAGCAAACATTTATTTGCAATTTAAACATTTTCGTATTTTTCGATTCCTAATTCCAGATTCAAGTGGAAATTAAAAAGTGATATTTGAGTTTTAAGCGTTATGAAATTTTGGCGCTAGTATAGAATACCCCCCCCCCAAATCAGACCTTCTAAAAATCGTTGTAACTACCCTTTGGAACAACAATTTTAGGATTAGCCTTAGGGTTAGGGGTAGGCCAGCGTATGGAAGTTGTGACTAATAAGTGTTTTACGCACTTTTTCTGGGGTCTGGAACATATATTTGGGTGCTCTTTACTTAAGTTTTAGCATAAGTTTTTTTTTTTGGGGGGCTGGTTTTGGGTTTTCTATACTAGGGTCGAAATTTTTTAAATTTGTTTTCTTTGTTTTTTAGACTAAAAAATTGAGTACGAGTTGTTTAAAGGACCATGGTTTTTGAACGCTGCGGCGTATGCAAAATTAGAATTGGCGAGGACAGTTCTCGGCCGGAGTACGGTATAAGAAGTCCTCCCAAACACCGGTTTTAACCACTTTAACGTACAGAAAACATGTTTTTAGGTGGCGGAAGACCATTTCCGGAAAAAAATATTTTTTGAAAGTTTTGACTTTTGGGGGCACCAGGATACCCCCCTCTGTCTTTTTAAGGTATCCAGGTTCATTCAAAATACCCTTTATGGGTATGGGTATCCTGGTACCCCCAAAAGTCAAAATTTTTAAAAAATATTTTTTTCCGGAAATGGTCTTCCGCCACTTAAAAACATGTTTTCTGTACGTTAAAGTGGTTAAGACACACGAAAAAGTGGTTAAAACCGGTTTTTGGGAGGACTTCTTATACCGTACTTTAGCCCAGTTCTCTTTCGTCTAGAACTTTACTCTTTTGAGTCGTTTGAAATAACTCAAAAAAAAGAGTACAGCGAGAGACAAAAGAGAAGTGTCTACCGCCAATTCAAATTCGTCCAAAAACCATAGTCTTTTATGTAATTTTATCTATATTGATAGCATTCTCATTGATAAAAAAAGTTTCTATAAGTATGAATAATATAATCTTACCGTATATTTCCTATTAGACAGCCCCTTTCTAACAAACGGCCCCCTCTGTAACAAAACCGCTGCTTTTCAAGGGGGGGGGGAGTGGTTTAAAAGTAGCCGGCCCTGGCCGCACTAAAACTAGACAGCCCAATCAATCGCTCCAAAAACAAATTTTATTTCAATCGAAATCAATGCCAAACAAAATTCAATCATCAAACAAAAAAGGTTCATGATTCTTATCATCTTCCAGATTTTGTTTCTCTTTGGTTTTTTTCAAGTCCAGTCTCATCAAAATTAAGAATCCCCCTCTCTAATAACTTCCCCCCTATATGGACCCTATATCTCAGCCTAGAAAATTTTCTTTGCAAATGTGTTTTTTGTATTTTTTTCGAGGAGACTGGACTTGAAAAAAACAATACAAAAAACACATTTGCAAAATAAGTTCTCTAGGCTGAGATATAGGGTCCATATGGGGGGAGTTATTAGATAGGGGGGATTTTTAAAAGAGACAATACGGCTATCTAAAAAGCATAAAATCGAACGATTCATGTTGAACACGATAAACATCAATCGAACTATCCACAATCAGTAAAAAAGAGAAAGTGAACACTCATAACAAAATAAAAAAACAAATCTATCATACGGTCGCCAAAATATTCTTACTTAGTCGTTCACCTAGACGATTTTCACGAAAACTGTGCAGATTTTCGCCTTTTTGGCTGAAATAAAAAAAACTAGGTACTTTTTCCTCAAACCTGAGCATTTTTACTTATCGTCCATTTCGTTTGTTTTCAGAAAATAAGCAAAATATTTTGGCACCTTTGCTGCCAAAAGATTGAAAAATAGACAGCCCCTCTCTAATAAACAGCTCCCCTCCGAGGGTGGTTGAAAAATGACGGCCCGGACAGTCTAATAGAAAATTCACGGCATTTTTTCACCGTGCCATAAAATATTTAAGTTCATTTAACAGGATTTTAATGTTCAACCTTTACTAATTTCTTTCTCTAAAAGTGACGAAATTTTCGGCGCTAGTGAAGAATAGGGTTCCAAAAATCAGCTTGGTCCCCCCTGTTGTTTTTTCGTTTTCACGACAGAATTTTTGTAAAGTTGACTATTGAAACCCTAAAAAGCTTAAAGATCAAGTAATGGGCAGCGCGGCAATTTTGAGAGTTATTGAAAGCAATTTCATGGCACTTAAATACGGCGTAAACGCTTTGGAAAACAAATATGATAGCCAAAAAAAAAGATTGCATAAAGGGAGTCTACAAATAATTTTATTTTGCGTGCATTTTGCCAATTTTTTGCTAAACAAATAGTTAGAGGTCATCCCAGGAAGACCACTTAGCTAGGTGTGCCCAGCCATTACAACACGAAAAAAAATTCGGCATTTTATGACTAGCATTTTATTTTAGCCCGCTTTTCGCTGGTAATTGAGCGAAATTTCGCCCTATTTGTGGGCAAACACCTCCTACTTTTTTTCTCTCCATCGATCTATCAAAACAGTTTTCGGTGGAGTTTCAACTGAAACCTCATTACTCGTATGCCTTCTTTTTTAAAAGTTGTCCTATATGAATCTTTCTAATAATTTTTCATAGCATATTCACCTCATACTTTTGCTCATAACAGTTTACCACTCCCGATTGATTTTGCTAATGCGTGTTTGTCTGTTCTTCCCCCGCATCTCAAAAGCTTGTTTCAGTCAGCCAGCAGTCAGCCACCAGCAAATGGATTAATGGATCGAGGCGCACAAACCAACTTCTTCCACTCTGCTGCTAATACTTCTGCTCCAGACTCCAGCAGCAGTCCCCTAACCGTCATTAACTGTAATAGAAGCAATGCTAGGCAGGACCCCAGGATGATCACCAACAAAAGACCCCGCACCACCATTCCTTTGAGGGGAACAAAGATTGGGGCATGCCAATTCTGCTTGGAGCTGTTTTTGCCTGAAGAAGGAAAGTGGCCGCCGAAGGTATTGCCCTGTGGCCACAACTTCTGCGAGGAGTGCATCCAGTCACTGTGTTTGTACACTGAGGTAGACCATTCTGCAAGATTTTATGATTTGGAGTAGTTTGATTGTGGTTTTTTCAGTATTATTTACTGGACTCCATCCGCTGTCCCCAGTGTCAGCAACCGTGTGAAATGAGAATAGCGCTCAAAGCTCCCACTAATCAAACTCTTTGCAGTAAGTTTTGGTTGCAAAAAGTAGTACTTAATATGGAGGGTAATTTTTTTTACATCAAAAACGAGATGAGTAATGTCAAAAAAGCCAATAAAATTGACTGTACACTGTCAAAATTGACAGCTTATTAAAAACTAAAAAAAATTTTAGAAAAAAGTCCTTAACATTTTTTTAATACCAGAAAAAATAAGATCACAATTTTTTTTTTAATTTTTACCCATTTTATGCTCAATCTGTATTTGAAATTGTCAGAATTTCAGTAAAGAAACGTTTGTGGTTTTTTTATTTTTTGCTAATTTGAAATTCGAACATTTAAAAAATTTCAAAAGCTCAGATCCAGACTTAAGGCACGTTCACAATGAGTGTCGACCCAAATGTCGACCTAAGCGTTCTTTTAGCGCGGGAAGGGCTGTAAACTTTTTTCCTCCGTAGAAACTTTTATTCTGTTGCACCATGCTGTACTTAAGATAAGCAAGGCTTCAAAATGAGATGTTAACAAGCTGCAGTTGACCAAAAATTAAGGGTTGAAAATGCTTAGGTCCGCATACGGTCGATACTCGGGTCGACAATGGACCGAGTGTGGGGCTGAGTGTAGACCTGAGTGCGGACCTAAGCAATTTTATCCAACATTTCACACATTTCAACACATTTTTTCACACATTTTTTATCTTTTTTCGTTATCTTTTTCAACACATTTAGTGTGTTCACACATTCAACACATTTTTTCACACATTTTCACACATTTCACACATTTTTTAACATTTCAAATGAGCTTGTTAATAACTGCATCTTAGCTACAAGATGGTAGTAACATAAAAGTAACAGAGCACTACCCGCGTTGAAAGAACGCGCAGGTCGACACTTGGGTCGATACTCATTGGGAATATAAGCCAGTTTATGTTAGGAATAACTCAAACAGAAATGTTCAAATTTTGTCTTGGCAGAAAATAAGAAAATAGATGCAGGCACCTGAATCTTACACAGAGTTAGCGAAGATTTACGGCCGTTTTTTAGTTTAGCGCTTGAGGCTTCGAGAAAAACCATACCAAATTTTGTTTCAGTATTTCTTTAAATGAGTCATAGAATTTATATTTTTTTTCAATGCCACCATCAGAATATATATATTTTAGACGAGCTGCAGTGCATCAAGAAAGCCAAAGCAACTTCCAATGTGACTGTCATCCATGTGTCTGACAAGTCCAAGCCAATTATAGACAAGGAGCAGCCGCCACAAGATCCGTTTCCGTCTGATACGCCTGTGCTTCATCATCCGGAAAACCAACAGCCAGCTGTAGAAAATGAAATAAAGCGCAAACAACCTTCCTGGAGGTGTTCTGACTGCAAGCGACGATTAAATGCCAAATCTGTCAAATCATTAAATGCAATAAGTCGCTATTGTGAATGCAATCTGGCCAAATCTTCAGGAACTCAGGTAGAAAATATAATTTTTTAGGGCGGTGTTTCGTTTTGGCCATAGAATTCTTGTTTTTCGGCCGCACTCACTCAAAATCATGTTTCAACCACTTTTTGAGATTTTATTGTGTCTGAAACATGATGCAAAAATGTTTTCCGAGTGCAAACGACACTTTTTCGAGAAATTTTTTTTGCTAGAAATTATGATTTTTGTCGCGAGCAGCTAATCGAAAAAGTGTCGTTTGCACCCTGAAAACATTTTTGCAGCATGTTTCAGACACAATAAAATCTCAAAAAGTGGCTGAAACATGATTTTGAGCGATTGCTGCCAAAAAAGAAGAAATCTATGGTCAAAAAAAGACTTCCATCGCCAAAAAAAAGATATTATCTATTTTTTTATTTGGCTGAAAAAATCAAAGAACTGAATTATTCTATAAAAAAGTAGTGCAGATAGTGCCTTGCACGGTCGATTTGTCGTAGCGACCTTTGCACGCGAGAATCTCGAGATTTAAAACAAAATTTCGAAATATACAGTCTCTGTATACACAGTCTACTCTCGATAAACTGACACCCCAGGCTGTTCCTCAGAAGTTTATCCAGAGTAGACTGTACCGAAGAAAAAAACATACAGAACCAATGAAAAATCTATTTACCGTATTTTCTCTAATAGAAGCCCCCTCTGCAATAGAAGCCCCGTCTCTAATAGAAGCCCCTCCCTGGAGGGCGATCGAAATATATAAGCCCCCTGTCTCTAATAGAAGCCCCCTGGAGGGTGATCGAAATATATAAGCCCCGTCTCTAATAGAAGCCCCTCCCTGGAGGGCGATCGAAATATATAAGCCCCGTCTCTAATAGAAGCCCCCTGGAGGGTGATCGAAATATATAAGCCACCTCTCTAATAGAAGCCCCCTGGAGGGCGATCGAAATATATAAGCCCCGTCTCTAATAGAAGCCCCCTGGAGGGTGATCGAAATATATAAGCCACCTCTCTAATAGAAGCCCCTGGAGGGTGATCGAAATATATAAGCCCTGTCTCTAATAGAAGCCCTCCTGGAGGGCGATCGAAATATATAAGCCCCCGTCTCTAATAGCCCCCCTGGAGGGTGATCGAAATATATAAGCCCCGTCTCTAATAGAAGCCCCTCCCTGGAGGGCGATCAAATATATAAGCCCCGTCTCTAATAGAAGCCTCTGGGGGGTGATCGAAATATATAAGCCACCTCTAATAGAAGCCCCCCTGGAGGTTGATCGAAATATATAAGCCCTGTCTCTAATAGAAGCCTCTCCTGGAGGGCGATCGAAATATATAAGCCCCTGTCTCTAATAGAAGCCCCCTGGAGGGCGATCGAAATATATAAGCCCCCGTCTCTAATAGAAGCCTCCCTGGAGGGTGATCGAAATATATAAGCCACCTCTCTAATAGAAGCCCCCTGGAGGGTGATCGAAATATATAAGCCCTGTCTCTAATAGAAGCCCCCTGGAGGGTGATCGAAATATATAAGCCACCTCTCTAATAGAAGCCCCCTGGAGGTTGATCGAAATATATAAGCCCGTCTCTAATAGAAGCCCCTCCCTGGAGGGCGATCGAAATATATAAGCCCCCGTCTCTAATAGAAGCCCCCTGGAGGGTGATCGAAATATATAAGCCACCTCTCTAAAGCCCCCTGGAGGTTGATCGAAATATATAAGCCCCGTCTCTAATAGAAGCCCCTCCCTGGAGGCGATCGAAATATATAAGCCCCGTCTCTAATAGAAGCTCCCCTGGAGGGTGATCGAAATATATAAGCCACCTCTCTAATAGAAGCCCCCTGGAGGGCGATCGAAATATATAAGCCCCGTCTCTAATAGAAGCCCCCTGGAGGGTGATCGAAATATATAAGCCACCTCTCTAATAGAAGCCCCCCTGGAGGGTGATCGAAATATATAAGCCCTGTCTCTAATAGAAGCCCCTCCCTGGAGGGCGATCAGAAATATATAAGCCCCCGTCTCTAATAGAAGCCCCCTGGAGGGTGATCGAAATATATAAGCCCCGTCTCTAATAGAAGCCCCTCCCTGGAGGGCGATCGAAATATATAAGCCACCTCTCTAATAGAAGCCCCCTGGAGGTGATCGAAATATATAAGCCCCGTCTCTAATAGAAGCCCCTCCCTGGAGGGCGATCGAAATATATAAGCCCCGTCTCTAATAGAAGCCCCCTGGAGGGTGATCGAAATATATAAGCCACCTCTCTAATAGAAGCCCCCTGGAGGGTGATCGAAATATATAAGCCCTGTCTCTAATAGAAGCCCCTTCCTGGAGGGCGATCGAAATATAAGCCCCGTCTCTAATAGAAGCCCTCCCTGGAGGGCGATCGAAAATATAAGCCCCGTCTCTAATAGCCCCTCCCTGGATCGAAATATATAAGCCCCGTCTCTAATAGAAGCCCCCTGGAGGGTGATCGAAATATATAAGCCACTCTCTAATAGAAGCCCCCTGGAGGTTGATCGAAATATATAAGCCCTGTCTCTAATAGAAGCCCCTCCCTGGAGGGCGATCGAAATATATAAGCCCCGTCTCTAATAGAAGCCCCCTGAGGGTGATCGAAATATATAAGCCACTCTAATAGAAGCCTCTGGAGGGTGATCGAAATATATAAGCCCTGTCTCTAATAGAAGCCCTCCCTGGAGGGCGATCGAAATATATAAGCCCCGTCTCTAATAGAAGCCCCCTGGAGGGTGATCGAAATATATAAGCCCTGTCTCTAATAGAAGCCCCTCCCTGGAGGGCGATCGAAATATATAAGCCACCTCTCTAATAGAAGCCCCCTGGAGGGTGATCGAAATATATAAGCCCCGTCTCTAATAGAAGCTCCTCCCTGGAGGGCGATCGAAATATATAAGCCCCTGTCTCTAATAGAAGCCCCCTGGAGGGTGATCGAAATATATAAGCCACCTCTCTAATAGAAGCCCCCTGGAGGGTGATCGAAATATATAAGCCCGTCTCTAATAGAAGCCCCTCCCTGGAGGGCGATCGAAATATATAAGCCCCGTCTCTAATAGAAGCCCCTGGAGGGTGATCGAAATATATAAGCCCTGTCTCTAATAGAAGCCCCTCCCTGGAGGGCGATCGAAATATATAAGCCCCCGTCTCTAATAGAAGCCCCCTGGAGGGTGATCGAAATATATAAGCCCTGTCTCTAATAGAAGCCTCCCTGGAGGGCGATCGAAATATATAAGCCCCCGTCTCTATAAGCCCCTCCCTGGAGGGCGATCGAAATATATAAGCCCCGTCTCTAATAGAAGCCCCCTGGAGGGTGATCGAAATATATACCTCTAATAGCCCCCCTGGAGGTTGATCGAAATATATAAGCCCCGTCTCTAATAGAAGCCTCCCTGGAGGGCGATCAAAAATATAAGCCCCGTCTCTAATAGAAGCCCTGAGGGTGATCGAAATATATAAGCCACCTCTAATAGAAGCCCCCTGAGGCGATCGAAATATAAGCCCCCGTCTCTAATAGAAGCCCTGAGGGTGATGATATAAGCCCCGTCTCTAAAGCCCCTGAGGTGATCGAAATATATAAGCCCCGTCTCTAATAGAAGCCCTCCCTGGAGGGCGATCGAAATATATAAGCCCCGTCTCTAATAGCCCCCTGAGGGCATCGAAAATATAAGCCCTGTCTCTAATAGAAGCCTCCTGGAGGGCGATCGAAATATATGCCCTGTCTCTAATAGAAGCCCCTGAGGGTGATCGAAATATATAAGCCCTGTCTCTAATAGAAGCCTCTCCCTGGAGGCGATCGAAATATATAAGCCCCGTCTCTAATAGAAGCCCCTCCCTGGAGGGCGATCGAAATATATAAGCCCCCGTCTCTAATAGGCTCCCTGGAGGGTGATCGAAATATATAAGCCACCTCTCTAATAGAAGCCCCCCTGGAGGTTGATCAAATATATAAGCCCTGTCTCTAATAGAAGCCCCCCTGGAGGGCGATCGAAATATATGCCCCTGTCTCTATTAGCCCTGGAGGCTGAAATATATAAGCCACCTCTAATAGAAGCCCCTGGAGGGTGATCGAAATATATAAGCCCGTCTCTAATAGAAGCCCCTCCCTGGAGGGCGATCGAAATATATAAGCCCCGTCTCTAATAGAAGCCCCTGGAGGGTGATCGAAATATAAGCCCCGTCTCTAATAGAAGCCCTCCTGGAGGGCGATCGAAATATATAAGCCCCCGTCTCTAATAGAAGCCCCCTGGAGGGTGATCGAAATATATAAGCCACCTCTCTAATAGAAGCCCCCTGGAGGGCGATCGAAATATATAAGCCCCGTCTCTAATAGCCCCCCTGGAGGGTGATCGAAATATATAAGCCACCTCTCTAATAGAAGCCCCCTGGAGGGTGATCGAAATATATAAGCCCCGTCTCTAATAGAAGCCCCCTGGAGGGCGATCGAAATATATAAGCCCCCTCTAATAGAAGCCCCTGGAGGGTGATCGAAATATATAAGCCACCTCTCTAATAGAAGCCCCCTGGAGGGTGATCGAAATATATAAGCCCCTCTCTAATAGAAGCCCCCCTGGAGGGTGATCGAAATATATAAGCCACTCTCTAATAGAAGCCCCCCTGGAGGGTGATCGAAATATATAAGCCCTCTCTAATAGAAGCCCCTCCCTGGAGGGCGATCGAAATATATAAGCCCCGTCTCTAATAGAAGCCCCCTGAGGGTGATCGAAATATATAAGCCCCGTCTCTAATAGAAGCCCCTCCCTGGAGGTGATCGAAATATATAAGCCCCTCTCTAATAGAAGCCCCTGGAGGGCGATCGAAATATATAAGCCCCGTCTCTAATAGAAGCCCCCTGGAGGGTGATCGAAATATATAAGCCCCGTCTCTAATAGAAGCCCCTCCCTGGAGGGCGATCGAAATATATAAGCCCCGTCTCTAATAGAAGCCCCCTGGAGGGTGATCGAAATATATAAGCCACCTCTCTAATAGAAGCCCCCCTGGAGGTTGATCGAAATATATAAGCCCCGTCTCTAATAGAAGCCCCTCCTGGAGGGCGATCGAAATATATAAGCCCCGTCTCTAATAGAAGCCCCCTGGAGGGTGATCGAAATATATAAGCCACCTCTCTAATAGAAGCCCCCTGGAGGGTGATCGAAATATATAAGCCCCGTCTCTAATAGAAGCCCCTCCTGGAGGGCGATCGAAATATATAAGCCCCGTCTCTAATAGAAGCCCCCTGGAGGGTGATCGAAATATATAAGCCCCGTCTCTAATAGAAGCCCCTCCCTGGAGGGTGATCGAAATATATAAGCCCCCGTCTCTAATAGAAGCCCCCTGGAGGTGATCGAAATATATAAGCCCCGTCTCTAATAGAAGCCTCCCTGGAGGGCGATCGAAATATATAAGCCCCGTCTCTAATAGAAGCCCCTCCCTGGAGGGCGATCAAATATATAAGCCCCGTCTCTAATAGAAGCCCCCTGGAGGGTGATCGAAATATATAAGCCACCTCTCTAATAGAAGCCCCCTGGAGGTTGATCGAAATATATAAGCCCCGTCTCTAATAGAAGCCCCTCCCTGGAGGGCGATCGAAATATATAAGCCCCGTCTCTAATAGAAGCCCCCTGGAGGGTGATCGAAATATATAAGCCACCTCTCTAATAGAAGCCCCCTGGAGGGCGATCGAAATATATAAGCCCCGTCTCTAATAGAAGCCCCCCTGGAGGGTGATCGAAATATAAGCCACCTCTCTAATAGAAGCCCCCTGGAGGGTGATCGAAATATATAAGCCCCGTCTCTAATAGAAGCCCCTCCCTGGAGGGCGATCGAAATATATAAGCCCCGTCTCTAATAGAAGCCCCCTGGAGGGTGATCGAAATATATAAGCCCCGTCTCTAATAGAAGCCCCTCCCTGGAGGGCGATCGAAATATATAAGCCCCGTCTCTAATAGAAGCCCCCTGGAGGGTGATCGAAATATAAGCCACCTCTCTAATAGAAGCCCCCCTGGAGGTGATCGAAATATATAAGCCCCGTCTCTAATAGAAGCCCTCCCTGGAGGGCGATCGAAATATATAAGCCCCGTCTCTAATAGAAGCCCCCCTGGAGGGTGATCGAAATATATAAGCCCCTCTCTAATAGAAGCCCCCTGGAGGGTGATCGAAATATATAAGCCCCGTCTCTAATAGAAGCCCCTCCCTGGAGGGCGATCGAAATATATAAGCCCCATCTCTAATAGAAGCCCCCCTGGAGGGTGATCGAAATATATAAGCCACCTCTCTAATAGAAGCCCCCTGGAGGGTGATCGAAATATATAAGCCCCGTCTCTAATAGAAGCCCTCCTGGAGGGTGATCGAAATATATAAGCCCCCGTCTCTAATAGAAGCCCCCTGGAGGGTGATCGAAATATATAAGCCCCATCTCTAATAGAAGCCCCCCTGGAGGGTGATCGAAATATATAAGCCCCCGTCTCTAATAGAAGCCCCCTGGAGGGTGATCGAAATATATAAGCCACCTCTCTAATAGAAGCCCCCTGGAGGGTGATCGAAATATATAAGCCCCCGTCTCTAATAGAAGCCCCCTGGAGGGTGATCGAAATATATAAGCCACCTCTCTAATAGAAGCCCCCTGGAGGGTGATCGAAATATATAAGCCCCGTCTCTAATAGAAGCCCCCTGGAGGGCGATCGAAATATATAAGCCACCTCTCTAATAGAAGCCCCCTGGAGGGTGATCGAAATATATAAGCCTCTCTAATAGAAGCCCCCTGGAGGGTGATCGAAATATATAAGCCACCTCTCTAATAGAAGCCCCCTGGAGGTTGATCGAAATATATAAGCCCCGTCTCTAATAGAAGCCCCTCCCTGGAGGGCGATCGAAATATATAAGCCCCCGTCTCTAATAGAAGCCCCCTGGAGGGTGATCGAAATATATAAGCCACCTCTCTAATAGAAGCCCCCTGGAGGTTGATCGAAATATATAAGCCCCGTCTCTAATAGAAGCCCCTCCCTGGAGGGCGATCGAAATATATAAGCCCCGTCTCTAATAGAAGCCCCCTGGAGGTGATCGAAATATATAAGCCACCTCTCTAATAGAAGCCCCCTGGAGGGCGATCGAAATATATAAGCCCCCGTCTCTAATAGAAGCCCCCTGGAGGTGATCGAAATATATAAGCCACCTCTCTAATAGAAGCCCCCCCTGGAGGGTGATCGAAATATATAAGCCCCGTCTCTAATAGAAGCCCCTCCCTGGAGGGCGATCGAAATATATAAGCCCCATCTCTAATAGAAGCCCCCCCTGGAGGGTGATCGAAATATATAAGCCCCGTCTCTAATAGAAGCCCCTCCCTGGAGGGCGATCGAAATATATAAGCCCCCGTCTCTAATAGAAGCCCCCTGGAGGGTGATCGAAATATATAAGCCACCTCTCTAATAGAAGCCCCCTGGAGGGCGATCAGAAATATATAAGCCCCCGTCTCTAATAGAAGCCCCCTGGAGGGTGATCGAAATATATAAGCCACCTCTCTAATAGAAGCCCCCTGGAGGGTGATCGAAATATATAAGCCCCGTCTCTAATAGAAGCCCCCCTGGAGGGCGATCGAAATATATAAGCCACCTCTCTAATAGAAGCCCCCCCCTGGAGGGTGATCGAAATATATAAGCCACCTCTCTAATAGAAGCCCCCTCGCCCGAAGAAGCCCCAAAAATGATTTTTATTCTTTTGACACGAATTTTTTTATTGTAAAGTTATTTTTTTGTTTAAAAAAATTTTCCTTTTTATATTAGTCTACAGCATTCTTTATTATCTTATTTTCGTTTGCTTCGATTTGTCTGTGTTTCAGACTGAAACTTTCAGTCAAAGTTTTATTATTTTTTGTATTTTCAATTTTCAATCATAGATGACTAGCTACGGCATGCATATTCGAAAACAATGATCACAAATCATTCAGAGGTTAGTCAAATATATCGTTGGCCTCTGAAACCTGTTTTTTACATTCAACCATGATAGTGAGGATGGCGACGCTACACTGTTTTGAGCTATAGGGACCTTAGGGATAGACCTCTATCAGAAGGTTTCAAAACACTGAAAGGTGTTAGAGATGCCACCGAAGATTTCAGTGCCATTGAACGCATGAGTTCTTATGAGGATAAAGAAAACGGATATTTAAGTAATAATTTCATTGTAAAAACATAAATTAAAGTAGTGCTGCATAAATTTGGTTGCTGGATTGTTGCTAAAGCTGATCAAAATTTGCTTCCAACAGAACTTCACCTGATTTTTTTTCGCGTCGCCTTCAGCGCCAGGTCATTGAAATATACAAGCCCCCTCTCCAATAGAAGCCCCCTCTCTAATAGAAGCACCCCCTAGAGGCTGAGTGAAAAATATAATCCCCGGGGCTTCTATTAGAGAACATACGGTAATAGTGGAATAGAGCCAAAATTGGAAGCAAATTCCCTTTTTTTATCTAAGCGGCTAAAATGTCTTTGATTTGTGCATATTGTTTACATTCTGCAAAAACTATACATCCAACAAAAACTATTGTTTGTTGTTGTGAGTGGCTGGGGGAATGCCTGCAGGCTGAACCACCTCCATTAATAATGTGCTATGATTAATTAACGATGGCGCACTTTTTAATCAGGCGGCATTGCTGTCTTCTTCCTTTATTAAGATAATGAATACAAAAAGTTGTTGAAAGATTGTCAAGATGATGAATGTCAAAAGCACTTAGGTGACAAAAATTGTGATGGATTTTAATCAGGGTTTGGCTCAGAGACAGGGATCTTCTTGCTATATTGTTAAAATTGAAAAATAACGACACTTGTTGGGTTGGGGCCCCCACCTTAAATTTTTTTCCAACCTTCTCGAAACACAGATTTTTTATTTATTTTTCATTCACAAACATACATCTCTGATATTTGACCACAACTACAGTCAAACCTGGGTTATCCGACACCCAAAGGGACCGCCCTTATGGTGTCGGATAAACGAGGTGTCGGTTAAACGAGGTGTCGGTTAAACGAGGTGTCGGATAACTGGGGTGTAGGTTTACCAGGCCAACCAAATCGGGCTCATGGTGTCGGATAAAAGAGGGTGTCGGTTAACTGGGGTGTCGGATAACCCAGGTTTGACTGTACAACACCACAAGTGAAAAAATATGTCTGGACCATTGAATTTTGTTCTCCACACAAAATCAGACACGTATGACAAAACAGAAGTGATAGAAATCTCTTCTCTTTCTTGCACGGTCTAGCGCACTGCCACTTTGGATAGGTTCTTCCCTCAGCTTTTTCCTTCAGCTTCATAGGCTTTCCACAAACGCAGATAAAATTGGAATGGAGAAGCTTTAGATTTTAAAGCCAGGAGATAAATGTCTGATCATCCCAAGTGAGTCTTTCATAGAGATCGGCCAGAGTGAAATTTCGAAGCTCTTCCATTCTTCTTTGTTTTGGTACTTGTTTAAAAATGGCAAAGGAAAACACTATAAAAAAACAAAACCGCAAATTTAAATAAAAAAATCTGTGTTTCGAGAAATTTAGGGTGGGGCCCCAACCCAACGAGTGCCAAAATAACATTAAAAAATTCTGAAAAATACCCAAATGCCTTGACATCCCCCCCACAATTTTTCGTTGCTTTCAACTGGCCATAAACGTTTTTTAAGTTTTCTAAGTTTAAACATTTTTCCTTCAAGGTAAACCGACTGTTTTTCGTTAAATAGGGCAACAATATTTTCAAAATCACTGTCGGAGCATGCCTAATTAATGAAAAAAATTCAGTCATTTTAGTCCATGCTATGTATTCAAGCGAGGATCTAGTCATTTTTGTATAAATTATTTTAGTCATGCCGTATTCATTCTATCAACTCCCCACTCTCTTATAAATCCTCCAAAAGACACGCTATAAATGCATTTCTGATTAACCCCAAATGCCTTGACATTCCCCCGTCTAAGGTAAGTGAGTGCGCGCATTCCTAGCTCTCAAGCGCCTTGCGCTGCTGTGGGGGGCGCAGGGGGCTTGGGGTCTTGCACCCATGTACCGTATTTCCTCTAATAGAAGCCCCCTCTCCAATAGAAGCCCCCTCTCTAATAGAAGCCCTCTCTAGAAGCTGAGTGAAAAATATAAGCCCCCTCTCTAATATAAGCACCCCTTTAAAATAAAAAAGATTTCATTTGGATTCGCGCCTTTTTTGTTGACAATTTTTTTGTGATTCATTACATACATAGAGTGTTTAGAGACTTTCTTTATAAAAACGTCAGAAAAAACGTTTCACGTGAAATTTTGCGACGGCGAATTTTGTCAACGGCGAAAACCGTGACGGCAAATCAGCCCCGTCCCATATATAAGCCCCCTCTCCAATAGAAGCCCCCTCTCTAATAGAAGCCACCCTTGAGGCTGAGTGAAAAATATAAGCCCCGGGGCTTCTATTGGAGGAAATACGGTACCTTAGACACAAATCACTCGAAAGTGACTCTGGATGCATGAAAAAAACATGCATACCAGAGTTTCTTCATGCAGTAGGCCCCAGTGTTCAAAACTATTTTCAACATCTTTGCCCTGTGTAATAAGTGGCTCCTTTTCTGTCCCTTCCCATCCCAACACAGTCCTTCACCCCTCTAAAATAGTTCAGAACAATTATCTGGACAACATTAGGTCAATTTTTTTGAAAGATGGGTAACATCACAATAAACCCTCGTTTCTTTGGACTACTAAAGTTCATTTTGGACTACTAAAATTCCATTGGACTACTGAAGTGCAATAGTACCAAAATCACTTCCTTTGACAGCTTCTAGCTCTGCTTCCATATCGTTGTTTCGGCAGCGATTCTTGTTGACTGGACGGCCTTCGACTTCATGCAGCTAAAGTACCTCAGTATCACTCATCTGGAAACCAGAAGAAATTAGAGCAAATAAAAAATGGCGCAACAAAATATTTTATTTTTCTCAGGACAGAAATTTCAAACGACAATTTTTGTTGAAAAAAAAAAAATAACTCGGTATAACAAACGTAAAATAACACGGGAATCAGGATCGTGTCTTTAGTTTACGACTCAGCCAGAGTAACGAATGATAAAAATGAGTTTTAACCTCAGAGTCATTTTAGAAAGTTTGTGCGCTAACCTGCCTTCAATGCTGCGTAGATAAACACAACGGACACTGCCTAGTGACTTTGATACAGCTGGAGAAGGAGAATCACAAGTTGGTGCATGAACTAAGGCAAATACATCAAAGACTACAGCATTTCTCCACCATTTTCCAACAAAAAGTGGGTCTGACCCACCAAAATTCTGATCTATCCTCGGTGATACATGCAAAGCAGGTCAGCTATCAAAACGTAACAAACTATAATTCAACGCACTTAAGTTTTAGGTGCTGATGCGAGAGTCCCAGCAGTGTTACGACAAGTTCATCCAGCTCCTTGAGAACCACTTTTTGAGGACTTTGCCGTCCGATCAAGTGTGTGCTATTCGCAGTAGACTGTTAAACAGTGTAAATAGATTGCAGAGAATGTGCTCTTGGGTGGAGGTAAGAATTGGGATAATTGTTTAACCCATTTTTGGCCGAATTTTTCGAGAAATTTGAGCTTTTTGGAATTTTCTTTTATTGCTAAAAACGTTTTTATGCTTTTTTTTTAAATGAAAAACGGTAATTTGTTGCTGATTTGGCCAAATAGACTTGTCAATTTCACGCATTCATCTATTCTTTCAGGTGATAAGTCTTGACGCATATCAAACAAAGGCCGACATCGCATTTCTCGCAACGCTATTTGGGTCGACCGTCACAGACACCGCAATAGAACCTTGAATCTGAAGGAACCGTCCGGTGATTCATCCCGTCATGCCGCACTGAGTTGGTGACTCTTCTCGTTCTTTTTAACATTGGTTCAGCAGATCTACGTCCGACTGGCGAGGCTGGAATCGCACACGATCGAAGATAGGATGTTGTCATGTAACGTAAAGAAAAAACAAATAAACAACCAAGGCAATTTTTAGAACATTTAGGTACACGTGCGCATTAATGGGTTAAACCTTCTATCTTATATTTAGCTGCAAAAGAATATTCAATTGATCAAAATTGTGGGCAGCAATCATTTTCGCCGAAGCAAGTTCACGTCGATTGTCGCAAAAAGTACGGAAGACATGCTTCAGCGCAAAACAGCAAGAGCATTTATTAATGTCGGGATAAGTTCTTAGAAACCGGCAGTGTCAACTGAAGAATCAAAGACTTAATCAAGTCCAAGGACGAAGTGTGGAGCAAATGTATGAAAGCATTGAACAAATTTTATTGTCACACTTTTTTGGTGTTGTTATAAATTTTTGATCTGCATGTTTCATGCAGGGCTTCCAGTTCGAATGTTTGAAAATCAGACAAATCAATAAAAAATCAGATTTTGGGATTAAAAAGAAGCTTTTTGAGAATTCCTAGTGTCAAAAATAAAATAAAATTTTTTACTCAGATTTTGGCACTAAACATCAGATTTTTAAGAACTCCTGGTGTCTAAAATCAACCTTTTTTTAATCAACCCAAATGGCAGCCCTGGTTTAATGTCATTTAATTCTCCGCACACTGCTTCTAAGGAAATCTCTTTATTCAATATTGTATAATTTTTAATGTATTTTCTCGAAAAGCTTGAACAAGAGCCAAACCGGTCATTTTTCCGTGAGGTTTAAGGCTAAAATTAAAATTTTGTTTAACTTTTTTTGCCAAAATTAAAAATAAATTTTCGACAAAAAATTAACTTTGGCTTTAATGACTTTTGCGGGGATCAAGAAGAAATGTTTACTTTAGCTCAGGTTTTGCTGGCCTCATCCAGCCTATCACCCCCCTACAAGTGACGAATTTTCCCAAAATAATTTGATTTCGAAATTCCCTATACCAAAATCAGTTTTCATGTAAGTTTTACAGTGAAACTTTCAGGAAGGCACCTCCACCCAATTTTTTGACAACAATAGAAATAGCACCAGTACCCTCCGCTCTTTGGCTACTACTTCCAAGAAACAATCGGCCAGCCAGCCTATCTTGAATAGTTCAGGACTGTCCACAGCTATAGCAAGCATATCCACCTTGATCCAGCTCTACTGCAATTGCTGTGATCAGGAGGTCAAGGAGCAATACAAATCTCAGTTTGCTGGTTTGAAAAATAACGAGGATACTTTACTTCAAGCAAGTGATACAGCAGATGAAAAGATATTTGGATTGTTGAAGGACTCTGTTAAATTGATGAACGTTATTCTAGATGAGTAAGTGAAATTTTTCAATTGGTGTTAAAATTCAATATTTTTTAAAAATGTCTTTAAAATTTCAAAAATTAGAATTTCAAAATTTTTTGACTCACACAGATCTAGTCTAGAGGTGTTGAATTGACCTGTCATTTTCTAAAATGATTTTATTTTCAGTCATTTTCACAATTTAAAAAAGTATCAGTTTTTGGCATCCTCATACAAATAATTAGAGATATGCACGGATTGGAATCCCGATCTCAATCCCAAAAATTTTGCTGGCTTATCTTGGTCCTAAATCCCTACCGATCAATTCTTTTTGATCAACTCTCGCGGTGCTTTTTATTCTCGTTGAAGTGCAAAGCTCTGTATAGTGCTTTTTTTGGCCTCCAAAGCTGCATTGCAATATAACACTCGCTGACGAATTCCAACATTGGTATATCCTGGTTCATTTCATGCTAAACATGATGGTATCGGTCGTTTTTCAATTTTAGATTTGAAATTTTCAGCTGCGCACTTTTTAAAATTCGCTACATTTTGATCAGTGTTTCCAAAAGTCACACTATCACACTTGGGTCACACTAACTTCACCGACCTTTTTATCTGAAATTTTGTTTTCTTATCTCGGATGTTTTGACAGCATCTTGTAGCTGAGATTTTTCTCTATTGATTCAGCGGTCAAACGTCTAAGTTAAAAATAATTTTTGACAAAATCTTACCAAGTGTGACCTTAAAGTCATACCTTTTCATAAAAAGTGTGGTTTTAAAGTCACGCTTGGTAAGATTTTGTCAAAAATTATTTTTAACTGGTGTGTTTGACCACCGAATCGATAGAGAAAAATCTCAGCTACAAGATGGTGTGAAAACATCTGAGATAAGAAAATAAAGTTTCAGATAAAAAGGTCGGTGAAGTTAGTGTGACCCAAGTGTGATAGTGTGACTTTTGAAAACACTGATTTTGATATCCAAAAACTTCGATCATGTTTTTAAATGTTCATAACATTAAGTTCTAATTATGAAAAATGGCGCACAACCTCTTGTTGGATGCAGCAAACTGTGCTTTTTCATTTAGGTATGAAGTTTTTTATACTTGTAAAATAACGAATTTTTAGAACAACTCATTCTTTCGAAAAATCGTCTTTTTTGTTTGAAGCTAAAAAAACGTTTGAAAGAACTATTGTGAAAGAATGAATATTTATTACACAATCAAAGTTGTTGAATATCAAAATATAGCGAATTTCAAAAAGTGCGCAGCTGAAAATTTCAAATCTGAAATTGAAAAACGACCGATACCATCATGTTGAGCATGAAATTTAGAAGTAGGATATACCAATTTTGGGATCCGTCCTGCTAGTGATAAAATTAATCGTGAAAGGAACGTCAATTAGTTTTAAAAAATGCCAAAAAAATGACCGAAATCTTCAGACATTTTGTATTCAATGACCCGTAATATGACCATTTTTTACAATCCTAGATTAGTCAGACATATATCAGACAGATTAGTTTGGAGCAGTTTAGTCAAAACTTTACTTTTTTTGATAAAGCACGATTTTGTTGAAAAATAGCCGATTTAAGCTGGAAAACGCTTGACATTACTAAAAAAATCATGATTTCATGTCCGAATAGTCTCAAGACCATGTTTAAAAGTAGAAAAGACGGTTCTTATCCTTTATCCCGACCCCACCCTAATTTAAAAGAGTACCGGGACGTGGAAAATAGCCTAAAAGTATAAAAAATTGAACAAATTTTTGTCAGCTTGGTCCTACTGCACGAAGAAACTCTGGTATGCATGCATGTTTTATGCCGCCAAAAAGGCGAATCAACTTATTTGTGTCAAAATAAAAATAAAGTTCAACAATCAAAACTTGGGTGGGGTCGGGATAAAGGATAAGAACCGAAAAGACTTTTTTTTTAAAATTCATTGTAGGCAAGTCTTGAAGCTAACCCATATTTATTTTTTTTATCATGAAAAAAATATTATTTTATTTTTCAGAAGAATAGCTCCAGAAATGCTTGTGTTATTCGAAAGTGCATTTGTGCACACCTTCAAAGCCTTGAATAGTCTCTCCAAAAAGCCGTCTTGCACCAGCAGCAATATGTCTGAGAGACGCCAACAGGTGTGGAAACTGGTTCAGAGCTCTTTTAGTGAGTTGCTCAGGATTGCCAGCTTGGTTAGTTGCATCTTTTAATCCAAACATTCTCAAATTAATTTGCCCGTTTTCAGCACTGGTCAAGCGCCAACCTGGACCGTGTAGAATTAGTGAGTGATCTGGCGCTGCTGTGCTCTGTGTTTGCTGACGTGTGTGACACAGCCACTGTACTTCTGTGCATGATCGAGGCAGCTAGAGCACGCTCCACCTGTCAAACTGCTAATAAGGATATTGTAGAAGGGGAAGAAGAATGCAGTGCGAGGAGAATGGATACTCAGCTCAGTGTAAGCTTTAGAAGAATACCAGTATGTGTCATAACTCTTCGCGTTTTTTTCAAATTTTTAGTCAGAATCGATTTTTTTTCGCATATTTCTTCATAAAATTCTTCATTTTTCATTGAAATGTGACTTGTGTTCAAACTAAGCATGTTTTAGACGACTCGAGGCCAAGGAATTAAACCAGAAATCAGCAACCATTTAATGGTAGTGTTAAAGGGGTTAACAGGAAAGATGGGAGAAAATTGTTGAGGCCGAAGGAAATTATTTTGATGAATGATAGTTGCTGTTATGAAATAACTCTAAAAGTTTGCTATCAATCGATTTCTCATCCATTCCTCTTTCGAATAAAAAAAAAATTTCGACGAAATGTTGAAAAATAAAAAAGTTATGGCCAAACTTCGATGGCTAGTTTATAATGCGCCACCCTGTATGTTATGCGTTGCCTTGAATGAAGATTTCAGTGTTATTTGGAAATGATTTTCTATAAAGAAATGAAGAAATATGCGAAAAAGAAAAAAAATCGATTCTGACTGAAAATTTGAAAAAAAAACGCGAAGAGTTATGACACATACTGGTACTTACAATCTATATTGATTTCCTGATAGTTCTTTACAATTGCTATCGTTAGAATTTTTTATAAAAAGTTTTTATTCAAGAATATGTTGCATTTAAAGTCATAACTTTTAAATATAACAAGATTTTGCACGAATTTTTGAAATGTGGACTAAAAATGGAAACTTTGTCTGAAAGAGTATATTGTTTGCATTGTCGTTGAATTTTTTAAAAAAGCTCGTCGATTCGTTATCGGTGGCGTGAAAACGCCTTTATAAAACAATTTATCCAGCGACAATGTCAACAACGACGATAACGACAACATTTTTAAAAGAGTCATGACCACCGAAAATTACAAAATGTACCCAATTTTCCTTCATTTCATTTGTCCATGAATTACTTGCAGATTGATGTCGTTTGCAGAGTTATGTTCGAAAATTTTCAGCCTCCGAAAACCGCATCCGCCTCCGACTCGAAAAAAGTTAGCCTCCGACCTCCGCCTCCTGCCTCCTTGGAGGTTCTCGGCCTCCCTCCGAGCCTCCCTCCGGCAAAAAATGATGCCTCCGGCATCCCAAGCCATCCTCTTTTTAGCTCCCTTTTAGCCTCCAAAAAGAAGGCTAAAATAACCTCCTTTAGCCTCCATAAGCCTCCAAAAAGGAGGCTAAAATAACCTCCTTTAGCCTCCATTAGCCTCCTTTAGCCCAGTTCAGCCCACTATAGTCCTTTTTTTGTATAATATCTTTATTCGAGCGAACCATCAACAACCGACAAAAAAAGAGTGACCAATATCAACGGAGATTAATGAATGCTTGGTTGAATGCACCAACTTCGGCCCAGAATTACACTTGTGTAGACTTGTTGACAGCGTTAGACGAGCAAAGAGGACTTATCTGAAGTTTAAAAACAATTTTTAGAAAGCGCGCCATTTTGAGTAATAAAGGAGGTTGAAGGGAGGCTAAAAAAGAGACTACGGTGGCCTCCGCCTCCTTTGCGATTTTCAGCCTCCCTCCGAGGAGGCGGAGGCTGGAGGCTCAGCCTCCACTCCAGGAGGACCCTCCTGGAGGCTGGCGTAACTCTGATCGTTTGCCAAACTACACTTCATTTGCTCTTCCAACTTCTTGATGTTTCTTAACTCTACAGTCATTTTGACATTGATTCCATTTTCTTCTATTATCTTCTCGGTTGTGTTCCAGTCGATTGAAAAAAATCTTTGATGAATGATTGGACAATGCTTTTTTTAAGACTTTAAGCTTGTTCAATTTTGCGATCGGTTTTCTTCTCTCTCGCATTCTGAGGCATTCTAAAATAGGTACATCTTATCACTTTTAGTAAGGGCATTAATAAAAGAAATAGAGAGTGTCCCTAATTCCCTCTTTTGTTTAAATCATTTTACTTCTCAATCTTAAAAAAAAACATTCTAAGCTTTTGTTCTACACCGTACTTCTCAATTTTAAGTTTGAATTTTTATTTTCTGCTGATCGGTCGAACATTTCAGTTAATTTTTCCTTCTTTCCGTGGACCGAACGGGACGGGGAGAGCGAAAAATAAAAAATAAACGAGGTGTCAAACAGAAGCCGGAGTGTGTTTTTCTAATAATCAAAAATCTTATTGGGTGATTTTGAAATTAAACAGATATTTTCGAAACAAAAAGAGCGACAAAATTTGAGACACCTTCTATACTAATCTGAAGATGTTCTGCAATTCTGATAGTTCAAATCGATTTTTAAGTACAGCATGACACCAGATTTTTAAATAATTACTTAAAAATTTCTTCAGAAGTTGTGGATTTCGTTCTCAGCGTACTCGATTTATTGTAGAAACTTTTTTTTTAAATCAAAAATCCACGTAAAAATTTGGATTCCTCGCGAGACAACAATTTGAAATTGATTCAAATTTTCAAATTTTTCCATTCTGAGTACCCTACTTAAAAACGAAATCGTTACATGGGACTGATGATTTTCAACCAAACGTTTTCTTTCATTCTAACGCACGAAAATTCATTAGGTGGCAAGAACTTTTTCTCGCGCCAAAAAAAAGTTTTCCTTTTCAAGAAATTTTTCAAAAATTGTTTTTGACTGGAAAATTTTTTCGCAGCATCAACCCCAAAATTTTATCGCATATTCCTTGAGCTTTTACCGAACTTCCTATCAAAAGACACCAACTTCGAAAATTAAAATTTTCCGTGAATGACCTAAAATGTGAGCGATGCACACAGATAGCAGAAAGCAGCGCTATAGCAGTTGTAGAAGCTTTTTACACGAGACTTCAAACAAAAAACTAGTTAACTGTAAATGAATACGTATCTAAATAAAATCTAGAATAAATATTTTGATATTGCTAAAAATATGCATTCAGCAACTATTGATTTTCAGAAGATAGACGAGAGCTTAGTGGAATGTCGCCGAATACAAAAGCTCAATGAACTACGCTGCCAAACCCGAGTAAAAAAACCTGCCACTTTCCACCACAAACACAAGAAACCATTAGAAGGTCAATGTCATCGACCTAAGTGGTTTTGGAACCGGTGGCTGGTGACTAAAAAGTACTTAGTGAGGGACTTGAAGACCTGATTCTTCATAAATGTTTTTGTTAAATGTATCAGAGCTTTAAAGTTGTGAAAGATCCTTATCTACATGTCTGTTTAAATAGTAGTAATATTAGTTACGAAAATAAAAAATTCTTAAGCATTGTTGCCAGCAAACTAGAAGATGTATTATGTATTATTTGGAAACATTTTAGAAAATGATCAATGGCTTCGTCGAAATTGTTGGAGTAAGTGTTAATGGAAGGTGACAAGATGATTCGGCGGTGGAAAGAATAGTGGCGAAATTTCAAAAAAGACTTTTGTGTATGTTTGCCTTTCAAACCAAAATTTTTGACACCAGATTAGTGTTCAGAATGGCTGGTTTGCTTATGAAAGTATTTTTTAAGCCTTGTACCCAATCAGCAGATTTTTTATCTTCACTCTTCATCGGAAATACAATATTTTTTTCACTCTCACTCTGACTTTGGCTAAACTATAGTATAATACCTTCGCACAAAATGATGTTTTTTTCAATTTCTATCAAGGTTTTATGGCTTTAGATGCGTAGAAAACACGAAAAAAATATTGGGAAGGCGATTTCCGCGAAAAAAAATTCGGTAAAATTTTGGTGAAAACCATTATACCCACCCTTATATTTGGTTAGTGTAGTGTGCACTGATACTCATAAAAAGACTAAAATATGGGTTTGCGCATAGTTTTGTTAAGTGGGGCCTACCGCAATTAACACAAGGTTGAACTAATAACCAAACTGCAAAAGTATATCAAGAAGTTGCCACTAAACTACGATTTCTGACCATTTGGATACCGTACAGATGGTTTGGGTACCATTCGATTGGTTTAGGTGCCCTCCATGTGGTTTGTGTACCGGGTGGGCAAAGAAATTCCCAGCATTTCAAATGTTCATAACTTTTTGTTAGACGTCGAATTTCGACAAACAGTTCTCGGCAATAGTCCTAGAAAAATATACATTTTGTTTGGTATACAATGTCAAAAACACGATTTTCGCTTTGTTCCTGTGGTTTGGGTCTCGATCTGTGGGTGCCCTCTGGATGGGCAAGGCTCAAACCATAGGGGGGGACCAAGCGAAAATCGTGTTTTTGACATTGTATACCATACAAAATGTATATTTTTTCTAGGACTATTGCCGAAAACCGTTTGTCGAAATTCGACGTCTACCAAAAGTTATGAGCATTTGAAATGCTGGGAATTTCTTTGCCCACCCGGTACCATTGAGGTAGTTTAGGTACGCTTCAGGTGGTTCTGGTACGATTCAGATGGTTTAGGTTCCCTCCAGGTGGCAAGCAGAAAGCAGAACATTTAACTAAACTTAATGCATGAAGTAGTGAATGTGATGAAAAAAAGTTCATCTGGTGCAAGGAAAAGAATCTCTCATTTACAACTGTGATAGTCATAATGAAAATAAAAGTCATAATCGCAGTCATAGGCAGAATTTTTCAATGTCATAGTCATAGGCATAATGAAAATGAAAGTCATAGTCATAATCATAGGCATAGTTTTTCAAAGTCATAGGCATAATTTTTGAATGACATAGTCATAGTCATCATGATTATGACCATGTCATTAAATGTTCTGCTTATGACTATGACTTTGACCCTAACTATGCCTTTGACTGTGGCGTTACGCTTATGATTCTTTAAAAAACTGCTGTTCGAACAATGATCTTTCAAATATCGAACTTTGAATATTTGTTGTCTTGAGAGAAATTAGAAGTTTGAAAAAGACTTTTAAAGTGTTAAAAGCTCTTTCACAAGTAAATTGACCATGCTGAACGAAACTTCGGTGTCCAAATTTCAAAGTTGTTAGTTTTTCACCGCGAATTGCTTAAATTCAAATTTCAATTAATGTTATTTCTTAAATCAAATCTTTATACAATGCTGTTCAGGCTGATTGCCGATGTGATTATTATATACCAAAATATTTGTCAGAATGTGCGCATTCATAAACAGTTAAGTTATTAGAGACAATAATTCTTTCAAACGTTTTTCAAGCTTTAAACAAAAACGACAATTTTTCAAAAAAAATGAGTTGTTCTAACTGGTGGACAAAAAAACCTTGGCAGACTTTTGGGCTCAAACTTTGAAATACAAAATGTTCAATAAATTTTTTTCCAAATAATAGGTTTTGTAGCCCTTTGTTTCCTCTTCAAAATGGCAAACACTTTTTATTTCATAGATAGAACTTGATGTTATGAACATCTTAAAAACATAATCGAAGTTTTTGGATATCATAATATAGAGAATTTATTTTTGCAAAATTTTGCAAAAAAGACACAAATTTCTTCATATTCTTCTCCGTCTCTGACCATGTTCCAGCGCTTTGTCCGATTTTTTGTCTGTAGAAATTTCACTCGGAAGTTAAAGGTATGTTAAAAAATTTAACGTCCGCCCCTAAAATTTTGCTCGTGTCTCTCTATAAAGACACAATTCCCCTTTAAAACCTCTCCTTAGTCAGAGACGGAGAGAGTCCAATTTTTTGCTATATCCAATTTGTGTCTGGAGGACTACTACTATGGTTTTTCGGCTACTTGCATATATCGCCCGAATTCCCGCCATACTCAGGTAACCGGTCTCTTTCAGACATTTTGAGAAGTGACCGACTTTTCAGAGTAATTATTGAATATTCGAATGAACAATGTATATGATTTCTGTATTCTCGTGGTTCTGCTATTCTCATTCAAAGCATCACAAATTCATTCAAATCTTGCCAGGAAATTCAGGAGGAGATGTCACGCCGAAAATAGAGACGGCACCATTATCCTCCAAAGTGTAAGGAGTTAGACACCGGTCATAATAATATAAAAAACTGCTGACCGGAAAGAACGAGTTCTTCACTGCAGGCGAATGATGCAAAATAGCATTTTCAGAATCAATCCCAGCTATTTGCACAATCCACTGCAAATAGCTGAATATTATGTAAACTTCTGTCTTCTAAGTTGGTCTAATGAGAGACTTTCGAATTGCTTCGTTTATTCAACATCTGTTTTTCTGAACTTATCTGAAAACTCGGTAGTGTAGAATCTGAATATTATGTAAACTTCTCTAAGTTGCTACCCCAGTAAAAGCCACACTCTGTTATCCATAGTCCGAGGTTGCGAATAACCGAAAGTAGACTGTACTCTGCAATTTGCAGATGATAATAACTAATCCAATTTAAATCAAACACATGAATATTAATAATACCTGACTGAACAAAGACCTGAAAGTGATAAATGTAATTTAACTAAAAAGAAATCTAGATTTTACAGGGTGCGCCAATTTTTTCGCACGTATTTGTTTTGGCCATAACTTTTTTGTTTTTCATGATTTTGACGTAATTTTTTTTTAAAGAAAGCTGAGACTCTAGGCAACCGAACCGTACCAAACATTGACAAAAAAAAATTATTTGAACACCACTTTGTGACAACAGTCGAAATAAACACCTTATTGCCAGTCTTCTTCTTTCGATCAACACTTCCTTGGCTTTTGAACTTTGCGTACCAACCCCACAGCCTGTTCTTGTCCGGCACCTTAGTATTCTTTCCAAGCTCCCTCCGATATCGAACACCGAATGCTGTGACACTTTTGCCTTCTTCGATGAACCATTCGACGAATTTTGCCTTGTCTTGAACTGTATAGGTCATGGCTAAAAAAAGAAAAACTAGACCTTTTCCTTAATCACAATTAGGGTGTACGACAAACAAACATAAACAAATTTGGTACGGTTTTGTTATAGAGACCAAGTAACGGGTGTCCGAAAATAGTTTGCTTTTGATTTTTGAACTCATTTTTAGAAAGAAAACTATAATAATAAAAAAATTGGAAATATAGATTTTGTAGCGCTAAATCTCCTCTTTTATTTTGTGAACAATTCACATTCACAATTTATTTTAATAAATCATCATCTGTCCCACACAGTTTTAAGGTTATTTTGACATGTTCACAAGCATTTTCATCCCTTTAAGTTGTGGTTTTAGGCTGTGATAAAATCTTTGCGTTATGTTGTAAAAATTATTTAACAAAATAAGATTTGAAAATCTGGGTGTTGAGATATTGCCTTTTGAAAAAAATCAATTTCTTTAAAAACGACCAAAATCCAAATTTTTTTCAATTTATCGGATTTCGGTTATTTTTTAAAAAGTTTATTTTTTCCAAAAAGACAGATCTCAATGATCAATTATTTTCGTGAATTGGCTTTTGTAGTTCTTAGTTTGCGCTAAAAGATAGTGCAAAAATGTTATTACAGCCCGAAAAAAAAGAATTAACAATGTTCAGACATGATAAAAAGTGCAGCCCTATTGACTTATCCGGGGCCATTTTTCCCTTTGTTCCCCCCTTTGGTTTTTTTTGAAAATTTTGATGTGAAATTTGTGAACATTGTGAACACAAATTGAGCCTAGGCCTAACCCTGAGACATTTTTGGAAATATTTCACATCAAAATTTTCAAAAAAAACCAAAGGGGGAACCAAAGGGAAAAATGGCCCCGGATAGGTCAACAGTGCCAAAAATGCTTATAAATTTGTCAAAAGAATCTTAAAACTGTCAGAGGATAGATGATGATTTTCTTGAAAATTTTCAAATGCGAATTATTCACCAAAGGAAATAGAAGATTCAGGCTACAAAACTTATGTTTCGAAACTTTTCATTGCTAGATTTTCCTTTTCAAAAATGAAAATGTCCGCTACAAAATTTTTGGACACCCGTTAAATCCGAATATTTTTAAAATTTTGGGTGATTTTTTATTTGTTAGCCTAGATCTTGTTTTTGCGAGTGAAGTGCATAGTTTGATTAAAAAAAGTTTTGTTTTGAAAGCGAGTATAGAAAGCAGTTTATTAATAAAAGTATAAAACTACAAAGGACAGCAAATATTGCCTTTGTGACAAAAGTGATTGTCGGCACACTGGTTATTATAACAAGATCCATAAGGCAGCTGGCCTCCTGGACATTTGGGACAGCAGTAGCCATTCAACTCGCATTTATAATCTGGGTGACAACCCTTAAATGTTTTATTTTTTAAAGCAATATACCATAACTGAAAACTTACAGAGGCACACTTGCCGGCTGCCTGTCCATAACTATAAATGCTTTAATCAATGGTCCGTTGTTGGAAATTAATAAGGCGCGTATCAGAATTTTGAAAAAAAAGTGTCGTCGTTAGGTGGATTCGAGCCTCGCGTAGGGCCACCTAACTACGCCTACTGCCCATTTTTTGAAAACGCCACAACTTTTCAAATACAGTCGGACCTGGATAAACGGACACCCCCAAAAGTTCGTTCCCCAGTTGGGTCCGACACTTTTATTAGCCCCATTTTTAAAGTCTTTTATTTTACAATATTTATTATTATTAAATTATCAATAACTATAGTTATTATTAATTATTATTATTAAACAATATTTTAAATATCAAGAGGAGAAGTTATATAAGATATGAATAAGGGATTTCCTACTTTGAAGTTTGGTGTCGGATCTAAAAATGACGTATGGTCTTCTGTTTGTTGTTGACGAAATGCCACAAATTTGAAATTTAAATGTTTTGTCGTTTCAAGACAAGTCTGCTCAGGGAAGCAAGTGCATCAGCTCGCAGCTGTCATTTATCGCTGTGTAACTGTGTAAAACATGTAAAAATGGGGCTGAAAACAGTTTCGAAGTTTTGTGTTTATGGTTGAGAAACTGCAAGATTTTTTAAAAACGATCCGAAAAAATCAGAAATCTTCAAGTTTTTTGGACTAGGCTGACGAATTGGAAATAAACAGAAACTCACGGACACTCGCAGCAAAAGGCTGAAGAGGTGCAAAACATCTGGTTTTGGCAGGTCCTGTCAGCAAAACAACTGGACTGTGCAGTGGTTCCTCCACAGGCGTCTACAAAATCGGGGTTTTTTTGGAAATACACCGTATTTTTTATTATAATCCAACATGCCCTAATAAGGCGACGTCTTTGGCTTTGAGAGCCTACACAGTTGAGTCTCTTTTATCCGACACTCTCGGTTATCCGACACCTTGAGCCTCATTTGGCTGGCCAGCAAAGAAACTACGCTAAACAACACCCCAGTTAACCGACACCACAGTTTTCCGACACCCAGATGCCGGTCCGCACCAAGAAAATGTGTCTCGTTTAACCGACAGCTCTAAGAAAAAAACAAAACAGAAATTTGAATTGCCTTGTTTTTTTTCTAATTAAAGCTGTTTTACTTTTTTTCCTCTTGTTGGTCGTATTTGTTTTTCTGTGTGCTTTTCTTGTGTTATTTTGTTTTTTGTGTTTTATTTCTAAAATCAACTCTTTTTTTCAGATGAGCATTCGAAAGCACAAGTCTGTTTCCCTGGAAAAAAACAAGAAGATCATCAAGGCGTCTGAAACCAAAAATAACTCCGATCTGGCCAAAGATTTCAACAAGCCCCGTTCAACAATCATTGGGATTCTGAAGGACAAGGAAACGATTCTCAAAGCAATCGAAGATGGCGGCAGCGCAAAGCGAGCAAGAATGCAGACTGGGAAACATGACGAGATAAAACAAGCGCTTGTGGTTTGGATCAAAGAAGTTTTGAGTCAAACTGTCAGCGTCACTGGTGAAATGATCAAGGTATTTTTTAATTCTTTAATATTTTATTTCTCAACAAATAGTTTTAGGAGAAGGCTTTGGAAATCGCCGCAATTCTTAACATCGACAATTTTAGTGCAATCATAGGCTGGCTGGAAGGATTCGATCAAGGAATTGTTAAAGCTAGGCGAAGCTGGCGCCATCGATGTCGGCTCACTCAAGAAATGGCAACAGCGGGTCTTGCACAATCAGTTGGCTAAGTTCTCTCCTAACGACATATTCTGCCAAAGCAGTGGACATTGTGCGCCGGTTTACCGAGAAGAACACTGCCGATGCCAATATTCTCAAACTCAGCGATGGCCTTGAAGAATTCATCTATAACTTCCGTGCTAGGAATCAAAAGCAAAAGAAACTAACCGATTTTTCCATTAAATGTCATTATTTGTTGATTGAATATTGTTGTTTGTTAACACGCAAAGGGCTGAGTGTACTAACGGTAGCAAAATGCTCAGCGAGTCTTGCTGAGCATGTTCACAAAAATGGAAAATTCAAAAAGTCACTTTTTGGCCACTCCAGGTGCTCGAGAAGCATGGTCATTTTCGTTACCTGGTCTCCACCTAGGTACGTGAACGTTTGGTGTCGGTGCTTACTTAAATTGGTATCTCGGCAGTACTACTAATAGTGCAAAATGACCGCGAGGAGTTGTGCTATCTATTGAATATATGTGAGTCGATGTTTGTTTTCAAAAAGATTGATAACCCACCCATTGTTCAACAAAAGTCCACTTGCCCGAAATTCCTATCTTTGAGCCAAACTTTGCTCAAAAGTTTGAAATTTGACATTTTTCTATGCTTTCTTGGTCATAAAAGATGGAGAATTTCCTCAGCTACAAGATAGTAAATTTTTTAGTTCCAGCTTTAAGAGCAAAACTGTCAGAAATAACAGAAGAATAGGGTCAGTCATAAAATTTCCCTATATAGAGGTTCTCCAAATTTCAAGTATTTTACTTATCTTTTTCTTTATCTTTTTTAATCAAATAAAAAAAAATATTTCTTTTGTGAAAATGTTTAGATCTTTCGCATTTTTACAAGAAACACTCAGCGAAACTATAGCCCCGGTGAATTCCTCACGATCGACGAAATTCTGCTACCCTTTCGTGGTCGATGTCCCTTCCGCATGTTCATACCATCCAAAAAGGCTAAATTTGGAATCAAAATTTTTCGTTGAATTTTTTCGTTGACCCAGCTACTATGTATCTTGTGAACTCAGACATCTACTTGGGTAAGCAGAGCACAGAAGGCGAAAGAAATCTCGGGAAAAATGTAATTTAGATTAGTTCGTTTATAGTTGACATGTCCATTTTCCTATTTTAGGTGGTTCTGTCAGCGGGTCGCACTTTAGTGGCAGACAACTTCTTCACTTCAATCCAGCTTGGCACTGAACTGTGGGGGGCAAAAGACACGCTTGTTAGGAACTATCAGAAAAAATAGGGTTGGAAATCCATCCGATTTTGTCAAAGAACCTATAGAGGTAACTGTAAGCACATCAAATAGTTTATTCGAACAGTTTTTATTAGGTTGGTAAGAGCAAATTTGTCTTCCGGGAGCATAAAACTTTAATGATGCTTCAAGCTCGTCCAAGAAAACAAGTTATGCTCTACTCCACCAAACATCACCAGCCTGAAATGCACAAAAGTGGCAAACCAAAGATGATAACTGACTACAATGCCACCAAATTTGCTGTCGACATCTTTGATGAGATGTGTGGTAGATATACCTATTCTCCAAGAACAAACCGCTGGCCTCTTCGAATTTTCATGCACTTATGTGATGCCGCTGCTCAGAATGCTAATGTCCTTTTCAATAAAGAGGAATCAAGACGTTCTTTTATCGTTCAGCTAGCAAATCAATTGATGCACGAGCAGAAAGAGCGGAGGAGCAATGAGAGTCATTGGATAAGCGAGGGCTTCAGGGAAATAGACAGCTTGTATGAAAGGTATTTCTGTGATTCGTTTTGCCTTTTATAGAACTTTATTTATAGCCTACAAGCGAAAATGATGGGAACTGAAAAGGCGCATCCAGTCAATCATTGCTACATCTGCAACCTATCTGGTCGAGGTGAAAGTATACAAGACTGCAGCTACTGCAAGAAGCAAATCTGTAAAAATCATAAAACTGTGCTTACACTCTGCCCTGATTGCAATATGCCTGAAGTGAAAAAAAGAAACAAAAAAGAACCCACAACAGTGATGAATACCAGACAAACAATTCAACCAAACACTTGCGCCCTTTGCTTCAAATGTCAAAAAAGAATTCACGCTCGGTGCACTGTCTGTAGCCGCCCTGTATGCAAATCCCACCGTTCAGATCTCAATGCAGAACATTGCAATGAATGTAAATAAACATTTTCACAAAAGAAACATTTTTTTTATTTGATTAAAAAGATAAAGAAAAAGATAAGTAAAATACTTGAAATTTGGAGAACCTCTATGGGGAAATTTTATGACTGACCCTATTCTTCTGTTATTTCTGACAGTTTTGCTCTTAAAGCTGGAACTAAAAATTTACTATCTTGTAGCTGAGGAAATTCTCCATCTTTTACGACCAAGAAAGCATAGAAAATGTCAAATTTCAAACTTTTGAGCAAAGTTTGGCTCAAAGATAGGAATTTCGGGCAAGTGGACTTTTGTTGAACAATGGGTGGGTTATCAATCTTTTTGAAAACAAACATCGACTCACATATATTCAATAGATAGCACAACTCCTCGCGGTCATTTTGCACTATTAGTAGTACTGCCGAGATACCAATTTAAGTAAGCACCGACACCAAACGTTCACGTACCTAGGTGGAGACCAGGTAACGAAAATGACCATGCTTCTCGAGCACCTGGAGTGGCCAAAAAGTGACTTTTTGAATTTTCCATTTTTGTGAACATGCTCAGCAAGACTCGCTGAGCATTTTGCTACCGTTAGTACACTCAGCCCTTTGCGTGTTAAAGGTTTTGGTTCAAATAAATAAATGTTTTGGCTTCTGTGTATAATTTATTGAATAACTAGCAATTACTGAGTTATCCGACACCCTGACACCAAAATGGACATATTACCTCGTTTATCCGACACCCCAATTAACCGACGCCCCAGTTATCCGACACCCTAAGACCGGTCCTTAGGGGTGTCGGATAAACGAGACTCAACTGTATATCAGCCCTAATAAAATATTTTGCAAATTTGTTTTTTTCTGTTTCTTTACTCCCATGAGCATTATCAATCCACTTTTCAGATTTTGATAAAGCGAATAATAATCTCTTACAAAAGATTGATATAAAATTTTCTGTTTTTTTTTGAGAATTTGAAAAATAAGGCAACAGTCGCCTTATTAGAGAAAACATGGTAAATAATTTAAAAAAATTAGAGATTTTAAGGTTAGAATAAGATTAGAAGAAAGTTTCAATTTAACTTTTATTTATCAACATCGACAACTTACAGTAATTATATAAGCTTTTGTTTTTTCGTTACTTACGAACAACCGCTTAATTCCGTGTTTTTTCGTAAAAAAATATTCAAAATTGTCCCCGCCAATTCAAATTTTTTTCCTAATCATTGAAGTTCCGTGCGGATTTTTCAATTTGGTTTCTAATAAAACTATACCTAATCTAGGCTTTGTTCTGTTAGAAACCAAGTTCAAAACTCCGTACAAAAGTTCAATTACTAGGAAAAATATTGAATTGGTGGGAAAAATTTTGAAAATGTAAGCATGCCCATTTAACTGCGGCAAGAAAGCCACTTCTTGGCCTTTTGAACACGTCGAAAAATTTATTTTTCGATATTATAGTTGTCGGCTATTTTGAAGTTGACATGAGTCTGAAATATACGATTTTAAAGCTCGTTTGTCAGAACTGTCATATTCTAGAATCGCATTATTTTGGAGTTGCGACTTTCTGGAGTACGATGGCGATACCAAAGTAATAATCATAAATAGCCATCATAAATAAACGTGAAAGTCAAATACAGTCAAACCTCGATATAGTGGCCCCCACCTCAAGTTCGTTCCCGCCTTGGGTCCGACACTTTTTTCACCCTGATTTTCGAAGTTTTTACCACGTTTTGTCTGGTCCCAAATATCGAAGATTCCGATTTTCAGTCGTTTTCAAAAACAGAATAATTTTTCCATTTGAAAATGAAAACCTCGATATAGTGGCCCTTTAATTTTTAAATAGGGGGCCACTGTATCGAGGTTTTCATTTTCAAGTGGAAAAATTATTCAGTTTTGGAAAAACGAGTGGGAAAATCGGAATCTTCACGATATTTGGGACCAGACTGTCAAAACAGAAATGGTAAAAAACTTCGAAAATCAGGGTGAAAAAAGTGTCGGACCCAAGGCGGGAACGAACTTGAGGTGGGGGCCACTATATCGAGGTTTGACTGTACCGGCTTTTTCGCCGTGGTCAAAATGCCAAAGTGGCTTTTTCCTGGATTTTCCGCCGCGGTCGACAAAGTGGCTTTTATGTTTAACACTCAAAAAACTACTTTGCCATTCATCTCCAGTCCTAGTGCAGCAAAGTCCATTTATGCAGCTCTGGTTGGACTTGCACCTGTCCTGGCTGGTGCATCTAACTCTCGATCTTTGGCGGTTGTAACATAAACCTATAAAAATTGTGATTAGCAGTTTGTTAAGTTTGCTTAATTCTTTGTCTGATAAAAATTTATCAATCGATGATTGACCAAAGTAATGTCTAAAAAGCTGTCTAGCAACCAATGAGACCAAAAGACTAAACCTGGAAAATATATCATAGCGTTTAGCTCGTAAACTGCGATTTTCGAGATATTTTTGCTATAAGATTGACATATGGGAAATATCGATTTTCCAACATGGCCAGATCATGTTTTCGGGACACTACAAGTTACTTCATTTAACTTTCATATTTGCTTTACTTTTTTATGTCGATTAAAAACGTCTTTCAGATGTCTTATTCGCATTAAAAACTATAAAGTGTGTCGACTGTTCATCAAAAAGAACATTCGGCCCTATATGATAATGAAGGTGTTTTTTGCCTTGGTCCCCCCCATGTTGTTTTTTTTATCCGTCTTCCGTCAAAATTGTCGGGCAACGAATTGAAACTATCTAGAGAAATTTTATGAACAGATGTCGAAAATATATGAGTCATAATATTATTGTTGATTTTACGGTGTTGAGCACATCGGTAATAAATGTTCTTGCAGAATCGTCAAAGAAAAAAACAACAGCGGGGACCAAGGCAAAAAAAACAAGAGGGGGGACCAAGACAAAAAAAACCCCCATTATCATATAGGGCCGAACATTCTTTGTCATATGACATTTTGTGCTTTTGGTCAAATATCATAGTTGAACTTTCGAAATCTTAGTAAATTTCGATGCTCTTAGGTGTTGATCTCTTACTCTTACCTTTCAAGATTTCAAAATTTTGTAGTGAAATCCGGCCATTAATTTTTTGTTTTAGCTATTTTGTTACTGGTTCGATTCACAACCTAAGCCCCGTGAGTTGTTTTTTACGGGCCGTGAGGGACTGTCTGAGTGCGTCAGCCCTACCCTTGCCTGAGCTTAAATATGGTGAATATTCAAAAAAATGACCCCTAAATACACCTTAAAAACCCATACTCGGCTATAGTGGAGAATCCGTGTCCAAAATATGCCTTGGTCCCCCCTGTTGTTTTTGAATTAAAAAATTTGTTTGAACTTACTTGTCCTACAACGATATTTTTGGGGCTAAACATTAGGGCTAAATATTTTTTGATAAGAAAAACAACAGGGGGGACCAAGCTCTTTTTCACGAAAAAACAACTGGGGGGACCAAGGCATATTTTGGACACGGATTTTCCACTAGTACCCCATACTCTTTTGATAATTTAAAGTCAAAAAATTTCAAATAAAATTAAATTTTTTTGATGGTTGAGCATAAAAAGTAGTTCAAGACGTGTTTTAAAGTGACGATTCAAACATTTGGGGGTGGCAGGATGTGTGTAAACCGAACTAGTACCAAAAAGGGGCCGATGTACAAGACAGCTGATAAAACAGTTGGATTTTTTTAAATGAAAAATTCTTTTGATTCTAGTGGAAGCGGCCTACAACAATCAATAATATTTATTATGTGCCAATCTGTGGGTCATAATTTAGCCAAATTTTTTAACTTCAAATCAAAATCGAAAAAAGCTACCATAGGATGAAATGGGTTGCTGGATTCCAGTGTCTCCTTCTTCAATTTCGTTTCCATTCAAGCCTAGTTCCTGCTGGTCATCTATACCACTATCCGGCTCCTCCAACTGAGGTACAATTGCAGGATTGACCACTGGAGGTGGCTCGACTAGTCCAGGTACACTACAGCACACACCACCATCCAAACACACTTTGCTGGGATAGCCTGGAGACCCTCTGTTGCAATCCACATCTAGACGGCAGCGAACGCCAAGGGTGCGGCCTCCGTTGGAGCAAGTGCCTGGAGGTAGGACCACAGGCAATCCACCTCCGTCTCCGGGGCCAGGCAATCCAGGTCCACCTGGTATGGGACCACCTCCACCCTGTGGTATGCAGCAGAATCCACCCTCGCCGCAATATTCACCATCGTAGGAGGCACAGTGGAAATCGGTGGAACAGGCGGTCTGGGTTGGTCGATCAGTTGGCTCATCACACATCTCTTCGTCTTCTGACTGCAGACTGTTGGCTCGAGGAGGTCTGGGAAGGGCATTTTCTTCCTCTTCTGTGGTGTAGTCGGGCTCTGTGCAACAGTATCTGAAAATATATAAATAAATGTTTTTTATTATTTAAAAAATGCACTTTTCATTCATGAGAAGGCCGATATATGATATAGTCGGCAAATTTTGGCGACCGAATGATACAACATCCATTTTAGGTTCAAGAAATATGATTTATCCAAGGCATAATAAATGTGAGTATATCTGAAAATGGATATATTTTCCCAAAACTAGGCACATTTTCACAAAAACTGGGCACTTATATGAAAACATTTATTATTTAATCTAATAATAAAATGTATATTTATATATTCTTAGATACTGCTGCAACGATCCGACACATTTAATACTTGTTCTTTTGTTAAATTATTACTAGCTAAACTATCGTCACGAAACTGAATTACTAAGTAGAATTTTGAAAATATGCTCGGTTGCTTAGATGTGATTTAAAATTTAAAAGGCGAAATTTTGAATCACGAGCATCAAACTTAAAACAACATTTTAGCAACTCTAAAGCAATATTATATTGTGTTTTAGAGTACTGACCTTTGCAGTTCACAGATCCTTCCTTGGTCAGGGTCCACTCCACAGTCTTGGTCTTGGTCGCAGAAGGCGCCAAGGTAGTTGCCTCCACTAGGACACACATCCATCCAGCTGCGAGCACCTGTTGGAAGGCGTCTCGGCATGACGCAACAGGATCCAGAAATGCAAGCGACTGAAATTGAGTGTTATTTAGTGAATGAAACATTTTGCTGAAATTATTCATTTCCCCCCTTTTTCTACTGTGCCTTAAATTTCAAGAAAATTCGTTTAATAAAATTTTGAAATTCGTTAAAAATTAAATTTTGTTAAATTTCGTTAACTATTTAAAATTTGTTAACTGTGTGAAATTCGTTGACTGAGGAAAATATTTTGACTGTGTGAAATTTGTTAACTATGAAAAATATATTGACTGTGTAAAATTGGTTGAGTATGTAAAATTTTTTGACTATGTGAAATCCATTAACTATGTAAAATTGGTTGACTGTGTGAAATTTGTTAACTGTGTGAAATTTGTTGACCATGCAAAATATATTGACTGTGTAAAATTTGTTGACTCTGTCAAATTCATTGACTATAGAGAACATATTGACTATGTAAAATATTTTGACTATATCAAAGACTGCCCAGGCCGGGCTGAGCCGGGCTGAACATTTTTTAGACTAAGGCTGGGCCGATTTTTTTACGTATGACATGTTTTATATATATTTGACATACTTGAGACGTATGTTGTAACTCAAAAACTCAGTGCTGCAATGCAAACAAAACTTAAAAGTTTGGCTAGAAAAATAAATATCAGATAATAATAATTGTTAAAAAACTTGTCCTTAAAATATGATGCGCATAGTCGATATTGTTCATAAAAGCTGGGTGCCTCAAATATAATACAGTCGAGGCTTCCCATTAGATACCCCTAAGTGACCGGCTCGAGAGGTATCTTATGAAGAGCGTATCTCATGGAGATATTTAGCCGAATTTCCCGAGCGTTTTTATTAGACAACATTTAAAAAGCTAAATTTGCAATTTGCACCCTGTGCCGCCGGATTTGCTCGTTGAGAAGACACAGATTATCTGTGTTGATTGAAGTCTTTAATTGAAGCATCCATATCTACCCACCGGCGTTTAGTTTAAACACGCAAAATGAGATTAAAACATACAACTTTGAAAAGGTCTGATGATTCGTAGTAGAGTTGACTCCGGATTGAGGACCCGCTAAAGTGTACATCAAACTGGGTCTACATTAAATAAGGGTGTACATTAAATCACGGTTCGACTGTAACCATTTTATTTAGTCGCTGGCCAATAAATCAGATTCAAGTGTACGCTGTGTCAGGTGTACACTAAATCGAGAGTGCACAGTAGCAATAAAAATCGCCAATCTGAATTTGTTCAATTCATGTTTTGTGAGTAATTTTATGAAAGTATTTTATAAGAGCGTTGACTGTGTAATAACAATAACTTTTTTACAGCCAACAAATCTTACATAGTTAGAAAAAATTAAATAGTTAACAAACTTTACATAGTCAACATACTTCTTGTGCTTTTTCGGGCCGGCCGGTGCACATGCCTGAGATAAGCTACATGCGGGTTATTTGCCTAACAGCTGTCTCCAAAAATAGGGTTAATAAGCGGATAATTATTCAGTTGGCATCCCCTCTTCTCTTCCATGCCAGCCTGTTTAGAAAAATTATTGTTTTTATGTGGTTTGACTTATTTAAAAAACCAGGCCCCTCTACGTCCACGATCGTCCCTCGCCATTTAAAAAAAATTTCCTAATCACTGAACTTCTGTACGGATTTTTCAATTTGGTTTCGAATAAAACTATACCTAAAATTAAATTCTAGGCCTTGTTTTGTTAGAAACTAAGTTGAAAAATCCGTACAGATGTTCAATGGGCCTTAGGTAAATTCAGCGCCGCAAATTCAGCGCCACAATTTCAGCGCTACAAATTCAGCGCCACCGATTCAGCGCCACAAATTCAGCGCCGACAAATTCAGCGCCAGGTTGAATTTCGCACCTTTTTTTTGTAGTTCTTTGTGTTTTTCAATTGGAAAGTAGTTTCTAAATAATTTCTCGTCTTTTTGGTTTCTAGTTGCATACTTCTTCATTTATATTTTTGCATGCTTCTTTATCGAGATCGAGGCTTATTATCAATCAGTGGAAAGTTATGCCTTCGCCTAATGCAAAGCCTATGCCAACCTCTTCATCCGGAAGTCACCGCAGAGTGCACCAAGCGGATCCAAAATATCTACGAGCAATTACAGAGGGAAGGGGTCAGAGACCTTATAGCTCTCCACTTTTTCCACATTGAACTCACCAAGGAGCTGTAGGAACCCCTAAAGCTCATCTTAAGAATAGCCACATACAATCTATTATTCTATTATATATATATATTATATTATATATTATATATATTCTATTATATTATTCATGCATACTTTTCGTAAACCATTTTCAACCCACTTTTAGTAGATTCTTTTATTCATCAAATGAAACAAATGGTTAATACATTAAGGATTGAGATAACATAAAGTGATAATTTGCTGGGCGCTTGTTGTCAGACTTTCCAGGGCAGACCTACTCACTTGAGTCAATCGTGTGCGCGTCTAAATGAAGCTTTTTTTTTGGTAAAAAGTACTAAATAAAAAAATACCTGAATGGAAACAGGACTTGGTCCGTGCATATCGTGTTCTCGCGTTTCTTGCAGCACCAGCGACCCAAACGGAGATTTTGCTCGTCCATGACATCCCTCCATCGTGCAACGCCAGAATTGTCTGAGACCATTTCGGCTTTCTTTTTTCGGACTCCATTACTAAAAAAGTTCCGTAATTTATCCAAATTAAACTAAATAAAAAAAATATATAAATGAAAAAGTGTGCAACGAGAAGCAAAAAAGACGAGAAATTATTTAGAAACCACTTCATAATTGAAAAACACAAAGAACTACAAACAATATGTGCAAAATTCAATCTGGCGCTGAATTTGTCGGCGCTGAATTTGTCGGCGCTGAATTTGTCGGCGCTGAATTTGTCGGCGCTGAATTTGTCGGCGCTGAATTTGTCGGCGCTGAATTTACCTCAGGCCGTTCAATGATCAGGAGAAATTTTTTGAATTGGCGGGGGACGATTTAGAACGCACGTGCATGGTCCTTTAAATAGCTGTAAATTTTCTTATTTTTTTTGTAGTTAGATAAAATTATTTAAGTCCTAGCTCATGCTGGCCTAGCCTTCATAACAACAAAAAGAACCTCACCTACTCATTACCTTCTCTAGGATAAGGACGATTTTTTCATAGATCTGATCATGTTAAGATTATTTTTTGTATTCCATTTTTAATCTTGATCAGAAAAATCTATTTTATAGCTACCTTAAAAAGTCACACAACACAAAATATGTACTTATGCGAAAGAAGTTGGAAGGGCAAAAAAGGGAAGAGGGGCAACCGAAAAAGTACCAAAAGACAATGAAAAGACAATAAGATGATTATAAATCAAGTGAATTACATTATTAGAATAATATATTTTGTCACTTTTTAGTATAGCATTTTTAAAAGAATTGAAATATAGAAAAAAAACCTTTTTTGTTAAATGTCAGTTTTTCATTTAACAAATCCCAATTCTTATACAGGGTTGGCCGAGAAATTCCCCGATTTTCAAACGGTCATAACTTATTTTCTGGACGCGATCTCGACAAATGGTTTTACGCATTCGACTCAGCAGACTGTCGGATTCATTCATGATTTTAGCCAATCATGCCGTTTATTGCTGAAGAGAAAGCATTTTGTGTAGCCGAATTTATCAAAGAAGCCAGTCCGAGGTCTGTGCAACAGTTTCATCCAGCACACGAGCGCGAGAAGCTTCATCCGTCCTCATGAACTTGCTATACCATTCTTTGATGCTTCTCGGATCTGGAACTGGAGCGCGCTTGTGTGCTTCTGGGTGAAACTGATTTTGGAACTTCGACTGAACAGACTTCGGACTGGATTCTTTGATAAATTCGTCGATTCAAAATGCTTTTTCTTCAGCAGTAAACGGCATGATTGGCTAAAATCGCGCCGTTTGAATGTGATAATTTGGTTCCAACATCAAAAAAGAAGTTAAAAAATCCGTGAATTTTCGGAAACAGGGTACCAAGGCAAAAAAACGACGAAAATTTTTTTGTCGAGCATTTGTAGTAAAATTGAATCCGACGGTCTGCTGAGTCGAATGCAAAAAAACGGTTTGTCGAGATCGCGTCAGGAAAAAAAGTTTGAACGTTTGAAAATCGGGAAATTTCTTGGCCCACCCTGTATATATAAATATGAGTAAACGACCCACCTTGTTCATTGCTTGCCAAATACAAATCTCTGACTCTATTGCAAGCCGCATCTCTGTCACAAGATTTGTTGAGGTAATAGCCTTGGTTGGCGCAGTCCACATTCCACTCACTAGAAGTGTAGCTGTCAGGAGCACCTGGAGATTCATCCTCATATTCCGACGACCCTTGGTTATCGTAATCATTCTCATCCAGGCCATCTTCAGGTCTAGTGCAGCACTCACCCTTGAAGCAAACCTGAGGCAGCCCCCTCCTGGATACCCTGTTGCACTGCGCAGTGCTGGAGCATGGAGCACTAATGAAGTAGCCGCCATTATCACAAGTGTCCCATGCCATAATTTGTTGGTTTGGAGGAAGTGTGCAGCACTCGCCCTGGTCACACTCCACATCCTCCTGGTCGTAGGGACCCACACCACAGTCATAGTCTGAACGACAGGTTTGACCAGTGAGTTCACCTCCTTGAGAACACTCTGGATCGCTGTACTGCTGGCCTAGGTCTTGCTGGTTGTCAGGACAGGCTGAAATAATACATTGAATTATAGAAATTTGGCTCTAGTTAAGAAGCAGCGGCTTTTTTTGCATTGGTCTATAGTTTTGTGATAATATAATTTTAAGTATAGTTTCATGTGTGAAAAAAGTAGTACAAGGTATGACATCTTCAATAAAGTGTTTGATAACTTTTTTACTTACAAGAGAACCGTTCGAACCGTGACCTCGCCTGATATGATGCTTATATCTTGTAGCTCATGGTCGATTTACTCACTTGTAGAAAAATTCCTTGGGTGGACAGAGATTTATGAAAACTTTCTTGAAGACTCAAAAATACCAAAAATGGTAATTTCGGATATTTCAGTGGCCCAATGCTAAGTTTTTCGTTTGTCAAGCGGTCAATCTGATTATTATGACATCATTTTATTTTTTGATTTTACGTCTACAGTCGACTCTCGATATAGTGACACTCCCTGGGACCGACTCTTAAATGTCACTATACCGAGAGTGTCACTATATCGAGAGTGTCCTTGTATCAATATAATTTTATTCACCGAAAACATAACATTCTTCAACAAGATAAAGAACATCAAAGAAATCAGTTAATTGGCTTTGTTTTTCAACTTTCTTTCGCTTCGTAGAAGAATTCATCCAAAGATTCGCTGTGACTGAGAATGGCAGTTTCGGCGCTGTTCTTCTCCACAAATCGACGAACGAGATTGAAAGTGGTTTGTGCTCTTTGAAAATGGTGATGGCGATTCTTGTTGATGACTGGCTCTTCCTCTTCAACTTCCATTTGCTCACTGTCGCCGGCGTCGCTGGGTTCTTCCTCCACTCGTAAGACTTTCGCCACAATTTTTCCAAGAGTGAGCGCACCATCTGCAATGTAGAGTATAAACAAAGAACAAAACCACAAATCCAAAACTTGTGATAAGTTCCGAATCCACGCCGATGAAGTCCTGCATGGCCGCTTGTTCGTTGATTCCGCCTCGCAGCTGCAGTTCACCGTTAAAAAAAATGACTGCCAAAAGTGAGATGTAGTTTTCACTGTAAAAATGCGCGCTTATTTAAAAAGTTTGACCGAAACTCGAATGTGTCACTATATCGAGAGTTGATTTATGGTCAGTGTTCGAGCTCAAGATGTCACTATATCGAGGGTGTCACTATATCGGGAGTGAACTTTGTTGAGTTTCTTTGTCGGCCAACCAATTTTCTTTCAAGGTGTCACTATATCGAGAGTGTCGACTGTAACAATAATTTTTTTAGAAATTATCTGAAAAATTTTTGAAAATTCAAATTTTCGCGGTACATGCGAAAATATGCATCAATGAAATTTGAATACTGAAAAAATTTCTATGAAATTTTTTTTACGGGAAATCAAAAAATAAAATGAGGTCGAGTATGTATGTCAAGTGTACGCCAGTGGTCGCGTACGGCCTTTGTATGGGCCCGAGAAATATGTGATCCCTCATTCTTGCAGGTCGGTGCTGTAACCAATTGAGCTATCGGGTCGCCCTAGGCCTGTTTCTTATTTCCCTGCTATCTGCATCCCTTATAGACATAATAATCAATTTGATCAAATTTTTTGAAATACCGTATAACCTCTTTTAATCCCCCCGGGGGATTATTTTTCAACCCTCCCAAAATCGGAAAAATTTTGGGTCGATCTCAAGATTTTCGGGTGAAAATCCAAAATCGAAAAAGCGGAACCGGTAGAGCTCATAGCAGTTAAGAAAACGCAAAAAACAGATTTGTAAAATATTTAGTTTAGGCTGAGATATAGGTCTATAAAGTCAGGGGGGATTATTAGAGGGGGGGGTGATTAATAGAGGTTATACGGTAATTATTCTGATCGTATACCCATATCCCAAACTGACCGGGTATCTGGGAACCGAATCCAATAACTAAAAAACCATATATAGTGATTACTTATTTAGTGAATTTTTTTTCTCAGGTAGTAGTGGAAAGAGGGGTGAATACTCCCTCAAGGACCGGCGCCCTTGAAAGCGATAATTAAGATTGACCTAAATTGCATGCTGCTCTTCTATTAGTCCTACAACAAAAATTGTACTTACGTCCTAAAAAGATATATCTGTTAGGATAGGTTCCACACAAATGCACCAGTAGGTCTTCCCTTCTGGCCACTTGACGTCTAGGACCTCTAGAATTACTACTAGCAGGTCTAGCTTTGTGTCTGGCCTCTACTAGTAATACATAGGCGATAAAGAAGATTTGGAGCATTTTGCTCAGTAAATCATGGCAAGGAACCAGTTTTTTCATCAAAATTATCAAACAGTCTGAAACTGGTAATTGTAAAAACAGTTAAAAAGCAGTAGATACAGATAAAGCATAGCACGTAAGTACTGCAGTAAATAAAAAAACTGCAGAAAAAAATTAATTAAATCTTTTAGGCTTTTACACTCTTTACCTGCCATATTAAATTTTTCCTTGGTCTCTTGCTGATTTTTTAGGTCTGTGCTTAGGCTAAGGTAGGCAAGTGGCATGAGGACGGACTTAACACGGAAATTTCCGACTGTTACAACGGTTGACACGGGTGTTTTAGGACCTCCGGAGCACGAATATTCGAAAATCGGACCTCCTCGCTAGAGTAAAATGCCCTCAAAAAGCACAATTTTCCCGACGACTCCTTGAGGTCAGGTACGGTTTTTCCTTAGGTTGGCGAGCAAATAAAGAATTTTTTGTTGTTTAAATGATATTTGTCTCGAACGGAATTTGAAATTTGAAAGGAACTTTCTTATTCCAAGAGCAGTTTCTCAAGTAAACCAACCATGCTGAACACGAATACGGTGTCAGAATTTCAAAACTACAAGTATTTCAAATCAAACTATTTTTTAAGTCAAATTTTTGGGCTTTTTTACTTTTGCTAGACAGTCCAAAAGCTTATTTTATATGACTTTAAAGCATTATTAGTTGCCATTTTATGGTGATTCTGAATTTGAAGTTCGTTTTACGGTTGCATAACTATGTGTAAAAAGTTCTCATACTTTTCGTAAAATTGTAAGTTTTTTGAAACGGTCTAATTCGACTCTTTTATATTTTTAGCTGTGATAAATTTTATTTGTGTGTTGGCAAACGACGCACCATCAGGAAGCCCAGACAAAGGGCTGTTTTAGAAGCATAAAAGAAGTTGCTGCACTAAATAAACTCACTGCTCACCAACCTGAAGGAAAAACCATACCTGACCTCAAGGGGTCGTCGGAAAAATTATGATTTTTAAGGGAATTTTACCGATTTTCGGATATTCGTGCTCAGCAGGTACTAAAACACCCGTATCAACCGTTGTAACAGTCGGGAATCCCTGTGTTAAAAATAGTTTTCTTATTTTTCGTCCTACAGTTTAACGACACTCTATTAACGACACATTTTTCCAGTCTCTAAAAAAGGTACTGAAAGACTTGATTTAGCAGTGCCCGTTGTCTCTTTCTTACGGATTTTGTTACTAAAAAGTATTACTCATCTACTAGCACTTGTAGGCTTGATCTTCATGGGTCCGGCTGTAATCGGGATCGGGATGTGAAAATTTTTTAGGATTCGAGATTTCGGTCAGACAAAAAATGGCAATCCCGTCGAGATTCGGTTTCTTGAGTCGATAAATATTGAGTTGAAACTTGTAGAATTTCTCGTATGTCGTATGAGAAATTTTACAGTCATCAACGTACAGTTGATTTTAATATTTTTCCATGTTTTGAAGTCGTTAACTCTAAAGTAGTAGTAAAAACACAAATAGGTAAATTATGACTGGGTCCCACAACTGGGTACAAACACGATTGGTTACCAAGATAGGTACAGTACTTTTTAGAATTTATAGAAATTGTTGATTTCATTACTATTTATCTTGTGCTTAGGCGCAGACTAAGCCAGCAAATGTTAGGAACTCGAAAAAAAAACAGAAAAAAACGATTTCTCGATCAAAAGTTTCAGAAAAAGGTTACCCAGTCGTGTTTGTACACAATTTTGGTACCTAGTCATAACGTGTACCCAGTCATAGGTCGTTTCCCTAGAGAACTAGGTGATATTTGGCAAAAACGACATTCCACAAACACATCATTTGTCAAGACAATATTTGACAAAATCAACATTTCACAAAACGACATTTGACATTCACAAAACGACCTAAGCATTCTAAAAGCATTCGATCAAAGCATACCATAGCCTTATCTAAAATCTTTCAACACCATTAGACGTGGAATTGTCTTTGCAGTTGGTTTTTAAACTTTTCAAAGATTGGGCTGGCTTAATGAGACAACAAAAAACGTCCAAACCAGGCATGTGCACGAACAGCGCCGAAAAAGTCAGGGGCCGGAACGGCCCGGTAAAGCCAGGAAGTTTGTTGACTATCATATTTGTTAACTATGTAAAGTTAACTATGTAATACATAAAACTGTTAACTTTGCAAAATTAGTTGACTATGAAAGGTTCGTTAACTATATATGATCTCTTGACTGTGAGAATGACATTGACTATGAAAATTTCGTTAACTACCGTATTTCTTCTAATAAGCGGGCAATCTCCAATAGTCGGGCAGTCTCTAATGAACGGGCACCCTAGAAAGCGATTGGAAAATAAACGGGCAGTCTCCAATAGTCGGGCAGTCTCTAATGAACGGGCACCCTAGAAGGTGATTAAAAAATAAATGGGCAGTTTCCAATAAACGGGCACCCTAAAAGACGATTTTACCTACACCTTATCTCTTTAAGCTAAAATTTTTGGAAAAATACAAATGTTTTGCTGTTTGATGCTGATCAAGACGAAGAAAATGGCTACCTTACCGATGACAGTCTTTATTTTGAATTTGATGGTTAGAATTCGTATGTTTGTGTTACTGAATGTTACCTCTTTTTGTTGTCTGTCTTCAAATAAATTTTGATCGAAAAAATAAACGGGCAGTCTCCAATAGTCGGGCAGTCTCTAATAAACGGGCACCCTCGGAGGTGATTGGAAAATAAACGGGCATGCTCGCTTATTGGAAGAAATACGGCATGTGAGATGTGTTAACTAATTTAAATTTGTTGACTATATGTAAGACGGGCCGGTCCGGGCTGAAAATTTTTGCCAAAAGTACGGCCCGTGCACATTCCTGGTCCAAACCACATGGGGTTCCAAGTCATTTTTGGGGGTGTTTAAGGCTTGGGTGACCAAAGCACAGTCACAGGTTCAAAGCCTGATAGTAGCATACACTATTTTCAAGCTTACAGTCGTGAAACGCATGTTATCGACGCACTATCCGCACCAACCTATTGCCGCGTCTGCGGCAACAACAAATTTTAGTCCACATGATACTAATCTCTAACTACAACAAATCAATACAAAACAAAACCGAAAAAGATCCACCGCATTCTCGTTGTCTCAGCCATTGTGAACATAATAGCAAATCCACAAAAAGCTTGCACATGGAATCGAAAGCGAAGAAAAAGGGACAATCAGTTCCAAGAAAATACTATCGCTATATCTTGCTTAAATCTTTTCTTTCAATAGCTTTTGTTTGCTCAGGTTTAGTATTCTTTATAGCGCTATTTTTTGTTGTTTTCAGCTTCTTGCTAAAGCAAAAACTGTTGCTCATTGAATTTTAGGTGAGTAATTTAGGAAATTAGTCATCATAACTAAAAATTTGTTTTTATCATCCCAGCAAAACAGGATCACCCGTGTTTATAAAAAGACTACCCGTGAAATACATGTAGTACTTTATCTATATTAGAGCTAAAAACTAGAGATGATACCCGGACGGGACAATTTGCGACCGAAGCATTTTTGGCCCTTGTCCCGTCACGGTGTGCAGTCCCGAAAAATCCGCTGTCCCGTCGTCCCGTCCCGGATTTTTTTTTGTCAAATTGTGTCCCGTCCCGAAAATGTCCTTTCATCATCTCTAGATCATAGCCTACTCGAAGTTGAAGCGACTGCCTTTGGCGTCCGACCCTTTGGAGTACTGGGAGGTAAGAACCGTTTAGATTGTATTTGGTTACTTTGCCATAAACACATAAATGCTTTAGAAGAACCGGATGGCAATTCCAATGCTTGCAAACTTGCGCGGAAGTACTTGTCGGCCCCAGCAATCAGTGTCGCCAGTGAGTCGGTCTTTTCCCTCGCGCGAGATGTCTACGATTATCGGCGGACGAACTTGGACCCGGAGAAAGCCAAGATGTTGATGTTTCTCAATCGCAATTTGTTCATGAGTAGAAGTAGATCAAGTTGAAGCTGTTGGTTTTGTTTGATGATGGTTGTTTGAATAAATAATTTACGGAACATAAATTGCAATAACTTAGTCCAGAACGGAAAATTTTCAGTCCCGTCTCGTAGATTTCTATGTCCGGTGAGTCCCGCTCAGAAGTTTTTTCCTGCGTGTCCCGTCCCGGTGTACCGTCCCGGGAAGTCGCTGTCCCAACGTCCCGCCCCCGAAATTTTTTTTGTCAAATTGTGTCCCGTCCCGAAAATGTCCTTTCATCATCCCTACTAAAAACTACTTCTGCGCCAATTTTTTTATTTAAAATTTTTTTTTCAACTTTTTAGATCAAAAGTGTTTTCCTCCTCACTTTAAAAATTCTGACGCTAAGTCCGTGCTCAGCATGGTTGATTTGCTTAAAAAAATTTTCACCAGCTACCACGAGGATTTCAACCTGTGACCGTTAAAATTGAGCCTTGGTTCAGGCCTGTGCACGGGCCCACTTTTTCACGGCCCGACCCGAAACTTAAATTTTTATTTAGCCGGGCCGGCCCGTCAGTAAAGTCAACTGTAAGTGCAATGCCAAACATATCCAGAGAATCAAGGATCCTGCAATTGGAACGGCGAACGAATTTTGTTGGTTCTGACTTCTCTTCATCTCTATTTGCTTCGTACTCCACCAGCTCAAACAGCTCATCTTTTGGATTCGGCTTAAAAAAATTCGAACAGACTTGTTTTCAATCATTATCAGGAGTTCATCTTTAGTAAGATCGAGTGCAGACTTGCTAACTGAACTAAACGTTGAACAAATAACACGTTAACTAACTGAAATACTACCTTCCAAATGGATTCGAAATTGTGGTCCTATTAACAAAGAAATTATTTTCCAGCAATAAACAGCGGGAAATTCTTGCTATGAGTGAAACGGGCCGGACGAGATGAGTGAAAATCTTAAAGGCGAAAATTTTAAAATGGCGGGATTTTGAGGTGTATTTAGACCCAGAATTTCCGGGCCGGCCCGGCCCAGAGACTTTTGAGCCCGGCCCGGGCCGGCCCGTGCACAGGCCTGCCTTGGTTCCCCTTGTGGTTTTGCCGAAGCGCCACTTTTTGGACCGAATTTTGACCAAAATTTTTTTGATAATCAAATACATGATTCTAATGCCGGATTCGTGCTCAGCATGCTTGATTTACTTTCTACTCTAAACTACTCTTAAAACTACAACTCTTGGTTAAATTTCGAATTCCTCGCGAGACAACAAACATTTTAATTCAAATCCATTTCAAATTCTCGGATTTTTCGATTGTGAGTACTTATTTCAAAAGAGGAATTGCTTTCAGCTTGATTCATACGATGGCCAACCTTTGCCTAAGTCTAAAAAATAAAAACAACAGGGGGACCAAGGCAAAAAAGCCGTCTTTGTTAGATAGTGCCAAAATTTTTGTTAATCATAAAAATTTTCAAGTTTACTACTACAACGTTTTCCTCTGACCAAGCACGAAAAGCTTTTTTATTTGCTTAACAATGCATCTAGCAAAACATAAAAAAAATTGGGCACTCTTTTCATATAACAAAGTTTTCGAGTCAATAATTTAGGCGATTTTCTTCTGGTGTTCCTTGGAAGCGTTGTACTTGAGAAGACCGGTGCCCTGGCCGATAAGGTACTCTAGTTTCAAGTTGAGTCTAAAAGTTAATATAGATTAAAAAATAAACTCATAGACCTAGTCAATTTAAAACCTCAGGAATTCATAGAGGAAGTGATAGCAACTGCGTCGTTTGTAAGTGCCCGGGTACTGCTCCAAGACACTACGAATAGCCTTGGTGGCTTCCATCAGGTGGTAGTGTGGCACTTTGGTGAAGAAGAAGTGGTGGGCCACGTGCCCTACAATTAAATGATTACATTAGGGAAAAGTGGCAATTTGACAAAAGTTATCCAAAAAGATTGTGGTCATATGCTTACATATTAAATTATTTTTTAAATTCCGCTTCAAAATGTTGATTTTTTTGTGTGCCTAGTTGGTCGTGTGCTTGCTTGTTTCATTACCGGGACCTAGGAGTCCACCAAATTAGAGGGCCACTGTGTTAGAGTTTCAAAAATTTTTTGACGGGGCCACAATATCGAGGTTTCATTCTATAGTTAACTATAATTAACTGTGCCGCCACAGTTAACTATACAGTCACAGTGAACGGGTATAGGACATTTCGCGCCCGCCCATTTCCCGCCCTAGGACAAATAGCGCCCGACCTGAGGTTACAGGTTCGAATCCTGATGGTAGCCAGTGTTGGCAATATGTGGCTATACGGGCCACATCTAAGCTACATGGGTTTTTCGAAAATGACGAGCCACATTTCGAGCCACATGAAGCCACAAAATGTGGCTTCTAATTTTTGCCATTTTTTGAAGCCACATTATGTGGTTATAGCAGGCCACATGTGGCATCTCATCGAATTTATTTTCAGGTTTTAACATTTGACTATTCAGAATATTGTAAATTAACGCAACAAAAATGACAATTTTATGTGAATGATTTTGAAATTTATGATAAAAATAAAATTGTGATCGTTTACATAGACAAATGCCAGGCTATTTGAAAAAAAAAGCAGTTTCACTTTATTTTTTGCTGTTCATTCATTCGTTTGGCTTCTGGGCTTCCATGGACACTGGGATCGGATTAAACCACGTGCTAGCATAAGATGCAGCGTTTCAAAGAATGGTTCAAAGTGCGACACTATTAAGTGTTTCGATGGCAAGGTAAAGTATATACAAGTATATGTCCCTCGTTATAACGTCCCTCAAGGTACCATCCAAAATGGGACGTTATAACGAGCGGACTTTATATAGAGCGTCGTTAAAAAGAGCGTCCTTTTCAAAAGTTTATCCGCTGGACGTTATAAACAGTTGTTGTGCTACTTATTTTATTTACTAGTACAGTCAACTCTCGTTATAACGTCTTATAACCTGGTTATAACCTCGTTTTAGTAAAATTTTTGAAACTCAGATCCAAGATTCCTCGACAATAAATGGTTTGTGCGATAAAGTATTACTTTTTGGCGAAAAGGGATACCTGTATCCTGGTTTTATTCATTTTTCAAGCACTAACTGGTGCCGAACGAATGAATGAACAGCAAAAAATAAAGTGAAACTGCTTTTTTTTTCAAATAGCCTGGCATTTGTCTATGTAAACGATCACAATTTTATTTTTATCATAAATTTCAAAATCATTCACATAAAATTGTCATTTTTGTTGCGTTAATTTACAATATTCTGAATAGTCAAATGTTAAAACCTGAAAATAAATTCGATGAGATGCCACATGTGGCCTGCTATAACCACATAATGTGGCTTCGAAAAATGGCAAAAATTAGAAGCCACATTTTGTGGCTTCATGTGGCTCGAAATGTGACTTTTTTTTTAAAAGCGAATTGCGTTTTGAAAAGCCACATGTGGCCTGTATAGCCACATATCGCCAACCCTGGTGGTAGCAGAAACTTTTTTTTTCTTGAATAATAGTCCTAAAGTAGTTTTTATTGGACCAGCAAGCACCAGGGTGGGTAGGAAAACCACCTGGTATCCCTCCTATCCACCTCCACAATCCGAAATTTTGGATTTAGCTGAAAGTAATTTAAAGTCATTGTGCCCTGTCTACAACCGCGTCCTGAAGACGGTTCGATACTTCTAAAACAGCGATTTGACTTGCAGGAACCCCAGTTCTGGAGTAGTTTCCTACCCCGTGGCATACCTCGACGGGCGCCGACGCCTGGTGCCGATTTCTGGGACGCCCGTAAACCGGTAAGTATTGTTTCGGTGGATGTATTTTTTGGTGTCAATTACTGAATTAGGATTAGATTTGATCAAAGAACGAGTTCTGTTTAATAAATGTTGACCATATTTTTTTACTCTATCTTTCCAGAAATTTTCTTTTTTTTCGGAAAATAATAAAGTTTTTAAATTTTCAGAAAATTTCACAACTCTAAAAACATACAGACGACCTTCTAATGTTTGACCTTACATAGGGTCGAACCAGTTTGGACTCCTCGCCCATATAGATGTTTCTGGGAATCGTAACTCAAAGCAAAATGCTAGGAATATGTAAAAAAACATGTAAAATATCAAGCCTGAGTTTCATATTATACTTACTATCCAATAAAAAAATTGATACCCTACCATCAGTGATGTGGTGCATGGCATAGTCGATTCCAAACCCATAGTAGCGGTCAATGGTTTGCGATTGACCCTTGACAAAGCTCCAGGTGCCATCCTCGTAGACCTCTATTTCCTCGTCTGAAACCACATGCCAGTTGCAAACGATCCATTCAACCAAAAACACTCCTGCCTACCTTGGTGTTGAAGGTAGGTAATCATGACCAGCCAGAAGCCCTGGAACATCACAGGCACTATGTAGTACTTGAGGAAGGCCAGCACACTGTAGTCGCATGCCCATAAAGCTATCTGCGAAAAAAACTTTTAACCGTGAGACCAGTTGACTGTGTGGACCACCTACCCAAGCACACAACACACACGCTGAACTACTGACCACACATTGCACTCGTTCTGTGGTGTTGGTGAACATACGGTCAAACGGGTTGAAATGAGAGCCATCAGGCAGGCCTAGCAGTGTGTACACTGGGTTCCACCTGAAAATTGGGTGAATAAGACCAGTGGAAAATGAGCAGGAATTGATATTTGGAGAAAATGTCCAGGACCAGTCCTGGACACCTTATCTGGACATATACCTGGACACCTGGGTCCTATTTGTCCTATTTGGATAAATGGCAGTAGAAATTCTAATTTTTGATGTTATTTTTTGTGTTTATTGGTAGAAGTGTCAGTTTTTCGTGAAGTTTTTGTCATTTTGCCAGAAAAAATTCTGGAGACTCTGAAATAGGGGTCCTCTAAGGCTGAAAATTGCCTTGGTATTCCCTGTGTATTTTTTAAAAAATTATATTTTTCAACAGTCAAACATTGATTCAGTAACACCCCTGAAAGTTAAATCCCTGCTGAGTCGGACACTATTTTTTAACAAGTAGATTAACAAAAGGGCTGACTCTTACACTTTTATGGGTGTTACTACAACAAGTTTAACTGTAGAATAAAATATTTTTTTAAAATTAACTGTAGAAAATTTTTTTTTCAAAAATTTGCAGGGAGAAAAAGTTAATTTTCGGCCTTGGAGCACCCATATTTTGTCTCTAGATTTGGCTTTTTGTAGCTTTTAAATAAAAAATACTGGAATTCTGTTTGGTAAATTGACTATTTCACTATTTCAAGCCACCCTACTAGCTAAAATTGTCTGGCTACCGGACATTGTTGACTATTAGTGTCTACTATTTGGTAATTGTTTGCAAAATGTTTGGTATTTTTATACCGATTTTTTTCCAAATAATTTTATTCTGAGACACTTCAGCATTTCAAATGTATTCAGAAATCAAAATTATAAAAAAAGGTTTTTTTTAAATTTTCGGTACTTAATTTGGACAGTTTTTTCCAACATTGTGGTCATATCTCAGACCAAATTAACTGTTAAGCAACTTTAAGCAACTAGCCAAAACTAACCTGAACAGCCCAGAAATGGGTAGTTTGCTGAAGTTTCTGCGCAGCCAGTCGCCGTTCCGCCAGGTCTCCTCAGTCGTCCAGGGATGGCCTTTGTCCTTGTCCAAGTTAGAGGTGTATTGGTGGTGTTGTCGGTGAGACTTCTGCCAGGGCCAGAAAGGTGCTAGAATGGGCGCGTGGGCCAAGTGGCCGAATATGTCGTTGACCCTGCAAAGCAAATAGTGTGTTAATAAGTGCAAGCAAATTATTTTTGCAGATCTCCTACCATATGTACTCAGAAAAAGTTCCATGTCCACAGTCATGTCCAACAATGAACAGGGAGGAGAGGTACATGCCCAGCACCCAGTACCTGAAATATTTTTTGAAATTTTAGAAGATTTGTATGGATTAAGATTCATGTTACGGCCGAAAAATTATGCCTTGGTCCCCCCTTCTGTTATTTTACAAATAAAAATTGGTAAAACCATTTATTTATACCTTAAAAAAATTTTTGGTATAAAAAATGTCAAAAAATTGCCTTGGTCCCCTAAGCTGATTGTTTTCACATGGATCTCCCAGTTGTTTTTTGGGCTTAGCCAAGGGCAGGCCAGCGCATGTTAGGACTGATACAAATATCTTTCTCTCACTTTTTTATACTTTGAGAAAAATATGTGAATTCATCCTAACATAAGCTGACCTATCTTTTGGCCAAGCCAAGGAAATTTTTTTACTAACGCTAGTAGCGTACCTAGGGAAAAGCAGTTAGGTGCAGTTGTTTAAGTGCTCGAAAAATTAAATTTTTTCTACGAAAAATGTAATTGAACCAAAATATATGGCTTAATCTTATAATAATAACACCACCTACCATCCCAGCAATCCAACAAAGCCAAAGTATTGCTCTAGATAGGGTACAGCTACATACAACCCAGCAATTATGGCATAGTCTAGCAGGAAGTAGAAAATGGATGTCTTTAAGTTTTTCTCAAAGCACTGCGCCGGCACAGCTGCACGGATCTCTTCTAGGGTCGGCAGGGTCTTTTTGCCGCTGCTGGATTTTTCCTGAAAGTGTTAGATTTTGAATTTTTTTCCTCATTAGCTATTCTTAATATACAAGCGGTCGTTTGAGAAAAACGTTATTCTAGAGTTGTGCTCAAAATTGTGTACAAAAATATTTTAAGCGCAAACTATAACTGCTATATATATTTGTTGTTAATGCCCCGTAAAAATGCCTTGTTGCCGCCAATTAATTTTTTTGACTTTCGTCAGCTTAAGTTTGTTGACTATGTAAATTTGTTAACTATGTGAAATAGTTAGACTATGGGAATTTTGTTAACTTTGTAAGATTTGTTGACTATGATAATGACATTGACTATTAAAATTTCGTTAACCATGCAAAATATATTGACAAATTCGTTGACTATTATAGAAGACGGGCCAGTCCGAGTCGATTTATCTTTTCCATCGGAAGAGAACAGATTAAACTTGCTTTCATCGCTCTGGAGCACCCTTTCCTAATCGGCAACTGACCAGTCCAAACGGGCATGAGCCGTCATCATTTCGCTCTAGCCTTAGGTTTTTATTATTATTTTAAAAAGCCTAATTTATTACCACATTTCTTTTTATTAAAAGTTTTTATTCTATTCTATCCATTTAGCCCCTGAAGAGGACGCAGGGTGTTTAAGAGTTTTGAGTCTTGGAGTTAAGACTCGAGGGTTTGTTTGCTTGGAGGTGATGCGAGCACACATCTGAGACACAAATCACTCGAAAATGACCCTGGATGCAAAAACAAAAAGTAATTTTGACAAGTGAAAGATTGTTACATAATTAGGCGCGGGCCGAAAAGTCGGACCAGGCCATGCCCAGAAAAAGTTTGTTGACTATGTAAAATTTGTTGACCACTGAAAATTTATTGACTGTGTGAAATTTTCTGACTATGAAAATTCCGTTAACTATATAAAATATGTCAACTATATGAAATTCGTTGACTATATAAAATTTGTTGACTATCGTATTTTCTCTAATAATAGCCCTCCCCAAAATCCGGAATTTTGTAAAATTATTCTTCGAATTTTGTCCCACGTTTTCGTTTCGACTCCCAGGCATGTTTTTTTTCCGCAACGTAGCTGAAAATCTGGTCTACATTTAGGTATGTTTTACAAGCAAGAGTCGATTCAAAAAAGTAGGTAAAAATTGGAAGAATAAATAAAGAAAATTCAAGATTTTAGGGAGGGCTTTTATTAGAAAAAATACGGTATGTAAATATTGGTATTTGACTATGAAAATTACATCGAAGACGAAAATTTTGTTAATTATGTAATATTTGTTGACCATATAAAAGACGGGCTGACCCGGGCAGTGCCGAAGAAATTAACGGGCTGGCAAAAGTACGGCCCGCATACATGCCTGTACACAACGTAAGTTTAGCATCTGATTATAAGCAAAAATGGTACTTATGTACCTTGGCTTTTTAGTTAACTGTGAATAGTGTTTAAACGTCTCCTAAATATTTTTTATACGCTACTAGGGTTGGATTCGGTCGGTTAACCGAATGGGTTGGTTAACCGAATGGGTTGGTTAACCGATACGGTTGGTTAACCGAACCGGTTTCAGCAAAATACCGGTTTATTTGCGACAAAAATTAACTGAAAGCCGGGTACAGTTCGGCTAACCGATCGAATTTTTGTGAAAAAACCAGAACCGAAAACCGGCTTTGAACAACGGTTTTTTTAAACCGACCGATCCAAAATAAACTGACCGACCTAAATACGTCAAAAAAATGTTTTCTAACATTTCTCTCACTAAAAAGTAAGGTTTTCAAAAAAATTTGGTTGCCGCAGGACAACCAATTGCCTTTTTCCCATAAGCTGATTAAACCAAAAAGAGTACCTGGATATGCTTAACACTCCGAAGCCGATCGGCATTTTGGTATATTCCGGTGCAGAATTCGACGAATAACACGAATTTTACTTTTTATCGAAAAAAAAGTGGGTCTGAGGGGTCAATATACCGTGTTGAAAATAGAGCATATTTCAGAGTGTGGTAAATTAATATTTTTAGCTCGTTTTGCATTCATCTCCATTATACGGCAATAACTTATTTACACGTTATATGTCAAAATGATCGCCTAAATCTCATCTTTCAAATAAATCTGAGTTTTTTTTGTTCACTCATTCAAAATCTGAGACTTCTGCTAAAACGTAACGATTATGTCATTTTTTAAAAGCGGTGTTTGTATTTAAAGTTGCAAAACTAAGTGTAATGAAGTTGCTTTTTTAGTGAACAGCATATACATGTATCATTTGACAGAGCAAGAAAAATTGTACCAGAAAATGCTTTTAACAAAAAAAGTAAAGGGTCTTTAGAGTGTAAAGTGACAGTCGCAAAAAGAATCGAAAAAATAATTTAAAAAACCCTTTGACGGAAAACTTTTTTTCGCTGGGAATACTTGAATGAATAAACAAAAAAGCTCACATTTATTTGAAAGATGAGATTTAGGCGATCATTTTGACATACAACGTGTAAATAACTTATTGCCGTATAATGGAAATAAATGCAAAACGAGCTAAAAATATTAATTTACGACACTCTGAAATATGCTCTATTTTCAACACGGTATATTGACCCCTCAGACTCACTTTTTTCGATAAAAAAAGGGAAATTCGTGTTATTCGTCGAACTCTGCATCGGAATATACCGACCTGCCCATCGGTCTCGGGAGTGTTAAGCATATCCAGGTACACTTTTTGGTTTAATTAGCTTATGGAAACAAGGCAATTGGTTGTCCTGCAGCAACCAAATTTTTTTGAAAACCTTACTTTTCAGTAAGGGAAATGCTAGAAAACATTGGTTATCGTATTTAGCGTATAAAAACTACTTAGGAGACATTTTAACACTATTCACCGTTAACTAAAAAGCGGGCCCTCAGGCATATAAGTGCCACAAAAATTTAAAAAACCAACTTTGCCATTCTGATCGTGATTTCCATTGGACTGTTGAGTTACCAGTAAAGTTTGTGTGCTGGTGGAGGACATTCTAGCTAGATATGAACCACTAAAACTAATGAATTTTAATGAATTACAGCAACCACAAATCAAATACAAAACACACACTGCTCCACATAGGAACTAAAATTAATGTATCTATAAAGAGGGGTTCAGGAAAAGAGCATGTGGACACATATAAATCAGCAGTGGAGCAAGGGGAATAGACATAGCAGCCCAGCAATGAACAAGTGTTCATTGCTGGGCTGTCGGACTTCTAACAAATGTCTGGTGTGTGTTCTCTCCTCCCATTTTTGCAAGGGCAACAAATGGCGTGATAGACAAAATTTTCTGTCATAGAAGAGCAAATTTTGTCTTGCCATTCATTTTCCACTTTTTTTGTTATTTAGGTACAAAGTATGGAATTAAAAGAATAGGCAGAGTGAAAATCGACAGAAAAGTGGTGAAATATATTGGATGGTTAGCCTATTTTTTATTTCAATATATGCAATTTATTAGTTTTGTGACAGTGAAGATAAAATAAAAGGTGAAAAGAGAATAATTCACACATCTAGGTGGGTAGAAAAATTTATAATATTATAAATGGACCTCTCTATTATCTTGCAACTTTTTTGGAAAGTTGGTAAATTTAAAATAAAAGATTGGTATAAAATAGGAATTTCATAGAATTTTTTTTTCATGCCTCATTTCATTTTCTTATGGGGATATGAGAAGTCCAAGGTTTAGCTTTAATATCCTACCAATTAACGTTATTCAGATTTACCGGACTCAGCCAGCGAATTTGGGAGAACTCCAGCAACGAATACAGGACGCATTTGACGAGATTCCTCAGAAATGATCGACAGGTCTTTGATGCCTACGAACGTCGTCTAAATCGGAGGAAGGAGTGTTGAATAGTTTGCAAGTATTGTTATGTTTTGTTTGATAAAAGTCATTTGCAGTGAAGTTTCTTATATAAAGTGAACCATTTTTGCTAGAAACAAAAATCGTTAAAAATCGTCGTTTTTCGACCACAGGGGGGACCAAGGCAAAAAAGTTGAAAATTTTAGAGCCGAAAAAAATCGCCGCTCTAAACGATTCGAATAAAAAAAATCGTTTTTCATAAAACCGCTTTAAAAAAAAGTTATGGCTTGTTAAAATCGGGCGAATTTCTTGCGCCACCCGGTACTTTCACTTTTTTGTCACAGATTTAGCCCAAGCCACGGGGGGATGCAAGCACTTTTTAAATTGATCAAATTTTTTTTTCTCGTAACAGCCTGATATTTTTTCCATGATTTTTCTACAATTTTTTTCCATTTTTGTTAAAATTTTTTTCCGCAAAAACTTTTTCCTTTGGGGGCCAAGGTAATTATTTGGAACATGAAACGTGACTTTAGTGCCCCAAAGCGAAAATTTTTGCGAAAAAAGGACAAAAGTGCTCAAAACAAGGTATTAAACGTAAATACAAGGCCGTTATGAGAGAAACAAGTTTTGACCAATTTTGTAAGTGCTTGGTCCCTCCTGCGGTTTTGGCTAAATCTAGGACAAAAATGAGTAAATCCGTGACACAAATAGTGAATCATCGAGAGGGAAGTGTGAATCTGTTACAAAAAAGTTTTGCCTTGTTATCAGGTTGTTCAAAAGGTTCCTTTTGGTCCAGAATTCTTTGACTATTTCAGGCTCCCATGGCCTGTCTTCTGTTACTGAAGACGTAGTTGGTGTTACATAATTTTTTGCAGCAAAATTTCATAAGCTGCAATACGCACAAGTTAGCATGGCCTGTCTCCATTTTGGAGTAAAAGCAAAAGTTTCAGCAAATTTTAACAAATTAAAAAAGTCCGACTTTAAGATACACTGAAAAAGTACGGCCTAAAGATCGAAATTTGAAAATTCTTAAAAAAATTGTTAGTTTATTACCTTTTTAGAGAACAATTTTACATGAAAAAAGTCTAAAATATGGCTTGAGTATAGAATCCCCCCACGCACAGCGCTTAGATGGAAAAGATAACCTCATATTCATGAGAAAGCCGGCTGTTTTTTTTAATACTGAGCAAAAAAAATTTACGATCCACAGGGGTATCATGGTTTTTTAAGTCGAAATTTCAAAATTCAAATTGGCGCCTTCTGAATTTAATAGGGAATAAGGGCGGTATAGGGAAGGGAATAAAAGGGGGCCACTAATCACACAGGCCCCACTAACAAGAAGATGTTGAACATAGTTTTGAATACTGGGGCCTACCACATAAAGAAACTCTGGTATGCATACATTTTTTATGCATCCAGAGTCACTTTCGAGTGATTTGTGTCTAAGGTATGTGGTGTGTATGCGCATCCAGACTTCAAGCCCCCTGCGCTCACTTCGGGGACACAGGGGGCTTGAGAGTTAGAGACTCTTTTTAGAGGGGTCAAGAAGCGCAGAGCCATTTCGAATTCGTCCGCCGATATGTGCATCGTGGGATCCAGCCGTGGATGACTATTTTTATGAAAAGCGCCGAAAGAAACAGCCGCAGCCGAAAATCACACATTTTATTTTGTCCAACCGCTAATATTTTTTGTTAAAAGTGATGTATTAATGATATTGCTAGAATAAAAGAGTTATTGTTGAACATTGTGCAAAACTCGATATAGTGCGTTTTCCAATGGTTCATAAGTCCCGATAGAGTGCGAGTCTCGTTATAGTGCGAATTGTGGTCGGTCCCCAGGGTGGCACTGTAACGAGGTTTGACTGTAATTAAAATTCAATGATTTTGCGGAAATTTTTGCTTTTTACTCAAAAAAGGAGAAATGTTTCTGCTGAATTTTCGTATTGCATATTGTAACTTATGAATCTGCTTGGAACTGAGCCATTGTCAAGCAAACGCAGCACAAAATCCTGATTACTGAGAACCGAAGTGTTCTTACATATGTTTTTTTAATTTTTTATCTTGATCACAAAAAGGTATTTGGAGGTATGGGGGATCAAACCCCAGTCTTTTCGCATGTTGAATATATTGCAAAGCGAGCACTCTCCCACTGAATTATACCCCCTACTTGAAAGCTTTGGTATAGCACTTTTTTGGTCCAAATTCACCCTACAACCTAAATCACTTTTTATTTTTGGTACTTATCCCGTTTACCCTCCACCCCCAAATCTTTGAAAAGTGACCTCAAAACACATTCTAAGCTACAGGGTGGACCAAGACATTCCCCGATTGTCAAGCGGTCATAACTTTTTTTCCTGACGCGATCTCGACAAACGGTTTTTTGCATTCGACTCAGCAGACCGTCGGATTCAATTGACTACGAATGCTCGGAAAAGAATTTTCCGAGATTTTTTCACTTTTTTGCCTTGGTCCCCCCTATGACTTAAAAATCACTATTTTTGGGTCATAGGGGGACCAAGGGGGACCGAGGCAAAAAAGTGAAAAAATCTCGGAAAATTTTTTTCCGAGCATTTGTAGTCAAGTTGAATACGACGGTCTGCTGAGTCGAATGCAGAAAAACCGTTTGTAGAGATCGCGTCAGGAAAAAAAGTTATGACCATTTGAAAATCGGGGAATTTCTTGGCGCCCCCTGTACTTTTTTCTGCTAAATACAATACAAAAAACATTTATAAACAGTTCACGATTTAAAAATTAAAACTTTTCTCAAAATGAAAAGCATCTAGTCATGAAAACTAGATGGTCTTTTTCGGGTATTATATGGTCATTTTTTTGATAATTTTCACATTTTTGACTTAGGCTCAGGAAAGGGTAGGCCAGCGTATGTTAGGACATGTTTAACAAACTATAAAAAGTAGAAATATATGTGCGCTCTAATACGCTAGTCTACCCTTGCCTAAGCCTAAAAAACACACCAAATGGACCAAGTCAAATAGAGGTTATAAGCCAAATGGCACTAGTACCCACATATACATGTGCATACCACAGTTCCTATATGCTGTGAATCCTAAAATAAAATTTTTTTCGAAACATATAAACATTTTTATATTTGACCAAAAGTTAGTCAAAAATATCATTACAATTCCCTAAAAAGACCATCTATCCTTCTTATAAAATCAAAAATCTTATCGAGCACTTGAGTTTCTGGCAATCAAAAATAATTATTTTTGTGTTTTGTCGTGAACTAAGACCTGTTAATGCATTCCCGTGCACTTTCTCTTATTTTCTAAAGCATTCTCTTCATTGACTATTTCGGAATAATGCCCAGTGAAGTTCGGAAGTCGTATAAAAAAAACTGGCGACAAGGCTGTTTGCATTTGTGGAGACGAGCTTACGCTACTCAAAAGTGGGTCAACAACACATCTCTCGGGTCATCTGAAATCAGCAAGGCATAAGGAATCTATGAACAAGAAAGAAGTATGACCAAGTGCGCCAAAGAAAGCCAAGCTAGAATCAGTCGCGTCCCTTTTCAGTCCGAACTACTCCAAGAAGCACAGTGAGCAGTTGATAAATGATATGACCAACTTCATTGTGGACTCGAACATGCCGTTTTCTATCGATTAATGGACAAGCAAAGGTAAGCTTTTATGGTTTGATATTTCCGCTATTTCCGATGTATATAATTTACTGATAACAGCTCCCTACGCGTCATATCATCAGTGCTGAAGTTTTTATCAAGACAGCAAAGTGTATCGAAGATTTGCGTTTATTTGTCTTGGGGCAACAGATTTCTGTTGCCCCAAGACGCAACAGATTTCAACAACTTTGAAGCTGGTAGGTTCATTAAACATGATGTTGGTAACTTATTATTCCTGCTTTAGCAAATTAAGACACGGTGGAACTCTACTTTGGAAATGCTCTCCTCCATGCTGCAGCACAAGAATAATTTGCTCAAGTATGCTGAATGTTATCCAAGCTGCATTGTTGCAAGTATTTGGCCATCTCACTTTCAAACGTGGCTTCTGAACGATGCTTTTCCAAGGCCAGTTTTCTTTTCGCCAACTCATCAAGGTCTCGCTTGGCAAAAGATTTTCAATTTAATTTTTAATCGGAAACTGTTTTATATCATATGAAGCAGAAAAAGTAGCTTAGAATGTGTTTTGGTGTCAATTTTCAAAAATTTGGGGGTGGAAATAGTGATAAACGAGATAAGTGCCTTTTTCTGTTGTTGAATACCTTCTCGATTAGATCATCACCAATATCCTATTGTGTCACCTGTACTAGTTTTTAAAAAATAGCCATCCCAAATTAGGTAATTGCCATTCATCATCCGGTTGCTAGCCCCCTCTATTTTGCTCGTCAGCTCAAAAAGCATTTATCCACTGGCTCTTCTCCCCTTTTGCTCTTCATTCAAGCCGGTTTATTTCCATAGTAATATAGTGAGGAGCAAGCAGGTCTATTGTGCGCCCATCCACTATTTTTGTAATTCGCTACAAATATTTGCTGCAGTGCTTTTTGTTTTTGGATTTATTGCAACCTAAAATGATGCTTATTCCAGCAGTTTTTCTAGCCTTATTCATAGTTTTGCCTACAGATGGGTCAGATGAAATCCCCAAAAATTTGCCACATTTTCAAGAAGCCGCCAAAACATTCAGTGTTAGCAAGCCCATAGTGCCCAGGGACGTATTTTATGGCGGAATTAGCCAGGTGAAAAAATTATTTTTGGGTTGAATTTACTAGGAACTGATTAGTTGGCCATGATTGTTTTCAATTTCAATATTTTTTAAATTAAAAGAACTAATTTATATGTAATTTTTTTCTGATCCCCACCAGTAGCTCAACTTCGTATTTTTCTGTTAATTAAAAAGCGTAATATAATAAAAACGCCTGATTGCTAGTATATGTCTTTAGTTGAAAGTGTCAAGACTTGAAATAAAGACTGTCTTAGTTTAGGTCCTATCTTTAAAACCAGACCCCTTTTTTAAATCCTGCTCGGTAATTGGGATTTCTGAGAAAATTTAAAAAAATAATAGCTATCAGAAAATAACTTGATTATGGTGATTATAGTTAACACGATCATCGGCCGTGCATAAAAATTTAGGGAGTTAACATTTAACAGTTCGTGCTGTTCCCTTGTCAGTTCTGACCTTTTTGTGGTGTTTTTTGCAGCCAATTTTACCCTTAAGAGGCATATTTTAGGCATATTTTGACTGTTTTTGGTCAAAAATTGCCCGCCTCGGAAAAGCCCGGAAAGTTTGTTAACTATGTTAACTGGTGTCCCAAAAGTTCGCTATAGACTTTTGAGCTCATTTTTGAAAGTAAAAAGATTGCTTTAGGAAAATTTCAAAAAATGGGCTGTGTAGCTGTGTTTATCCTCTTTCGAATAGGATATAAAGTTTTTTTGAAATATTTCAGAACAGTCATTATTTGGCTCCAAACACATGTGAGGTCATTTTAAGATATTGACAGGCATTTTCATCACTTCAACTGATCAAAATTTCAATTGATGATGAAGCGTTACAAAAAACTTTATATCATTATATTGTAGCGCAGTTTAAGAGCTACAAAACCTATTTTACAGAATTTTTGGGGTTGTCCAGCAAAAAAATAAGTTTTACGTCAAAATGTTTTTCGACTTTTTGCGAGTCATTTTTAAAAGGTCTATTTTTGTCATCGTTGGTCTTGCAAAATTTTTTTTATTCATAGCCTATCTTGTAGCGCAAGAACAGCGCTACAATCGTCATGACTTGACCTTTCGGCCTTACAGATTGTTTATTTGAAAGTGATAAAAATGCCTGACAACATCTTAAAATGACCTCACATATGTTTGGAGCCAAATAATGACTGTTCTAAAATATTTTTAAAAACTTTATATACCACAGTCGACTCTCGATATAAAATACCCCCACGGGACCGACCTCAGGGGTATCTTATATCGAAGGTATCTTGTAGCAAACGTATCTTATACCGAGGTAAAAACGACCAAATCTGGCACACGGGTATCTTATAACGAGACTCAATTGTATTATCAAGGCCTACCCATACTCCGCACAGTCATGACTTCGCAGTCAATGACTGCGGAGTCAACTTTTAAATTTTTCATGACTCAGCAGTCAATGACTATAAATTAGTATAAAAACAGCTCAGTCAAAATTAGACTGCGCACTCAAAAAACTGCTTTCTTCGTGATTGCGAAGTTCTGGCCTTATTTGGTGGCTGCGAGGTCATGACTGCGGAGTCTGGGTAGGCGTTAAAAGGGGGGAGGGAAATGCGACAAGTTGTTGCTCCGATAGCGCAGTGGATGTGCGTTTGGATTCATGTTCCAAAATGGTGCGTAGGTTCGATTCCACCTGGTGGCACCCTACTTTACTTTGCTTGTTATCGGGGTGATTAGGCTTTTTTAGCGCCAGATTCGGAATCAGCGACCCCAATTACCCCTAGACTTGGGTCAAACAAGACAAAATAAGTAGGGTGTCACTAGGTGGAATCACCATTTCGGGCCATAAAACCCAAACGCACGTCCACTGCGCCATCAAAGCCACTTTTTCAAACCTAAATGGCTTCCCCTGTTTTTAAGTAAACTTTTTATTTAAACATAACGAAAAACCCAGCTCGCGCCGATTGTGATTCACGTTCTCCAGATTCTAACTAATTCTTCACCCTGTTTGTCTTTGGCTTGTGCTAAGGCGCAGGATTAGAACAACCTTAAACATGTTTTTCATTTTACTCCGTATTGTATGATTAAAAAGAGGGTCAGGTGGTCGGCTCAGCTTATGCAAAGGCCAGTAAGACCTGTATATAATACAGCAACTCTGATGATGGTGAAGAATATCCAGCTGCACTCATCTCACAAACCACACGCAGCTACCGGCCCTATCCTTTTTAAAATATCAATTTTTGAGTTTTGTTTGCTCTGTTTTTTACCCACTTTTTAAAATTTTCCTATAGCAATCTTTTTACTTTCAATAATGAGTCTACCGGGAACTTTTGGGACACCAGTTAAATGTGTTGACTATGTAAAATTTGTTGACTATGCAAAAGACGGGCCGGGCATATTTCGGGTCGGACATATTAAATTGAAAGCATATTTCGCAATTTTAAGGGCATATTTTGCAGTTTTTAGGATATATTTTAAGCGCATATTTCATGTTTTAAGGGCATATAAATCTGCACCCTATTTATAAATAAATAAATAAAAAACTCGGTATCACAGTGGTGTAAAGCACATGCCGGTATAATTTGATTGGGGGGTTCGATTCTTCACTTGTGCTCTACTAATTTTAATTTAGACACGTTGAAAACATTTTGAATATTTTTAGAATAAAAGAAAGTGTCCCACGTCCCATTACCCGACTAGTTTTTTTTTGAAAAAATAAATAAAAAAATTGGCTCACTGGCCAAAGAACCAACTTTGAATTGACATATCTTTTTTGACCACCCACTCTTTTCTCGGATAATAACAATAATGGTTATTGTTTTTTTATTAAATATTTATATATTTTCAGGCAGAACTTCTTCGTCGACTTAAACGCTCCAAGATTCGTGTTCTCAATCAAAAAGATGGCCATACTGAATATTCACTGGAAAGCGCTGAACATACTGGCACTGTCAAAGAAATTTGGTAGATACAAAAGCTTTTGAAAAAATGTTTTTACTGATTTTTTCTATGTTATTACATTATGTAACCTAGTTTTTGTCATAATAAAACAAAAACTAAAGTGTCGTTGGCAGATGGATTTGAACCTGAGACCCCCAGAAAGCAAAATAATACCTGTTGCGGCATTCATTTAACCCAGGGCTCATAGATCATCTGATTTATCAGAAATGTACTGATACTTGACTCAATCAATGACTGTCGATTGGTCGGTGTGTAAATTTTATTCTTCAGGAATGCTTAAAGACTTTCTTGGCATACAGGATGGCACAAAAAAACTGAAACTTTTTATCCGAAATTTTTTAGTATTTTATTTCGACATTATTCCTTGGATTCTCGCTTATTAAATAGCTTGCTGGAAAGCCAAGATTCCAGGCTATATGCTAGTTCAAAAACATTTTGAAAATTACAACAAAAACTTATAGAAAAACGTCAAAATCAAATGGTCAAATTTAGACCTTTTCAGACAGTTTTAACTATCCTGGATGGTCTAAAAATAAGCATTTTTAGACACAAAGCAAATGCTACTAGCAAATGTGAAATCCTGCAGGGAATCGGGTTTTCGGTGCTATAAATTGGTGATTTACACAGCTGAAACTTAAATCCTAGTTAGGTTATCCTGGAGTCAGTTGGATATTTACAAATCTTCTGGCACAAGTATAAACCTGATTTAAAGGTAGTTAACTCAGGTTTGGGGTTTGCATGTCCGTATCATACCAGACTTCTCATGGAATTTTAAGTAAGAAAAAGTATTTAATTTTTAACTTTGACTAACTTTACTTTTTCATGCCAGCCAGATGCATATCCAGAGGTACGCAAGAATACGCACCCCGGGTTTTGGGATTTGGGTAGAGAAAACGAGTAGAAAACCCAATTTTTAGTCCTATCAAAACGAATTGATTGATATGATAGCATGGATTATTTGTTTATTTAAATTTGTAGGCCATCCAGGTATATATGACCCTATCCCAGGGTACCCACCTCAGGTTGGACCTGGAACAGGGGTACCTTCCACTGATTTTGAGGTTCGAGTAGCGAGAAACGCAATTTTGGTTCTATTTAACCTGACTCCTTGCACCATTTTATATAGATAGCATGGTTTATTTAAAAAATTGACTTTCTTTCTGTTTTCAGGGCGTTAAGTTGGATATCCGGATCCACCTGACTAAACAGGTGGTACCTACCCTAAGTTTGGGATTTAGGTGGGTAAAATTGCAATTTTGGTACTAAAAACGGTTTTGCAATGTGATTTTAGGTCAAAATACGTGGTTTGTTTTTAGCTAAGTTTTATTTTTTCATATCAACTAGGTAGACATACACCTGGACCGAGGACATAAATATTCAAATAAACCTACGATAAAAAGTGAAATTGCACCTATCACTGACAAAAACCGGCAAATATTCATCGAATAAACAAAGACTCGAATATAAAACAGGTGGGTCCAACCAAAACAGACAAAAATGTAGCTCAAAAGTACGAAAAACAAATTTTCAAACAATTTAATTATTTCCCACACAGTTGTCAAAAAGCCGAGTTTCACTTGGGCCCAGTTGTCCTAAAAACAAATTGTGTTAACACCAATTTTTTGTTATTAAAAAAATTTTTGGCCCGATTTTGTATAATCTCAGTCATATTTGTACTAGCTGTCCGAATCTGAGTTGTCCTATATTCGAATATCTTTTGAGATCAGTTGCCAAAAAGCTGAGTTGCCCGTGTTCTCGGTTTTCGTGATCCGAGTCCGCAGCTACCCATTCTGACAGAAGCATAGTGACCGCGATAAGCGAAAATTGGACGGCGTCCCGTCCGCCGTCTTGACGTTTTTCGCCGGCCGTCCGACCGGCCGTCCTTAGATTTTTGCGTTCGGCCGGCCGTCCAACCGGCCGTCCTTCAAAAAAAAAATTTTCGCCGGCCTTCGGCCGGCCGTCCAATATTTCGCCGTCCTCTGAAATTTAGCCCCGGCCGTCTACCGGCCGTCCAAAGTCAAATTTTTTTCGCCCGTCTTCGACCGGCTGTTCTTATTGCAGTGTGCATGTATTCTGGATTAGTTATCAGTGGTTACACATTTATTATTGACGTTTAAAAGTTTTGGAAGTTTTCAAAATTGTTATTGCGATATACTACTTATCACCTTGCAGTCAATTTTTTCCCCACCGTGCGATCTGCCGGCCGTCTTTATTTTTTTCACCGGCCGTCCACCGTCCCGTCCTGACTTTTCACGACCGGCCGTCCGACCGGCCGTCTTTTCGAAAAAAAATAATCACCGGCCGTCCGCCGGCCGTCCTTTAAAAAAAAAATTTCGCCGGCCTGCGGCCGGCCGTCTAATTTTTTATTTTTGGACGGCGGCCGTCCGACCGTCTCACTTTTCGGCGCCGTCCGGACGGAGACGGGGACGGGACGGGCCCGGAGGACGGCGCGGTCACTATGGACAGAAGCTGACATCAATCCAAATTGGGATTGAGAAAATTTCTGGAAAATTGAACAAACGGGTAACGGGAGTTTCAACTTTGAGAAAACGGGAAACGGGAACGGAATTTCGAACATTCTGGTAATTAAAACCAGGGATTCGCGGGGGATTCCCGTCCGGTGCAAAGTAAAGTTATAGCCATTGAAATTTTGCGTGCCGTGTATATTCATTTTTTTGTTCGTGTCTTTCTCACTCTCTATTGAATTTGGTGTAGCAAGGATGGACGGTTGCAGTCTTAGCTTATAAGGTCAGTTTCAAGTGTGAGCATAAGGGAATAGACCACGTAGGGAGTTAGCACTGTGCAGCGAGCCACGTTGATCTCCGTGCAGAGAGCTAGACATAGGGTTACGGCAGAATGAAAGAACTCGGTACCGGCCTCACAGCCGTCAAATAAGCATCATTGATAACACCAAAAAAGCATCCATTTTAGCCGGTGCGCGGAAGCTCTTGACAAAAAATGTTTTTAGATTTTTCAGGTTTTTTTTGGGCCACCCCGTACTTGACGACTTCTAACTTCCATTCAGATAAGTAGGTTTTGTTTTTTGGGACTTGATTGATTGATCATCTTGGCTGCCGGACACCAGTGTTTTCATTTGATTATGTGTAAAAGAAAAAGTTCAAAAAATTTAATTTCTTTGTATAACCGTGTTTTGTTCAAACATCAAGAACGAGCACAACAAAAATTATAGTCGAACACATAATGTCAAGGAATACTAAAAATTTTACTACACTTGTATTGGGTAGCATTTTAACTGACTGCCAAGGGAAAATCAAAGCAAATGAGAACGCAAAAACACAAAGACTAATAAATTTAGAAGAAAACACATCAGATGAACAGAAACAACACGTTATTAAAATGGAGAATGGGTACCGATTTTTGCCTTGGTCCCCCTGTTCTTTTTTACATGTTTTTTTTATTTATATGTTTCTGTTCGTCTTGTTTTCTTTTCTATTCTGTGTTTTTATATATACAGTAGCGTCCATAAAAAATGTCCCGCTCGTTTTTTTAAGAACTTTTTTAAAAGAACGCCTTTTTTCGCAAATTTTTCCTTTTACTTACATAAGTGTCGTATACCATTTTGTAGCATTTTCATTGCTCTTTCAAATGGTTATCCTCGTTTTGAAATGTGATCACATACGGGAACATAAAATCCACATTTTGCAACATTGTCTATTTTTTGGGCTGTCCAAAAAATGTCCCGTTCAAAATTTCAACAAAATACTTCTGCAAAACTTTTTTTATTTAACATAAAATGACAATAACAACTAATATTTGGTTGCATAACCCTTTGCCTTAATAACTGCCGCGCAACGGCTAGGCATTGAATCAACAAGTTTGATAATTCGATCAAGGGAAATTTTCTTCCATTCTCTTTCAAGAGCGTTCATTAGATCGACTTCCTTCTTGAATTTTTCGCCTTTCAATTGTCGCTCCAGCTGTTCCCACAGACGCTCAATTGGATTCAAGTCCGGACTCTGAGATGGCAATGGCAGAACGTCGATATTGTTGTCCTTGAACCATCCGGCAATTGGCTGTTTTGTGTCGACGAGCAAACAGATGGGCATTTTCCAAGATTCGCCTGGCAATTTGACGACTGATTTCTACCCCAAATTGAAAATTGGCTACCTTGGCAATGTCCGTGGCAGTCTTTCTTGGATCGGCTTTGGCAATTCTTTGCAGAGCTCGGTCTTGACTGCCAGTTGTTTTCGGCGGTCGACCACTTCCTGGCAAGCGAGTACGCAAAATTGCATTCTTGGAACGAGAGCAGATACGAGAAACGGTTCGCCTATTGATCAAAAACCGAGCAGCAATGTCTTTCTTACATCTTTGTCGCCTCTTTTTTTGACACGGATAATTGCCTCCTTTGAATCTTTCGATAGCTGTTTCTTCATAGTCACTAAAAACAAAGGAATAAATACAAAAATACAAAAAAGCCGCAATTAAAATGACAAAATGACACAAAAAGGTGAACGGGACATTTTTTGGACAGCCCAAAAAATAGACAATGTTGCAAAATGTGGATTTTATGTTCCCGTATGTGATAACAATTCAAAACGAGGATAACCATTTGAAAGAGCAATGAAAATGCTACAAAATGGTATACGACACTTATGTAAGTAAAAGGAAAAATTTGCGAAAAAGGGCGTTCTTTTAAAAAAGTTCTTAAAAAAACGAGCGGGACATTTTTTATGGACGCTACTATATTTTTCGATATTTTTATTTAGCCCTGGTACGAACATAAAAATACAAACATAAGGACCGGTCCTAATCCAACTAGAGGCAGCAAATCAATAGCTTGGTCGAGTTCACCAAGACTGTCCACAGTTAACAGCTGCAGTGCACTTCTTTTTGCAAAAGCCTCTTTATTTTAAATCATGCATTATATGCAAAACAAATTATGTTAGAGTGTTAGACAAATTTGACAGCCTGTCTTTGTAAAGCATTAAAGAAGCTGACATCAATCCAAATTGGGCATTTTCTTGAAAAATATTAGCTACTGCATTTTATTATTTTCTAATTTTTCATAAAAATGGTTGCCTTGTTAATTAAAATCGTTATAAGTACGCTACTATGTACATGCTTTGTCAACGCCATGTTTTCAAGGCTGGGTGAGTGGATAAGTGGATCGTCAAGCTCTAAAAACTTTCATCAAAAATTATTGAGCAAAAAATCAGAGTTGGAAAAAGGTAAATAATTATGATTTTTTGGTTGCAAAAATGACCTATTGCACTATTTTGGCAACCAGATTTTTTTGGTTTACAGTCAAACCTCTCATTAACTTACACTCTTGCAACTTCGTTGTCGCCAAGGGTCCGTACATTTTTTCACCTCGGTTTTGTATGGATACATTAAAACCAGAGTTTCTTCCCCAGATAACAAAATTATTATTTTTGTGAGCTTGTGGTACACTCTTAAGCAGTGCTGGGAATTTCTCAAATTACTGGTCGACGTTCTCGTCCTTGCTTTTTCAAAAATGTCGTCCCCGTCTTCGTCCTGGTCTTTGCCTTTATAAAAATCGCGTCCTCGTCTTTTCTCGTCCATACAAAATTTTTCGGCTGAGTTAATAAAATATATAAATTTTAGAAGTTTTATTTGTCTAATTGAAAATAAATTTATTAGTTTATCAGCCAATATTCGGACAGATCACAGCAATCAAAGAGTACCAACAATTTTTATAAAAAATAATGCATCTTATAAACTAAAAAACATTCTAAGTGAAAAGTTATGCTTTGGTGGATTCTTTAAAAAAAATCGATTATAGCAAACCAAACTTCCCTTTTTAACTACCACAAAATTTATAAACACAAATGAATAAAATCACAAATTTATCGAAAAAAGTTAATAATGAGTCAAAAAAGAGCTATAAGTTTGTCTTTTTCATAGGTTTCTCAATTTGAGAGAACGATTACTGAGCTTTAAGGAGTATTTAAACGTAAGAACTTAGCATATTTTTTAGCTTTTCGGATAATGATTTCATACTCGTCCTTCCTTATAATCCTCGTTCTCGTCCTTGAGTATCGAATTTACTCGTCCTCGTCCTCGTCTTCGTCCACGTCCTCGTCCGACTAGGACGTGAACGAAGACGAGGACGAGGACGAAAGACGAGGACGAGTTCCCAGCACTGCTCTTAAGATGGCTTATTTTTGTGACCAAAGGATAAAAGTCTAATTATCGACAAACAAAATTTTTAATAAAATGCCGTATTTCATCTAATAGAACAACATGCCGCTCTATTTTTCAAGCGCCCTCCCCACTCTCCTGGGGATGTCGATCTATTAAGGAATTCCGCTCTTTTATAAGAACGCCGGTATGACACATATGGTCCATGTGACCTAAATACTTCTAAGGAAATTTGAAACAAAAGAATTTTATTGCAACCATAACAATAATACCATCAATCAAACATCTTTAAATTCCAGACCATTACTATTGACATCATTTTGAAATTGCAAGGATTCATCGCTTATGTAGCCATTTTCTTCATCCTGTTCAATGTCCACTTCTCCTGTGCAAGCTATTGCTCCCCAAACGAGCTCGAATACTCCCTCTGCAATCCGCCCGTGGTCTTTTAAAGAGTGCAACTGGTCGTCTTTGCTCCCGTCAAAACATATAGTGATCCCACAGTCTCAAACAAAAAAAAATCTTTCTGAGCATCATTGGCCATCCAGCGATCGTAGTATGAGCGGAGGTGAGATTCAAAAGGTCCATTCCACGAGACATGAGTAGCTGAGATAAATTATTGTGACACGCCATGTGGCCATAGAGCAAAAAAAGTTGAATTTGGATGAATTTAATCACAACCGTATTTAAATTAATTTCTTCTTCTTCGTTTCGTTGCTAATGTGACATCTAAAGGAGTGACAGACGAGGAGCCATTTCCAAACAGAGAACACCCAACGCCAAGTAGTCGCTTGTCGACTCATCATTCATCCACACTGTTCCCTTCCAGCCCAGCTACAACGTTGACTTGTACTTTTCAACGACAGCCTTGGCTTCTATGTCTATTCTTTTCCTTGGAAACAACATGAAAGGCTTCTTTTTTTCTGTCCGTCCAAGCGAGCAGTTAGCATGACGGTGATTCTAGTTTTGTCGTGGCCTGTGCTCAGTACTGAAACCTGAAAAAGTGGTTTCTTAGCTTTAAAAGTAGTATCAGTACCTTTTTTCACGCGCTTGTCAATAAAGTTACCACCAGATTGATTGAAATACACGGCTGTATCATCTGCCGCAAAGAGGCCGTGATAGCTAAAAAAGAAAAAGATTTTACAAACTGCACAAAGTCTTACTTGTTCTGCTGCCGGATTTGTGAGACATAAAGAACGAAGCCCAAAACTTTGTTAAGGACTTGCTGTGTAGCTTCTGGCAAACAGTTATTGGAACACGAAGACGGAAATTACGTCGTTTTAAAAGGAATTCAATAATTCACCCTCTACTGCCCTAAAATCATTCATTTAAAAAATCTTTCTAAGTTGCTAACAAACCTTGATCTATTTGAACAACTGGACCGCCTTCTGTTGTGATATCAAATATTGCGAAGTTTTTTGATCGGCGTTCCTTCACCCATGTTGCAGGCTGAACATCGAGATCTTTAAAGCCCGGCCTCCTCCTTGCAATCCATTCTTGAACTTTACAGCAGACAACGAATCTCTCTAAACAATATGTCAGCAAATATCATAGGAAGAAAAAAACGCTCACTTGATCTTACGCAGCTTCTCTTCCTGTTTCACCACATCCCGGACAGCAGAGCGCTTGATTCCAAACTTTTTGCTAGCCGAGTTCTTGGCGTCTCCTGCTGACTGTGCATAAATTAAACTAAATTTACCAGTAAATTGACCAGTTTCCTATCACTCAACTCCAGTAAAAAGTAAAGAATTCTGTTATTTTTTAAAGTAACTTTTGTAGCTAAATGTCAGAAAATAAGTAATTTATCGTTTTAAGCGCATAAAAATTACTTATAAAACACTATAATACGAGTAGTCTATTTGAACAAAAAAATAGTCGTTTTTGGTAAATATTGATTTTAGAAGTCGAGATAACTGTGTTTTGCCCAGACCTCAAGCTTGAAAACGGCATACAATATATGCCAAAACTTTGGGTCAAGTCTCAATGGAATGCCGAAACTTTTACGGCCTTTGTGAAAACCCAAATTGAACTAGGCTACAGAAAACAACTCACAGATTACGGTGAAGAAAAATTAAAAAAACTTGCAACTCTAAATGAAGACACACCAGATGAAGAAGGCCTAGCTGTTGACACACGGCTGGACCAAATCAGACAAAAAATTACTGGCAATTTTAATGTGGATCTTCAAAACCTTACTGTAAAAAGCCTGGAAATACGCAAAAAAAATAATTATATACCATTAACTGACAGTCATGTCAATCCTGTTCACCAAGGCAATGTATTCAAGTTTTCTTCCACGCCGACTATAGAGTTAAATGATATTTTCAAAGCAAATTAAATTTTTTAACTGTTTTTAGGCTTTGGGGCGTTTGCAAAATTTTATGACTTTTGTTTTTCAAATTCGCGCTATTTAAGGCGTTATTTTTTTGTCGGCAATTTTTTAACTTGGACGCAGGGTGGACCAGTGTTGAAACTTACACTAGCACGAAAGAGTTTAAAAACCACGATGCCGAAAAAGGCTCGAATTTAAAAAAAAAGTGGAAAATTCTTTTTTGGTCAACATATACTTTATTGCCACAAAAAATTTTTGCCAAAAGGATACAAAAGCCACAAAAGTTTTCAAACGCCTACCCACCATTTCAGTCAAAATAAAATGTTTTAAATAAAAAATTTCTAATTTTAACATGTTTGTTGTCTTCATGTTGTGTGATTTAAGTGCGCTTGAACATGTTGTATTTTTGGATGCAAACACGATTTTTTCCTTGGACCACCCGTAGTTTGAGCCTTGCCTAAACAGCGACCATGGACCCAACTTGTCACTAACACTGGGAACTTAGGAAAAATTGTTTTTGCGACATTATATCAGGGTTGCCATCTTTGCTGATTTATCAGTGAACAGTGTTTTCAAAAAGTTGGGTCACACTAACTTAACCGACCTTTTATCTAAAATTTTGTTTTCTTACCTCAGATGTTTTCACACCATCTTGTAGCTGAGATTTTTCTCTATCCATTAAGTGGTCAAACGTTTCAGTTAAAAATAATTTTTGACAAAATCACACCAAGTGTGACTTTAAATTATTTTTAACTGGAGCGTCTGACCACTCAATGGATAGAGAAAAATCTCAGCTACAAGATGGTGTGAAAACATCTGAGATAAGAAAACAAAATTTCAGATAAAAAGGTCGGTGAAGTTAGTGTGACCCAAGTGTGATAGTGTGACTTTTGAAAACACAGTCAGTGAATCGCTGATTTGGTTCTTATGCATTATCGGGACTACCTGGTTTACTCTCATTTATGCTAAAGACATTTCCGAGCTCTATCCTCCAAATTTGCCTTTCAGTATCGCTCGTTAATAATGCTTGTGAATAAAGGACGATAACCATAAGATAATTAAAATTAATATGTTTTATAAATGACAGCAAAACCAGGTAGTCCCGATAATGCATAAGAACCGCTGATTTTCGGTCAAAAATGCTAATTCGCTAATTTTAAAAATATTCGCCAACTTTTTGCTGATGTTCTGCACACTGATCCGATTCTCTGTCTAATTACAGTTTTCGTTCAAAACTTTCTCGATTGCTTCGGCATAGAAGAGAAGTGGCGCAAGGAATATTAAATGTGCTTTCGTTTTCAGTAAGGGAGCGTCCACAAGTTATTTTCGGGGTCCAACCACTCCCTCTGTCAGTATATGTTAACGTACTCAGAGAACCGTTTCAGGCAAGATAGAACCCAATAAGAATGATTCTCCAAAATTTGGGGTTGTCTTCCTTGTATTGGGTACCTTTCCAGGATTTTGACATTCTGGTAAGTCAAAACAGAATTTTAATCTAAACAAACCGTTTTCAGCACACAATTTCAGGATAAATAGCATGGCTTGTTTGTTTCCTAAATATAATAAAAATCTTGTGGACAAATTGACCGCACACCGTGAAAAACGGCCAACGAAACGAGAAATACACACTATGTATTACACAGACAGAAAGTAAAATACAGTCGCGGTCCCCCGAAAATTTCGTTCCTCCTAGGGTCCGACCCTTTTTTTAGCACGATTCTTGAAATCTTTTGCCAGTTGTCTGTGGCTGGCTTAGTCCGAAACATTGCGAGGATTCCGATTTTGCCGGTAGTTTTTGTGAATGATAAACATTTTGTCGAAAAGACCGGCGCCTCCAGATATAACAAACACCTATTTACCAAAAAGGTGTCCGTTATACTGAGAGGTGCGGATCTTTTCGGCAAAACTATTGCGATTTTCAGAAACGATTGGCAAAATCAGAATCCTTGCGATGTTTTGGACTAAACCAGCCAGACGTAAAAAGTGCACCCCCTCGAAAATTTTTTGTGTTCTTTTAAATAAAAGTACCCATTTTCAGCTGAAATTTTATGCTGAGGCACCCCAATAGGCGAAAATTTCTCAGCAATCCGAATTATAAAGCAGAATTTGAAAAAAATACTTAGTCGCTGGGATATGACCTTAAGTTGGAGTAAAGTTAAATGGTCATTTTTTTAAATATTGACACTCCAACTTAAGGTCATATCTCAGCGACTAAGTATTTTTTTCAAATTCCGCTTTATAATTCGGATTGCTGAGGAATTTTCGCTTACTGAGGTGCTCAAAATGAAAATTTTCAGCTGATAATGGGTACTTTTATTTAAAAGTACAAAAAATTTTGGGGGGTGCACTTGGGACACTGTCCTCCAAGTGTGTTTCAAGAAGTTCCAACACTTTTTTTAAATCCTTAATTTTCCAAGTAAATTTTTATTTCTGCCTTACAAATTAAAAAAAATCTACAAGAAAAAAAATATAAAATGCTACTGACATTTTTTTCACAATTTTTTCTTTGGTCCACTCAGAAGAATCCGAATCCAGCACCTGGTCTTTGCTGCATTTGTTGTAGTGCCTGCTGTTGTTGTTGACTGCTTCCTCCATATCCAAAGCCAGGACCTCCAAATCCCTGGCCTCCAAAACCACCCTGGCCTCCGAAACCGCCGTGACCTCCGAAACCGCCCTGGCCACCGAAACCAGCCTGGCCACCGAAACCAGCCTGAGCTCTCTGACCTCCAAATGGAGATCCACCTGGTCGACCACCTAATCCACCCTGAAACTGTTGGCCAAACTGGGGTTGGGCTGCATTCCGCTGACCAAATCCACCTCCAAACTGTTGTTGCTGACCGCCGAATCCGCTTCTAGGTCCAGCTGGAGGGGCTCCACGTGGTCCACCTGGTCGACCACTTGGAGCACCTGGACCGCCAAATGGACCTCCAGCTGCTCCAGCACCTCCAAATAGATCAGCAGATGGTTGCGAACCGCTGAAATACTTTTGGAAAGGACCCATGCTAGGGCTGAAGTCGCCGGAGAAGCCGTCCGACTCAGGATTAGTGGCTGAGGCATCAAAACTGGGGTAGTGACTGAAGGCGGGGGAGGTAAATGGGGACCGAGGTGCATGTGAATCACTGGTTTGCAGATGGTTTCCGGTTGAAGTGTGACCTAAAAATGTGTACTAAGATAAGGTTATGGGCTAGAAATGTAAGTAACTGACCATTTAAGGGGTCTAGAGTGATAGGAGATGGCTCAGGAAGATTGGAAAATGGAGCGAAATCATTCGGAGAATTTTCTAAGGCAGTGGTCACTACTAGGAATAAGGTAGATAGTATGGATGTGCTGAGGATCATTTTTTAAATCTGAAAATGTGTGTGTAAAAGTTAGAGTTGTTAAATTTACCGGTAAATTTACTGGTTAATTAGTGCTAATTTACCGAAAACCGTTAAATAAAGATTTTTAATAACTGTCGCATTTCTCGTATAATATACGAAAAATTCCACAGTAATCGAAGTACAGGTAAGTCAGTCTTTCCTAGTGTTGGTGTGCGTGCGAGAAAAATCGTGTTTTTTCTTGCAAATTGCAATTGCAGGACTTAACTATAGATCTCAACTATAAAAAATTAAGTTACGTCCAACAGTTGGTATTGATTAGGTTTCCTGAATGGAAAGCTTTCTGGACAGAAAAAACGTGGAAAGTTTTCCAACAAATGGAAAGAAATAAAAACAGGAATACGGAATCTCCCTGTGGCCCGAACACGTGTTACACTTGTTTTCACTAAAGTTATGAGTATCGGTAACTTACCACAGCCTGTATAACTCACCAAAAATCAATAAGTTAACTGTGCAGTGCACAATTAACTACAGTTAAATGTTAACTGCACAGTTAACATCAGTTAACTGTGCAGTCAGTTAACTGGTGTTAACTGTGCAGTTAACATTTAACTGTAGTTATGTGCACTGCACAGTTAACTGACTGCACAGTTAACTGATGTTAACTGTGCAGTTAACATTTAACTGTAGTTAACTGTGCAGTGCACAATTAACTACAGTTAAATGTTAACTGCACAGTTAACATCAGTTAACTGTGCAGTCAGTTAACTGTGCAGTGCACAATTAACTACAGTTAAATGTTAACTGCACAGTTAACACCAGTTAACTATGCAGTTAACTCTACAGTTAACTGTATAGTTAAACCTCGATACAGTGTCGCTAGATTGATCGATAGGCCAGGAAAGAAATTTACTTGCAGATAGGTACGTAAGTAACACTACCTGCAGAGAAATTCAGCTTCTCCCCTAGATACATCCCTGATTGCTTGGATTGACCTGGGTACTACTACCTGAGTTCCCACACCTAATTGCAACCACCTGCTGCTACCTGGGTACTATAGCCTATGTATCGCCATCTGGGTGCCACTTCTTAGGTGTCACCACCTGGGTAACACCACATCACCCAGTCGGCAATGAATTTGGTTTATGAGATCTTTCACGAATGTTTCGTCCTCAACACTAGTTTTGCCCCGTCGATAACTGTACATTGATAACTGTGGAACTTCTTGTATATTATACGAGAAATTCGACAGTCATCAAAAATCCTAATTTACCGATTTTGGTTAAATTAAAAAGTGTTATTAAAATTAAAAAGTTTAAAATGTAAAAAATAAGAGATATATACAAGGTTACGGGTAACTAACTTTAAATTTTTTTCTTAACTTTTTATGTTAATGACTTTTTTCATACATGGAACTACATTAGATTTTGAAAGTTTGCGACGCTCTTGCCCTTAGGGAACGTCCATAAATTATGTCACGCTGACAGGGGGGGTGGGGGGGTCCCAGCCCAATCTGACAAAATCTGACAGGGGGTGGGGGGTAATGGTCTTTTTTCTGACAGGAATGTCAGATTTCACAGAAAATTTTCTTGAATAGTTTAAATTAGTTTTGAAAATTTTGACCTAATTTTTTGTGTATTTGTTTATCTGTTTTGCACGTTATATAAAAAATAAATGTATTTATAGCAAAATAAGATTAAAACATATAGTCCATATTTTATTATGGCTCATATTTTAAGTTTTCCATTTCTAATTCCTGATAGTTTTCTTGAAGGGCTCGCACTTGCCTCATTTCCTCAGCCAAATCTACTTCTGTCTTCAATGACGGTTTCTTCAGGATCCTGAAATCCATGAAATCCATTTCAAATTCTTGGCAAGCCTTTTCATGTGCATTTTCCGTTTGACGCTAGACATATAAAGCCGACAATGCTTACACATCATTTTCTCGTACTTGTCTTTCATAGTTGGGCAGTACTGATCAAAGCAAATGGGTTCAGAAAAGCAGCTGCTGAGTGCGAGTCTGTCTGCCAAATCTCCAAATTCAGGTTTTTCATCACCCTCTTCAGCTACTCTTGGTCTTCTTGCGTCAAAACACATGGGATAGGCGCAGGGAGAAATGATGGTAGGAAATTTGGAAGTTTGCACATCGGTAACCTCCACAGCACCAGTCTTTTCCGCATTTTCGGATCTGCAGTGTGTAACGACTTTGGCGGACATGCTCTGTGAGCCAATGTTCTCCAGGAAGAGATGGCAATTCCGCGGCATCTTTTTCGATGTACTGTGCAAAAACTTGGTGGCCATTGATTGTCTAGACGTATTTTCAAATATTCCAGGTTAAATTTTTATACTAAAAATTACCATTTCTGACCAAACGTCACAAAGTATTTCTGCCGCAGCTTTAAAGTTCTGCCTCTCTAATTCTCCATTAATGGTTTTGCCTGAAGAATCAAGGTGAGTCCCAAATGTGGCGACTGGTAGTACAACACCGGATAGATGCTTTGAAAGGGTTGTGGGACATTTCCGAGTCGCCATTTCCGAGTCGGCCGTTTCCGAGTCGGCCGTTTCCGAGTCGGACATTTCCGAGTCTAGCACAAAAACGTTAAATTGGCGCTTTTCTTGCAGCTCAGTTCTTTTTGTTGTTTGTTGAATAAAATTGCTGCTTTAAACTTCAGCCATCGAAAAGGAAAAAAAAGAAATTATGTTAGGGTTGATTCAAATTCCGGCCCATTCTGACATTTTCTGACAGGGGGTTGGGGGGTCCCCAAAACCGGGCTGTCAGTCTGACATAATTTATGGACGTTCCCTTATTGATAAACCATTCGACACACTTTGGTCGTTCTCGAGACAAATAAAACATCTGGAAGCCGGTTAAAAGATAATTAAATCATTAAAAAAGCAGGGTCGGCACTGGGAATCGTACCCGTTACCAAGATCTACCCGACGCCGTTGCTTTACCACTACACTAGGCTCTCACTTGTTCTAGCCTAAGATTGTTATAGCCAAAAATCCTCATAGCCAAAATAGTTATAGCTCTAATTTTTTTTGTGGTAGTAACAAAACAAATCTACCAGTATGTGTCCTAACTCTTCGCGTTTTTTTTCAAATTTTTAGACAGAATCGATTTGTTTCTTTTTCGCATATTTCTTCATGAAATTCTTCATTTTCCATTTAAATGTGACTTATATTCAAATTAAGCATGTTTTAGATGCCTCGAGGCCAAGGAATTAAGCCAGAAATCAGCAACCATTTAATGGTAGTGTTAAAGGGATTAACAGGAAAGATGGGAGAAAATTGTTGAGGCCGAAGGAAATTATTTTGATGAATGATAGTTGCTGTTATGAAATATGTTATGCGTTGCCTTGAATAAAGATTTCACTGTTATTTGGAAATGATTTTCTATAAAGAAATGAAGAAATATGCGAAAAAGAAAACAATCGATTCTGACTAAAAATTTGAAAAAAAACGCGAAGAGTTATGACACATACTGGTATATATTTAACTGATTATTTAAGTAACAGTAAAAGCAAAACAAGTGGACAAGGGAGAGCCCTACACTACCCAGTAAGTTGTGTTATTCCAGCTATTTTAGTCTGAGTAACTTCACTTCTATATCAAATTTACCAAAAATTATGAGGTGTCCCGCGCGCATCCAAACGTGCGAAATTCTCGTTGTCGGCAACGGCGATGGTCGATTGAAAAAATTTTCAGCCAAAGGTCAGAAAAAAATGAAAAGTTTGTTTAAAGGCGCTTTGTATGGTAACTCCTGTATTGAACAAAAAAGGCATAGCAAAGTTTAGTGGTTGGCGGGACAAATGTCCCAAAAACCGCTGAGCGTCACACCAAAACACCAAGCTTTTGAGTTTTTCAAATTCATTATCATTCGTCCGTATTGTTTGGCATTATTTTCCTCTCTCAATTCTTCCCCGAAGACTGTTTTTGAGTGCTGTGATGAATTTTTACAAATTTATGAGGCTTTATTGGCATTTTTAGAGTATGATATGAAAAGAATATGATTGTCTTGTCTATTTTAACTCATTGGCCAATTTGGGCATAGTGAGTTCTCCTATTAGCAGCCCAAACAACTGAAGATTCCTACCAAACTAGCTGCTAAACTGAAGAACAGAATGAACGGGGTTGGTCAACGTCCCGTCGGGGACTGCCATGCTCTAGGGGACTGCCATGACCAACGGTGTCATGATTTTACCCGTGTTGTTACCGATGATCACATGTGGATTATTAGCATAATTCCTTGTTTCTTGCATGAGTGTTGTTGGTTCATTATCGTTGTCGTATGTGTATACGACCTGATGAATAATGTTAGCGAGTTTGACGGTTTTTTTTTGAGTTCTGAAACACGAGACATAGTAACGATACTCAAGAAACTTCCCTAAATTTTGCCCATCGTTTTGCCATTTGGACAAAAAGGTCGATAAGGGCGATGCAACATAGAGCGTTGCGGGTCTAAATGGCAAAATTATTATGTTTCTGAGAAGCGATCGGCGAAATCGGAATCCTTGCGATACTTCCGACTACACTGACGAATCACTTTTAACAAAAAAAAACTTCAAAATTTGAGCTAAAAAAATGTCGGAAGAGCTTTTTAGGCGGACGCAACACAGAGAGTAAGTTGTGTATTATGGTATTTTCATATTATACTCTAAAAATGAAATAAAGCCTCATGAATTTGTAAAAAAAACCCTCAAAAGACTCAAAAAGAGACTTCGGTGAAAAAATTAAGAGAGCTAAAACAGCCGGAAAAACACCCGACCGCACAAAAAATAATAATGAATTTAAAAAATTTGAAAGCTTGGCGTTTCGGTGTGACGTTTATCGGATTTGGGGACGTTTGTCCCGCCAACCGCTGAACGTCTTCGCACCAACAAAAAATATGTTTTTTTATAAAAAAGGCGTTTTTCCAGTAACGAAACATCAAAAATATAGCCAAATAATAATATCACAAAAAAATGCAAAGATCGAAAATTAGGCGCTACTTGGATATACCACATGTGTTCCCAAACACCCTATATTGATCTAAAATCGCCTCAGAAGCTACTAAAAGACATTATCTTTGAGTTCTGGTCAATAAAAAGTTGAGTTTTGGGGTTACTTTAAATTACCTTATTAAAGCAATTTTATATCAATAAACGGAATAAACCGGCTTTTTTATATATATTGTACATTTCCAAACGGCTAAGGTCCATTGAAAAGAGACCAAAAAGGAGCAAATCTTGTGCGAAAGGATTTGCTGTATGTCCAAGTAGGGTCAAAAATTCTTACTTAACACTACAGGGTAGCCCAATAAATTCTTCCGATTTGAAACACTCATAACTTTTTTCCCTGTCGCGATTTTGAAATTCTGCTGCTACAGCATTTCTTAGGATATATATAATGTCCAAAACACGACTTGGTCCCCCGACATTATATACCCGTGATCCTAAGACCGGCTTTAAAACAGAATTTTGAAATCATGAAAAACGTTATGAGCGTTGGAAATCGGTGGGGAGATGATTTGGCGGAGGAAAAATTGATGGCGGAATATTCGGCGGCGGAATATTTGACGGAATTAGAAAAGAGCCATTATGTATGTTTGTTTTGCAATTCCGACTTTCGGACACCAGATTCGTGTCGAGCATGGTCACTTTGCTGATAAAAGTGCTCTTCAATCTCAGAATTCATTCATATTTTTGAATTCCACTCGAGACAACAAAAATTTTAATCTCTTTTTGAGAATCTTTTTTTTAGTTTAAATGATTGTTGTCTCGAGTGGAATTTTAAATATAAATGAATTCTGAGATTGAGGAGCACATTTATAGGCAAAGTGACCATGCTGGACACGAATTCGGTGTCAGAAAGTCGAAATTGTAAAGCAAACATACATAATGGCTCTTTTCAAATTCCGTCGAATTTTCAGCCGCCGGCTTTTCTGCCGCCGAATTTCCCGTCGCCAAATCATCTCCCCATTTTGAAATCGGGGGGATTTCTTGGGCAACCTTGTGAACCTACGGCCAGAAAATAATATTTCTGCCTTTCCTCCATATGAATGACTACTACAATCACATTACCACATTCTTTAAATGGATCCTAGCATTGTTGATTTACCAGCCCTGTTTTCACTCACCAAACAAACAAGCCAGAAAACAATGGATCTGGCTAAGTAGTGTGGGTGATGCCTCCTTGCTTCCGGTAGTAATAGTCATAGTTCAAATGTCAGTTGTAGGAAAGTTTATTGTTGCACATGCATCTTGAGCTACTTTTTGCAACAATAACTTCTTATGTAACAACAACTATAATCCTACACTTTATTTGTTTATTTTGAGGTGTGTTTGCACCTTTCTTTTGACGCCTCTTTTGCTGTCAATCGGATGTGAGTGATGCTGTTGATGATGAAACTGGCTCAAATCACCAAAAATAGATTATTTTTTTTATCAGATACGAAGGTAAATTTACGAAATGGCGAAAAATGCACGAAAAATACAGGGTGACACAACTTTTTTTACCTTTTCTTTTCGTCATAACTCGTTGTGATTGCAACTTTTTGAGACAACTATATATTCCTTGCAAAGCCCTTGATTTACCATTTCGTTTGAAAAAAGAGCGGCTTTTTATCTCAAAAATGAGCGAAGTTATGCCTAGTTTAAATGAGACCACCAAAAATCAACAAATTTATGCAACAAAAGCAACAAAATTCAACCACAATTTCTTTTATCTGGTCTCAGCGATCCTTCCATTTATTTGTATGCAGGAATCGAGGCGCCGGCGGAAGTCGTTCATTGCTCGATTTACCATTTCTTGCGGAAGCTCTCTATTAGCCATCTGACGAATTTTGCCTTCTCTTGATCGGTATACGGCATCTAAAATCATGAAATTTCGTCGATGAGTTTAACTAGACATAACTTCGCTCATTTTTGAGATAAAGAGCCGCGCTTTTTTTTAAACGAAATGGTAAATCAAGGGCTGTCCAACAAATATATAGTTGTATTAAAAAGGTTGCAATCACAACGAGTTATGACGAAAACAAAAGGTAAAAAAATGTTGTGTCTCCATGTATTCACATGGCTTATAATTCTACAAGAAATATTTTTTCGTGCAAAATAAAACCCAAATATTCCAAAACAATGAATTCGTTTTCAGTACGGTCAATTTGCATTCAAAACTACTCTTCAATTTCGGAAATACTGCCTAATTTCAAACATTGAGTTCTTCAAAGTTTTTAAAATATATGTTGTCTTGAAAAGAATTTGAAATTTGACAGCAAGCTTGCATTTAAATAAAGGTTAATAGGCAAATCGACCATGCTGACCACGATTCAGGTCTCAAAATTGGCGAGTCTTCCTAGCAGATTCGTTAAAATTAATGTCCTGCTGAATTATCTGCCGCAGAATTTTTTCAATGACAAATTAACAACTTTTGCGAAAACACGAGTATTTTGAAAAAAATTTGGCATATGAAAACCTTTGCTAAAAAAACAAATCAATCCAGAGAAAAAATAAAAATATAAAAATAAAAAAAATTTAAAAGATTTATTTTTAATGTAACAACTTGTAATGGCCAAGTAATTTTTTATAAAAGACATGAAACTTGATAAGCACAGCAATTTGCGAAATGTGAATTATCGCGGGACCAACCTAATTTGGTCGATAATGTTTTCGAACCATTTTTTGCGTGCATTTTGAGTTTTATTAATTAGTCAATATAGAACCTTTTTCACCAATAAAAAGCTGTAGAGCAGCGGAAGTGAACTAACTCGTTCGATCTGGCAATATCAAGCAACGTTGGGCTCGACTGGTAGATGGTAAATTTTAAATGCAAACAAAAATTATTATTAATTTTCGCACCTCGATATAACGACATCCCGAAAAGTTCATTCTTCCCTTGGGTCCGACACTTTTTTACCTTGATTTTGAAGGCTTTTGCAAGTTCTGTTTTGACAGTCTGGTCCCAAATATCGCAAGGATTCCGATTTTGCCCATCGTTTTTTCAAAAACTAAAAAATTTTGCCTCTAAAAACCAAAACCTCGGTATAACGACACCCTTTTTAGAAAATAAGATGTCGTTACATCGAGGTTTTCCTTTTTAGGCAAAATTATTTAATTAAAAAACAACGCTTGGCAAAATTGGAATCAGGAGCGGACTGTCATAACAGAAATGGCAAAAGCCTTCAAAATCAAAGTGAAAAAAGTGTCGGCCAAGGCGGGAACGAACTTTTTGGGGTGTCGAGGTTCGACTGTATCGACCAAATTAGGCTGGTCCCGCGCAAATTCAAATTCCACAAATTGCCGTGCTTATCAAGTTGCATGGTCCTTTGATACCACTATATGCACAACAATAAAAAAGATTTCCAGATCATAATCCGTGTCAAGTGAACTATTCCTATGGTTTCTGACTTGTGTCTAAATCAGCAATATCACTTGGGTGTTCCAAATATATATTCGGACTATTGTTGCCGCTACTAGATGAACTAGTTACCAGATTGTAGATCATGGAATATAGCAAATACATCAGGCAGTGGATTAGAAATATGGTAGCTGTAAAACCTGAAAAAAAGAGTTATGGCATTTAGTAGCTAGATTTGTTTTCGTGTTTTTGGGCTGTATAATACAGGCCTTCATTTTATTTTCGACGATTTGTTTTGCTTTTTTAATCAGCATTTTGACTAGATGAAGAATTTTCTTTTATTTATTACTATTTATTTTTTTATTATTTATTATCAAGTATTGCTGACTCTGCTGAGATGCTCAAAAAGAATGACTCCCGTGGTGGAAATATCTGTTTACAAGGTGAAGAATCTATAATTCTTCTGTGATTTGGTCATATATTGATTGCTTTTAGTGGTTCGTGCCAGGGTTTTCATATGCTATCATGTAGCCTGATATGATATGATATCATGAGGGTGATATCACGTATCACATCATTTCACTGAACTTCATGTCATATCAATATCATATCACCCGAATTTCCGAACATCCATATCATATCATTATCATATCACATCATATAATGAAATTTAGGTGATATCAACCCATATCATGTGATATCAGAAATATTTCAAAATAACAGTGCTTTATTTTTATTTTTATAATTTTATTTATTTTTACTCATCCGAAACACCCAAACTTTCGCTTTTTTCACCATATTTTACTTAGAAAATGTGGGATAGATGCCTTTTTACCATATTTTGTCTAATTAGAGAGCCCGCACCCCATAGATCCGGGACTATAATTATAGAAAATACGGCGCTACCGGAATATACACCACGTTGCGCAAGGGGGTTTGGATGGTTGGGGTTGCGCAAAAGGGTTTGGTTGGTTAGAGATGCGCGCACTCACTTACCTTAGACATAATTCCAAGCAAGACTCTTGGTTGAAAATGCATTTAGAGGCCTTTTTGCCAAGTTCCAGCAAGAAAAATGTAATAAATACCCATAAAAATGAAAAGAAAGAGGCCATTTTTCATTGAATGTGTGAGTCGAAAATTTTTTACAAATATAATTTTTTTTTATTCAGAAAGTGTTTAGAAATGCTTCTTTTATCGTGCTGAGCCAAAAAAAAGAGCTCGGGGAGTTATTTTTTGTCACTTTTCAACAAATCAGAGTATGGGGGGGGGTAACTATAAAAGTGCCGAAAAGACGGAATGGAAGGACATCGCTACCCTAGCACTTAAAATTCTGACTATCTCTGCAACAAGCTCACCTATCGAACGTGTGTTTTCACACGCAACTATGGCATCTGCAAAGCCTAGAAATCGTGTTAAATTTGATTTATTGAATGCCCAACTTTTTACTCATTTAAATGCTCAATTTTTGAATAATGAATAATAAAGTAATCTGAATACTTATTTTCAAATTATCTAAAGTAAACTGTTGATATCATATCATTATCATATTTACCTGATATCACCATGATATCATATCATATCACGTCCGTATTATGCCCGAGATCTCATATCAATATCATATCAGGTTATTTTTTAAAATTCCACCTCATATCAAATGATATGAGGTGGAAATTTGACGAGTTCCATATCACCCTGTATCATGTTAACCCCATATCATATCATTATCATATCAGGGCTCCAAGATCCATATCACGAAAACCCTGGTTCGTGCTTACCTCAGTTATCGGTGACTCTGCTCAAAGGCTCAAGAAGGATGACCCGCGTGGTGAAGATATCTGTTTACAAGGTAAGAATCTATAATTCTTCTGTGATTTGGTTGTGTATTGATTGCTTTTAGTGGATTTATGAGTTGGCTGTGTGAATTGATGGCAGATTGTATCGGCAGATTGGATACTGATCTCAAGAAAATGAAGAGATTGTCTGATGAAGAAACCTATTATTTATTGTGCGTGTATTTGTTTCTGTTAAATAAATGTGTATTGATTTCTGATTTGCTCAAACTATCGAAATTTCTTTGGTGGGCTAAAAATGATGATAAAAATCATGTTTTTCATGCTTAGAATCAATCAGACTAAAAGCTTTGAAAAATAAAATCTTTAAATTAAATTTTTATTTTACTTTTTAAAAAGTGCTTTTGAAAGCACCAGCAAAAACGAGAGCTGCCCGTAGGACCGCCAAGCACCAGTACGGTGCTAAAAGAGAGTTGTCTGTCTGCCCGATTTTAAGGGGAATAAATGTCTCAAATTTGTTTTTTTGACTTTTGGTCTTGAGATGAAACAGACAAAATATTTTTTAGAGACTTAGTCTTTAAGAGTGTCATTATTTTTTGGTTTTTCGAGTCAGTGGTTGATTCTCTCATTCTTCTTATCTTTGAATATCAATTTTTTGCTAAGTCTCTCTATCTACTGAATTAATTCGGTAGTCTATTGATTCGTTCGTGCTTGTATCAAGTCTCGGTGAACCTGCTCAGTGCTTGCATCTACTCAGATGCTGAAGAAGGATGACCCGCATGGTGGCAGAATCTATTTTGAGAAAGTGAATCATTCATATCTCTTTTGTGATTCGGTAGTTTATCTCAATCTTGGCAAGGTGAAAATGTCTCTCAGTTTCAAAGTTGCTTGCTCGGTGCAGTTGCGGCTGATCCTTCTTTGGTCGGTGAGAAAAACATGAGCGAATACTTTGATTTTCTTCAGAAGTTCAAATTCAACCTGCATGGTGGCCATTTCTGTCCTGTGACGGTGAAGGATCTCAAAAAGTCTACGAAACTACTTGGAATGTAGGTATTTTTCAAATAAACAGTAAAACAATTCAATAGTTTAGAGACCTGAAGATATATCTGAAACACGTTGAGCCTATTCTACACTTTATGAGAAACGACTTTCTTCAGTGCGTGCTCGATTTCTATGGAACTGATGGTCAAGAAAGTGTGCAATTTACAGCATGGAATCGCCTTGCTGTCATGCTCAAGCGTATCCTTGACTCTGCTAAGGTAGTTGATTGACACTTTTATTAGCACGATTTTTGTGTTTCAGAGTAGCTTCGTTCATTTGCAAAATGTCAATATGAGTCGGCCAGGTTGCTTCACTATCTCTCTGGCATCCATGTTTGAAATCGTCAAAAATTTTGAAGGATTTGGTCCAGCGGCAAGAACTCTAAGCGAGCTTATTGTTCAACTTGGCACAGGGAAAGGTAGATTTTAAATAGATTTTTGTATCTCTTTATCATTTTCTGTTCTTTAGTCTAAATTCGACTCCAAATCATAACTGAGATAATCAACCTGCATGGTGGCCTTTACCAGGTCGATTCAAAATTAATTATTTTGAAATGCAAACTTGTTGACCACCCTTTTGTCATAAGTAACCATAATCACTCCTAAATCTTAATAACATCGGTGGCTCAGTGGTAAAGGGGCGGCCGAGTGGGAAAGTTAGTCGCCGGTTCGATTCCGGTAGGAAGCCTTCGTTTTTCTTGAATTTTATTAAAATGCGACGTTTTAATTCTCGTTTGAACAGTGGTACCCGCCTTTCAAAATATTCCCATCGGCGGCCAGCATGCCACTTTAAGAGATTTTTTCACAAAAAATAATTAATAGCCTTATGTAAACCACTAAAATAAAACCAAACCTGTTACTAAAACAACCAATTTGACGAGATGAAGGCACAATGTGGTCGGCGAATCTATTTGATGTCGGTGAGGTATGGCTGCCTGAATTTAGAAGAATTAATTGAAAAGTTGCGAAGTTTAGGGCAAGAGTACGTTATTTGGGGTAGCCCAAAAATGCGTTTTTTTAGGTCTAGGCATTTTTCAGGCCCTGAAAACGATAGAAAAGGCGAAAAGAGTGTGGGAAAGACATTTTTCGAAAAAAAATTCGCCAAATCAGACATTTTGAAATAAATAAGATTCGACATCCCAAAATCAGTACATTTGTGATAAATCAGATGATCTGGGAGCCCTGCCATAGGAGCCAAGGCAAACGAAAAAAAAATTCAAAAAATATGCTTCCCACACTTTTTTTCGCCTTTTCTATCGTTTTCACAGCTTAAAAAATGCTTAAACCTTGAAAAAACGCATTTCTGGGATACCCCAAATACAGTCGAGTCTCGATATAGTGATCACCCAAGGGACCCCCACAGGTGATCACTATATAGAATGTAACATCACCTAAAAATCAGTAGCCGAACACTATAGAGAAGTTTTCTGTTAAAATCATGTTTTAATGATGCGATCAAAACAATAACGATAGTTTTATTTCTCCTTGCGGCTTTTGGTACTTTCGCCTTGGTTCCCCCGTGGCTTTTAGTCATTTTTTGATTTGGTCATTTCTGTTGAATCTAATATTGAATTTGATCATAATTTTGTTGACTTGGGACTGCCACATAGCGAAACTCTGGCATCCATGTTATTTCCAGAGTCACTTTGGTCAAAACCAGGTGATCACTATAGTGGGAGTGATCACTGTATCTAGGTTTGACTGTAGTGTACTTTAGCCAAGTTTAGCCTACAGAATAGAGTAAAAAAACAGGGACGTTTTCTAATTTTTTTTGAATTTTATATAAAAAAATTGATTTGAACTTTTCAGATTTTCAAAAAATAACAAATTTTTAAATCGAATATTTGAAACTTTTTAAACCTGAACCTCAAACCGAATGGTTGGTTCGAAAATTTCAAACATTTAACAACCTTTATTATCCATATATTATTTTTTGTCTTTTCAGCTTCAGAATTTGGTTCTTTGCCTAACAGGGACGTCAAAATCTTGCGCCATTCACTTTATTTGAAAATAGATGGGACAAGTGCCCACCTATAAATACCTTTTAAGCCTATCTCCTTTTTTGCCAAATTTTGTATTGAAAAACCAACCCCAGAGATGGAAAAGTGGTAGGGGTATAGTTTGAGCATCTCCACAAATTCATCATGACTACCACCAGGACTGCTACTTTTCCTTTTCCTCTCCTTGGTCCAGGTGACTTTGCGGCGAATCACTAAGTCTGACCTTCTAAGCGACCTTCTACCACCACCCTTAGCTGCCGCCATGAAGGGCGACGAGGACGAGGAGGAGGTGAGTCTCAGCGACTGATGCAACTTTCTTTTGATGCCTGGAGGTGGGGGGATCTGCAAATGTGTCGCTTATAAATTGTTTAATGATTTAACTATCGAGTTCTTTTTTGGCGCAATTTTGAATTTTGATATTTAATAGTCAGTCGCTAGTATAGAATAACCACTCCCACCACACCAAAAAACCAGACCCCTTCAAAATCGCTGTAACTACTCTTTGAAACAACAAGTTTAGGCTTAGCCCTTTGGCTCAGGGGTAGGCCAGCGTATGGAAGTTGTGACTAATAAATGTCTTACGCACATTTTCCGGCTTCTGGGACATATATTTGGGTGCTCTTTACTTAAGTTTTAGAAGGCATAAGTTTGGGAGGGGGGGGGGTGGTTTTGTTATACTATACTAAGGTCAAAGCTCACTTTTTGGTCGGTTCACTAATAAAAAGTACTAAAATCGACAATAAAGTGAAAAATTTGGATTTTTTGTCGAATAGTCGAAATTCTCGAATAATCGAATTAGTCGAAATTTTTCCCAAAAAAAAAATGCATGGAACGACTAGAAAAACGAAGTACGAACACAAATAGAATTGCGTCCCGCCCAATTGTACCACATACATCCAAATAAATTTATTGAACAAACGAACCGAAGAACAATCAAGCATCCGCATCCAACAAAATAGTAACAATTTTACTAGGCTCTCCAAATACCACAAAAGAGAGTGTTCCTTATGTGAGAATTCATCTAGTGTCAGAGAAAGTTGCTGGCCCCGGACGAATGAACGCAGATCTTCAACGCAAGTTTGCTTTTATCGGTACCGTTCGAAATGCTGGGAATATCTCGGCCCACCCTGTAAAACACGCTAAAACTCAAAACTTCGTTTTAGCGGGAATTTGAAATTTTTAAATTTTTCGGACTGCAGATTATTTTATGACTTTTTTATTATAAAACTGACCGTGAAATGTGCTTTGTAAATATCAAAATTAAAAAATTTAGCCAAAAATTTGGAAACAACCCAACGTATTGAACATCCTGATAGGTTTTTAGGTCAAACTTTACCGCAGAAATAGGAGGCACCGCCATGGCCTCATTTGTAGGCGAGGTGGGTGAACAGGCAGCTGAGGAGGAGGATAGGTGGGAGAAATTAGATTTGGTGGGCGCTAAGCCTGGCTCTGGCCATAATTTATGGTCTGCTGGAGTGCCAGTTAGGCTGGACGGTAGTCTCTGGTTGCAGTCCTTGTCCATCCAACCTGGTTAATAGATAAAAATATTCAAAAAGAAGTGTTTACAGTTGTCGCGCATGAATGCGCACACTATGACACGGCACGTTTTTCCCGTAAGAAATTACATATTTGATCCCAAATAAGGCTGTCGCGAGTAGTCTTATTTCGAATCGACGACTAGTTGCTGGGTTTGCGAGCACATTTTAAGAGGTTGTAAAATGTTCATTTTTAGCTTTTTAGACATTTCTTTTGAACAGTTTTGCACAGAAAGAAAAGATCTACAAAACTGTTCGAACAGAATGTCTAACGAAATCAACAATTTTTAGAAAAATTTGGTCCTTGTTGTGTGAAATGTAGGAATGGAGAAAGACCAGATGGCTCAGGGTTCACTCCGCCGGAGTAGCCGAAACCCAAAAATTTCTGGGTTTTTTGGGGTTTACTGAAGGGGGTAAACTTTTTGCGAAAAAGCGATTGGGCAGATCAGAATTCAATTGGAATTCAATCCAGAATTATGATCGTTACCGTAATTCCTCTAATATAAGACCCCCCCTTTGATTCAAAATCGTGTTCTTGGCATTGTGTTTTTGACCCACTTTTTGAAGAATGCTCTTATGCAAATTACCACCCATTTTGTAGCCAGTGAAATGAGCTACAAAATAGGTGGTAATTTGCATAAGAGCATTCTTCAAAAAGTGGGTCAAAAATACAATGCCAAAAACACGATTTTGAATCAAAGGGGGTCTTATATTAGAGGATTTACGGTTTATGTGATTCAGGATGGAATTCTGAGCGATTAACCTGATCGAACTGGAATTCTGATACGCCCCATCGCTTTTTCACAGAAAGTTCACCCCCCCCTCAGTAAACCCCCGAAAACCCAGTTATTTTTGGGTTTCGGCTACTCCTGAGTGAACCCTGAGCCATCTGGTTTTTCTCCCTTCCTACATTTCACACACAAAAATGGCAAAATTTTTCTAAAAATTGTTGATTTCGCGTCGAGAATTAAATTTGGGACAAAAAAGTATAACCCTTCTGTGAGTTTGTTTTTTTAATTTTTGTGTCTCCATTAAAAATTGGTATCTTTAGCGAATTTTTTTTTATTCTGAGGCACCTTAGTAGCCAAAATGTTTTTAGGAATCTGAATTATTTAATAGAAATTAAAAAAATTTACTTGCTGTGATATGACTGAAAGTAAGATAATCGTCGGTCAAAATGCGAACGACCCCCAGTTGGCGGCCATCCCAATTGGCGGCCCCCGATTGGCGGCCAACCCATTTGGCAGCCCCCATTGCCGGCTATCCCGATTGCAAACTAGCGACAGGTTTGAAAAGGCTGTGAACATGATTCTAATCTTTGTTAAAAAGATGGAGTCGGGATTCGGTCAATAAGAGAATTGGTCAACAATTGGTGTGGTAAAAAATCAATTTGATTTTAACACGCCGAGGCCTAACTGTGAGACCGGTTGGTTTGGGTGCAGAATTTCATGGAGAATCTGAATCTGCAAGCCGTTTTTCAAAAAATTTGGCTTCAGATTTTTACCAATTTCTGAATGGCGTCAAATGGGACTTGGGTACCGTATATTCTTTAATAAAATACCATGGTCTTTTATTTTTCAACCCCTCTGGAGACATGGTCGTTTATTAGAGAGTGGTCGTTTATTAGAGAGTGGTTTTTTATTTTTCAACTTATCAGAGCCAAAGACGCCGTTAAAATTTTTCATATATTTTGCAAATTGACAAAAATTTTGTTCGAAAAAGTTTTGTTATGAAAAGAATTCAAAAAACGAAAATCAGAGTTCAAATTTCTGATCATTCCTGCAGTTGTTTTGTGTTTGTTGGTAGTGTCTTTTTTCGTGCAAAGCTTTCTTCTTTAGTTGAAAATGAGCGAACCGATCTTTGCCGATGAAGAGCTCCAACTGCACGACGACGAGGGAACTCCAAAAAACAGCACTACGACGCAGCTACCAAACTGGAAGCGATCTGCTTTGCTCGAGAGAAGCGGTCGATCAAGTCGGGGTATTTCAACGTTCAAGCTGCAGCAAAAAAGTATGGCGTCCAAAGGGTTCAAATCAGAGAATGGATTGCGCACGAGCGCGAGCTGAAGCAACAAGTGTGAGGATTTTGCCGTTTTGTACCTCTGAACTTAGGAATTCTTTAGTAATGCTCCTGCCGGAAGCAAGCGAAAGAAGCTAAATAGCGGCGTAAGGCAAGTCTCTTATCCCGAGCTCGACGTGCAACTTGCTGAGTGGGTTAGGGATAAACGCGAAAACAAGCAACCTGTGTCTCGTAGAATCATCAGCAATCAAGCTGCAGAACTATTTCGTGGAACAGACTTGAAGGTAACTTGAACTTTGAAGTAACTTCAGAGAACCTACTGATATTTTCAGATTTCCGTTGGATGGCTCACAAGTTTCCTTCAGCGCAACAACTTTGTTCTTTGCAGAGTGACAACAACTGCTCAAAAGCCCCCAGAAAACTATGCTGAAGCCGTTGCCAAGTTTGTCGTGCACGTCGAGAATTTGCGAAAGAAGAACAAGTTCTCTCAACTGATTGCCATGGATGAGACAGCTGTCTGGTTTGATTGTCCTGATGGAAGATGCATCGATACCAGGGGAACAAAAGACGTAGGGACTTTTTGGGTTTACTTGCATTGACTAATCGTTCGTGTCTAGGTAACGGTTTTGACGACTGGTCACGAAAAAATGAGAGTAACGGTGTGTCTAGCTGCCCGAAGCGATGGGACGAAGCTTCTTCCGTTTGTGCTCGTCAACAGGAAGAGGCCAGTGCCGAAGATCGAAGAAGAATTCAAGAACAAGCTCGTCATTTCATGGAATGGATCAGTTTGGATGGACGACAAAACAGCTGAGGATTTTTTGCGAAAAGTGGTCAAAGGAGGCGGTACCTTTGGTGGAAGACGACTATTGGTGTGGGATGCTTTTGCGGCACACAAGAGCAAGGGCACAATGGCGGTTCTCAGAGAGCCGAAGCTTGACGCAGCTTACATACCGGGAGGTTTCACTAAGTTCATTCAGGTGTGATTGTTTACCAGTAGAGTAATTTCAAACTTGCTTATTTTTTCTTTAGGCGCCTGATGTCAGCTGAAATAAGCCTTTCAAGGGCCATATTCGCAACTACTACACGACATGGATGACAAACGATGCAAACAAGTAGTATACAGTAGGTGGAAATCCAAAGGCCCCTGCATTGGAACTTATCTTAAGCTGGGTGGATCGGGCGTGGAATGAACTCTCAAAGGATTTCATCATGAAATCGTTTGAAGGTTTCTTTTTGATTAAGTTTCTTTTATCACCTCTTACGCTTTTAGCGTGCGCTCTCAGTACACCAACTGACGGTTCTGGAGATTGCAAAATCGCGTCCTTCAAGCCAGAGGGATCAATCGGCGCTAGAGGAATTCACGGGCTCAGCAAAAGACTCTTGATGGACGAAACGACTTTGAAGAAGCGGGCATCGAAGAAGGGGAAATCAGTTTTGAACATGTTTATGAGGATGAAAATTTGTTGTTTGATGTTTAAATATGGGTTGTATTTTGCTGAATAAAATCTTTCTCAAGTAATAAGCGTGTATTAGAAAGTGGTCGTTTATTTTTTAACCTCCCTGGAGACATGGTCGTTTATTAGAGAGTGGTCGTTAATTACAGAGTGGTATTTTATTAAAGAATATACGGTTTGTTTAGAAAATCAGATGGTACTCAAATATTTCACATACACATGCATGACTTCTATAGCTTGTGAGGAAAAACAGAGTCTCAGCTTTCTAATGACATATTGTTGAGGGGTTTATGATAACTAAATGTAAAATTTTTGTTTCGAAGAAACAATTGTCATTTTTCCAAAACGGTTTTTTGACTTAAATAGGCAAAATTACGTGGGATACCGCGGTGTGTTCAGCAGAGTTTACATACCATTCAAAAGAGCAATAAAAGCTGCACCGAAAAGTGATTCAAAGTATTGCAAAACATAGTTTTTAGAGGTTTGAGCGACCATTTCAAAAAAATTAATGAATATTTGAAAAAGCATTGTGACGGAAAACTTTCAAATCGCTAGACTAACTTAGAATTCTGGCACCGGATTCGTGTTCAGCATAGTCGATTCGTTTGAAAAAATGCTCGTAAGAATAAATACTCATCGTCAAAATTTGAATTCCTCTCGAGACAATAATTATTCAAATATCGAATTTTTCTCAAGTTTTAATGTTTTTTGTCTCGAGAGGAATTAGAATTTTTATGATGACGTTTGATTTTTAAGAACAGTTCTAGAAGCAAATCAACCATGCTGAACACGAATCCGGTTTCAGAATTGGAAATAGGTCTAGCGATAAAAACGTTTTTCGTCACAATGCTTTTCCATATATTTGTTCATTTTCTTGAAACGGTCACTCAACCCTCTAAAGACTATGTTTTGCAATACTTTGAATCACTTTTTGGTGCAGTTTTAATTGCTCTTTGGAAAGGTATGTGGACTTTGCTGAACACACATCTGTATCCCGCGTAATTTTGCCTATTTAAGTCAAAAAACCGTTTTGGAAAAATGACACAATTGTTTCTTCGGAACGAATATTTCACATTTAGTTTGCCTAAACCACTTAACAGTATGTCATCAGAAAGCTGAAACTCTGTACTTTCCTATGAGCTGAAACAGTCATGCATGTGTATATAAAACATTCGAGTACCAGTAGATTTTCTAAACATACCCAAGTCCCCATTGACTACATTCAGAAATTGGTAAAAATCTCGAGCCAAACCGGCTTTTTTGAAAAACAGGTTGCAGATTCAGATTCTCCATGAAATTCTGCACAAGAACCAACCGGTCTCACAGTCAGGCCTTGGCGTGTTCAAGCGTTTTGAGAGAATAATAGTTTGATTTTTACAACCTTCATTAAAAACAGGTTTTATACCCGCAGTTTAGTTAAACATATTTGACACACCCAAAATCCAAAACCTGCGGTATGTGCCTCTCATGTAGGTGGATATCCACCTGGCTGTCCTAAAAAATCAAAACCTAGTCCAAATCAAAACAAACCATTCTTCATAAGCTAAAGTCATGTGTGGCAATGGGTTTGTGAGGACCAAAATTTTACTTACTTTGCGATTTTACTTACCCGAAACCTTAAAATCTGCGGTAGGTACCACGTGACCAGGTGGATATCCACCGGGATATCTAAAAAATTAAAAATGTTGCATATGAATTCAGTGGACCAAAACAGTTTACTATAGCCCCCATGTCTTTTCGAAATTCTGTGAAGCGCGTTAGAAAGCTGACAAATTTCTGATTGAGAAAGGTGTTATCAGATTTTTGACCTGTCTCTGCAAAAAGGCCGGAAAAAGTAAGCGTCAGTTTCATTTTTAATGTCAGTTTAGCAAAAAAATGTCAGTGTCATTTTAGACTTTTTTTTTTCTAAACTGACAATTTTAAACTGATAAAATGCCAATCAAAGCGCACAAACTGAAATGGCACAACTTACTCCTTACCGTGAATTTACTGCACCCGAGTTTGCGTTTATTTACGAAACAAATTTCAGTAAAACCATTTTGAGAAGCCATATTGAAGTCAGCAATTAGGATAGCCGGCAATAAGGGCTGCCTATATAACGACAACCGCAAAAAAATTCCGCTCAGGGTCCGACATCATGTATTTGCTCTAATTATGCCGCACCCCTAGGGTTGACCAATGGTCATATGACCATACTTGCACGGCCAAAAAAAGCAGCGGCGAGCGGCACCGCTCGCCACCCGCCGCTCGTGCTAGTATGCATATGACCGGTCATTTAATTCAAAATGATCGGTCATGTAGATTTCGGTCATTTCCCTACAACAGTCACTCCTTTTCACTCCGAATATTGCTTCTTCATAACTTTTTTTTTTTCCTTTTTTGTCTTGGTTTTAGATTGCCGTGTCGCTGGGGAAGCCGAAAAACAGCACTATACATATAAAGAGAGTTAAGTGTATAGCGAGAGTTGACTGTATAGGGATTGGAATTTTCAAAATTGATTGGGAAAGATTTGGGGTCGGGATTCGTGAAATACGGTAGAGCAAAAATAAGATAAAAGGGAACAAAAAGTTGTTTGTAAAAACAAATTATTGCATTAAAATAGCTTTCAAAGGGTTATAAAACAGAAGATGTAAGTAAAAAATAGCATTAATTGAGTTATCTGAGCCATTTTTATGCAATACTAGAAAAAAGAAGACTCTTCTAGTTGGGCTAATCCATAAGCAAAAAGGCCTTCCACTTCAATTAGTAGTCAACCTATAAATAGGCGTAGACTACGAGGACAAACAGACTGTTTTGCAATACTTGGTATTTAAACTGAGTTCCTGCTCAGAATTTTGAATCGGTCAACATTTGGTCAAAAAAGGAGGTCATCGGTGAAAACACCCGTCAAAATATGTAAATCTCCCGTCAAATTTTTCAGAATTCTTCTTCTCGGTGTTTACTTTTCAATTTTTTATGTTTTTGCACTAGCCCTAAATCTCTAGTTTCTTACGAGCTATCAACTAGCTGAAAACAATACTGAAGAGTGGGAATACAATTGGACTTTTTAAAACTACACCTTTTTTAAAAATCAATTGTTCTCCCACTTGTATTCAGCTAGTTGATAGCTCGTAAGAAACTAGAGATTTAGGGCTAGTGCAAAAACATAAAAAATTGAAAAGTGGACACCGAGAAGAAGGATTTTTAAAATTTGACGGGAGATTTACAGAGTATCACGGGTGTTTCCAATTTTAGCCAAAAAGGAAAGGTGAGACATAGCGAAATTTAGCAAGGCATAAATAGATGTCAGTACTCTATTCAAAACGGTCATATCTTAGCTTCCTGAAATAATTTTGGCTAACTTTTTGTTCTGACGCAATTTTGACAAACGGTTTCTTGCATTCGGCTTTCCTTGAGCCCCAAATTCATTTGGTATATAATGTCAAAAACACGATTTTCGCTTGGTACCCCTGTGAGTGGCCACTGGATAGGCAAGGCCAAATCCACAGGGATTGGGCCATTCCTGGTCTTTGAATGGCCACTGGATAGGCAAGGCCCAATCCACAGGGGGTACCATGCGAAAATCGTGTTTTGATATTATATACCAAATGAATTTGGGGCTCAAGGGAAGCCGAATGCAAAAGACCATTTGTTAAAATTGCGTCAATCGGTCGTTTGAAGTCGGGGGAATTTCTTGGGCCATTGTATTGCATAAAAAATCTTCACTTTTTGAGTCAAAATCAGATATTTGCCAACTGTAGAATAGTTGCCAACTGTATAATAGTTGACAACTGCAAGAGAATAAATGCGGTCAAAAATGAGCACTTTTAGTAACCCAGTGGCTATAGCCACCCTCATTGCAGTAACCACTGAGCTAGTGTGTGTTACTATGGAGACGCATTAATGGATGGATTATTAATAAAAGCTGCAATGGAATTTGCTTAAAAAATGAACGAAAATGCACCTGCTGATGTAGATGAGATAAAAAAACGGTTGCTACTTTCACGCGAAAAGAGACTGAGTGAAAACAAAATTGTGGATGGTTGAGGTAGAAAAGACAACAAAAGTGAATTTGACACAGTTGAGTCTCTGTGTATATCTTAGGTCTCGTTATATCTAAAGTTGTCGATTCAGGTAGGTGTTTTCGGGTAGTTGGACGCAGAACCAGTAAAATTTCGGGTTTCGAGTCCAAGTCAGGGTACCCTACCCGAAAATTACGAGCCCTACCTAAAATTCGGATAATTTCTCAATTTGAACTGAAAATTTTGAGAATTCAATAGTCTTATATATATTATTCAATAGACGCCTTCTTCCTGTGCAAAACTATTTCGAGGTCTGGCCGAAAGACTCACAATTTTTAGGTTTCGGCTTGGCCGGCCGACATTCATATAGATGGCCATTTGTAAAATATTTGAAAAAAAAACTGAAATAGGTCGCGAGTCATGGCTAGCCGTTCCGCCTCTTATTTGACTGATCTACACAAAAAACCATGGATGACAATTCTGGTACCCGTTTCGGGTACCGTATTTCCTCTAATAGAAGCCCCGGGGCTTATATTTTTCACTCAGCCTCAAGGGGGGCTTCTATTAGAGAGGGGGCTTCTATTGGAGAGGGGGCTTATATATGGGACAGGGCTGATTTGCCGTCACGGTTTTCGCCGTTGACAAAATTCGCCGTCGCAAAATTTCACGTGAAACGTTTTTTCTGACGTTTTTATAAAGGAATTCTTTAAACGCTCTATGTATGTAATGAATCAGAAAAAAATTGTCAGCAAAAAAGGCGCGAATCCAAATGAAATCTTTTTTATTTTAAGGGGGTGCTTATATTAGAGAGGGGGCTTCTATTAGAGGAAATACGGTAGCTATACTTAACACCCGTAAAGTTTCACGTTTCAAATTTCACATGACTCGATAATTTTGGGGATTCAAGTCCACATCCCAATGCTGAATTTTTACAGATAAAAAAACTGTAAAAGAAGACTTTTAACGCTAAAATAAAAAACGAAAATTCAGGTTCCCGACTCGACAATTCCAAATACTTGACGCGCCAACAAGGGACCCAAGTCACCACCAGCCACTCCGAGCTTCACACAAAGCTTAGCTTCAGACAAACCGTAGCAATTTTATTTGTTAACAGACACACTTATATCGTTGAGCACTGAATATATGTACTGGCTTATGTATTCTGCAGAGGATCACACATCCATTCAGACCACACATGCTGGAGGAGGACGAGCTACATATCCGGCCTGAACTTGCGTCCTGTTTCCCTTGTTCAAATGCATCACCAAGGCGATTGCACTGAAACATCCAAAGAATCCTATATATCTGACAGTCCCAAAACTAATCCTACCCAAATACACTAGAGGCAATGAGACAAATAGGCAGAACACAGACTAGCAACACGAACAAGATCCTAAAACAGAAAAATATATGAGCGGATAAAGGAAAAAAGCAGCTGACCACATCCCGATAGCCATTCTTTGAACATCCCCGAAATCATTTGCAGCCACACCATTCACAGTCAGCAACGAGAAAAAGCATATGAGCAAGACGGAATTGTTACTGGCCATGATGCGAGATGTTCTTTTTGAAGGAGAGACCGACAATAACAGCTAAAAACAACGAAATTTTTATGGATGTAACTACATTGTTGTCACTAGTCTGAATTCTTGCCCCTTTTAAAAATTTCAAATATAATGACTAAAATTTTGCCCCTTTTTAATAGAGACGGCTACAGGATCCTGGTCCTGACTGGTCGGTTTTTTGGCCAAAATCCTGTCCTGAAATCCTGACTGGTCATTTCGAAAAATCCTGGTCCTGGTCCTGAAATTTGAGAAGTCCTGAACAAAACATTGATGTTGAGTATTCCTTAGGCGAATTCTCTGAACTATCCAAATTTGTCAAAGCTAGCTCGCCGCTTTCTCTCAGCAACAGCTACTAGCCAGCCCAGTGAGCAAGTCTTCTCCGTCGCAAGGGATGTTTATGACTACAGAAGGAGCAGACTTGATCCCAAAAATGCTGAGATGTTGATCTTTTTGAACAATGCTTTGCCACTATTGAAATACACTTACTGAGTTCAAAGTGTCATTGTTATGTAATAATCTTATTATTTGTTGTTCAAAAAACCAATTCCCTGTTGTACAAACATTTTATTCTTGGGTTGTGGTCAATTGTCTTGGTCAATAAAACTAATTTTTGAGAGGTTTGAAAAATCCTGGTTGTTTTACCAGGATCCTGTCACGATCCTGGTTTTTTATTTTAAAAATCCTGGTCCTGATCCTGGTCTCGCACTTGCGCAAAAATCCTGTCCTGAAATCCTGACTAGTGCCGGATGCGCATCTCTACTTTTTAATCACTATCGAATAAATTGCTCCGATTTTTTCATCGAAGGCGCCAAATCGGAGAAATTTACCCGATTTTGTTTAAAAATCAGGCAAAATTTAGCATTTCAGGGGTAACAATTCAATTTGATCTCTTTTAATTGTAATAATGTTGGATTGAGATCGCATTTAGAGGTGATAACGGGACCGGAACAGTTACGGAATTCTTGGAAATATAGAATCATCCAGAATATTTGTTCCCATCATGCAATCCGCTCGGTAAATGTCTTGCTCTCGAGTACAGCAGAGCGAAAAAGTATAGTTCTCGATCTCCTCTACAAAGTTGAAGGAGCTTTTACGAAGTTGAAGACCAGCGAAAGCTAGAAGCCATTTAAAGTCCACTAATTATATTTCTAGTCTATTTTGATGCTAGAAGAAGTTTGCTAGATGACTTAAAGTTAAAGGTCAAAATTAGGGCAGTCTTCCGGCCAAATGGAATCCAAAAATTTTGGCCGGGCTGAAAGGCGAAACAGAAAACCGATGCTTTCAGCCAGCCGAAAACCGAAAAATTGTCGGTTTCGGGTGGAAAGACCGAAAATCGGCCGGCCTAACCGACAACCCTAGTCTTCTTCAGACAATTTGAAAAGCCGTGACGTGACCGCGCATAAAATTTATTTAGGTATACCGTACTTAGGCCAGCGACAGCTTGGGACAATTCAAATTGAGACAAAATCAAATTGAGAGAATTTGAATTGCGACAAATCGAATTGCGACTTGTTATGACTATAATTAGGGCTGGGTGATAGGAATACTTTTGTGAAGATTAGCACCTGTAATTATTCTTATCCTAACTATTACTATACTGTCACCTTTCGAAAGATTTTTATGAACGTGCAGTTAATACTTTCTCTCATCTAAAGGTTCTAAAGTGTCTTGAGTTGGTTTTAACTAGGCTTGGCAACAGTTAACTCGACGTTTTGAAAAATTTTGACTTTATTTTTTGTTTTTATGTGTGTTTTTTCCCAAAATTTTGAGCATGTTACCCCGCAATTGAAAGCCTAGGATAGTGGCTACATAGTGGTATGAAAAAATTTTCATTCAGTTCACAAAAATGGATCTATTGTAATGAAAACAATTTCGGGTCAGACTACCCGATTTCGGGTACCCGATGCCGAAATCGGATAGTCTGACCCGAACTTGATATTATCAAAAGAGATCAATTTTTATGAACTGAATGAAAATTTTTTCATACCACTATGTAGCCACTATCCTAGGCTTTCAATTGCGGGGTCACATGCTCGAAATTTTGGGAAAAAACACACATAAAAACAAAAAATAAAGTCAAAATTTTTCAAAACGTCGAGTTAACTGTTGCCAAGCCTAGTTTTAACTAAAGTTGACTTACTTATTTCTTTTCAGGGCCGGTACTCACCATCTTTTTACCCTTACCTTTTACCCTTACCTCTACCCTTACCTCTACCCGTACTCACAATAATTTTTACCCTTACCTTTACCTCTACCTTTTACCCTTACCTTTTACCCTTACCTCTACCCGTACTCACCATAATTTTTACCCTTACCTTTACCTCTAACTTTTACCCTTACCTTTTACCCTTACTTCTACCTGTACTCACCATACTTAGAGGTAAAGGTAGAGGTAGAGGTAAGGGTAAAAAACAACAAGGGGGACCAAGGCATATTTTTACCATGGGTGGTAGCAGGGTAAAAATTTTACCCTCATCTCGATTTTGAATTTTTGTCTCGCAACGCATTTCTAGAGTAATTTTGTGTCGCTGAACACGATTTTGATGTTCATTTTTCATTGTTGTGTGCTCTTTGTTGAGATTTGCTCGTTTTATTAATCTTGCACTGCTTCTCGTATTTTATCGTTGTTATCTTTAGTTATCGCCATGTTTACGTCTGAAATGTGCAAGCGTCTGGTGGAGTTGGTGGCCGAACATCAAGATGATCTCTTCCCGAACAGCCGCAAAAAGGATTCCGCCGCTGGTCAGAACGCCGCTTGGAAGTTGGTTGCCGATACGCTCAACACTGAATATCCGGATCAAGGGTCGCACAGCGTGGAGCAAGTGAAGCAAAAGCATTCGAATCTCAAGAAATTGGCCAAGCAGGATCTCCAGGATCAGAAGAAGTGAGTACTATCTTATTTATCATTTGAAGTGAGTACTCTTAAATGGCGTTTTATAGATACAACTCCTCCCTCTGCAAGACACGGGTGCTGGTGGAGCAAGTGATCAGTCGATGGAAGCGTAGGTTCCACTCTTTGCATGGGGAACTCCGGATTGCCTTAGAACGGGTCCCTCAATTCATCATTGCCGCTGCAGTCCTACACAACATTTGCCGCTTGCGAGGAGTATCCGATGAGAACGATGAAGACATGCTAGACGAACAAACACCGGAGGAGGTCAGTGCGGATGACAGAATTAGCACTGGATCAAATATGAGAAATTCTATTGTTAATCATTACTTTACGCGCTAAATAGTGTTGTCTGTTGTTGCGGATTGGAATAAATCATATGCAGTTGATTGTGCTTTCGAGGATAAAGTTGAAGGTAGAGGTAAGGGTAAAAGTTGAAGGTAGAGGTAAGGGTAGAGGTAAGGGTAAAAGGTAGAGGTAAGGGTAAGGGTAGAGGTAAGGGTAAAAGGTAGAGGTAAAGGTAAAGATGGTGAGTACCGGCCCAGATCAAAATACAGAGTTTCTCAAAAGTATTGGGTATTTATAGAAATTCACGCGAAATTTTTTTTATCCATTCTTTGAGTAAAACTCTTGTCATTTTTACTCCTTTGCCATGTTTTTATCAAAAAACTCCCATAACTCCCAACGCGCCATAGCCAAGAGGACATTATAATCTACTTTATTCACTAAAAATCAAACCACCACAACAATATAACAAGCACACGGTATGAACTATAATATTTAATGCCTCTGATACTTTTCTATGTGGGCGGCAATCGAGACGAGAAACTCCATTCGTAATCCATTGGCTCTGTGGGTGTAGTTTGCCGTCAACTGATTTATTTGATTGGCAGGTAATCACCAACCACTTTCAATTCATCCGATCTCTTTCAGCGGATGACTTTAGGGATCCAGTGCCTTCTGTTGTGACTGGTTGCAACCCAAACATTTGTTTTGCAATGAAAGCTTGTATCGTTTTGAATCTCGTTCCGAAAGGGTGGTACCAACTTCTCACAGTCCATGCCAAAGTGGGTGAAACTTTCGTGCCTTGTTTTCATGCACTGCTACCGAAAAAGTCGAGCGGGAAGTATAGTCAGCGGTTTTCTGCTATAAAAAAAAGAATTCTGCCAGACGCAGATGTCGAACATGCTCACATGGACTATGAAATTTCTCTCATCGAGGGTTTTTCTTGCGTTTGTCCATCAGCTCAAAAAAGTTGGTCTTCTAAAGCTTTACAAAACCATGTTGTCAAGAAGCTGAAGTGCTTGGCGTATGTTCCAATCGACGATGTAGAAGATGGTTTCCAGGCAACTATGGATGAAACACAAGGTCAACTTCCGTTGCGATCGAAACAGTTAGATTTTATTGACTACTTTGAAAGAGTTGAGTTTTTTGTTCGTAATCTATTGATATTCTTTCAGACTTGGATTGGCTTAGTTGATTTGAATACGGTCAGGCGAGGACCATCACTCTTTCCAAAAGAGCTGTGGAATTGCTATCATTTGGTCATTTGGCAAATACAACAAATTCGCTGGAAGCCTGGCATCGATTTCTTCAAGGAGCAATAAAAAAAGAGTATGGCAAGAAGCCAAAGTTTTGGAAGTGGTAAGGACAAATCAAAAGGAATGCAGTCTCCAGCAAGTCAAGCTTGTATCCCTTCGAACAGGAATTCAGCAAAAACAGAGCAGCAGCGACAAGAAGCAGAGTGCCAGAAGAAAAGAAAGGGCACTGACCGACAACAAAAATTCGATTCTGCAATATTTATCTGAGCACGCATTATTCACCCGGCTAGAAGACAGTTAATTTTTTCTGTTCATAGTCGTTCATTATGTTCATTCTTAATAAAAGTTGAATTTTGACGTGATTATGTAATCACTTGACAGGTGCATGAAGAAGTGTGGTCTAGCATGACTGGTAGTATAGGACAAAAAATGTATCTAAAATTTTGTCCCAGGTTGTCTTATGTCAGCATGTCCAACAGACGGCTGTGCTAAAATACAGCAAACAGCATTGAAATACATAATGAACTCTTATTCGTCGACTTTTGACCAAAAGAGTAATTAGACTACCGTATTTCCTCTAATAGAAGGACATGCTCTATTTGAAGGACATGCTCTAATAGAAGGACACCCTCTGAGGGGGGTTGAAAAATAGAAGGACATGCTCTAATAGAAGGAAATGCTCTAATAGAAGGGCATGCTTTAATAGAAGGACACCCTCTGAGGGGGGTTGAAAAATAGAAGGACATGCTCTAATAGAAAGAAATGCTCTAATAGAAGGACATGCTTTAATAGAAGCATATATACTGTTACATGTTAGCCAAAACACATTCAAAACAGCGCCAAATTAATAGTGCAAAAAAAAGCATAATTGATGCAAGCGCGGAACGAGAAGAAACTGGCATCTCTCTTGGAAGAAATTGATCTTGAAGAAGACCAAGAGAATGCAGAATACGAAAGTGATCTTTCTGTGGAATGTTAAATTTGTGTTACAATTTTTTGTAAATAAAGCTTTTAATAAGTAAATTTCGGTTGAAAAATAGAAGGACATGCTCTATTTGAAGGACAAGCTCTAATAGAAGTACACCCTCCGAGGGGAGTTGCAAAATAGAAAAACATGTCCTTCTATTAGAGGAAATACGGTAAATGGTCTTTTATAGAACAAGTACGGGACCAAATATACGATTGGCCAAACAATTTAAAATTCAAACAAGACTTTGATCAAATATGTTATTTGAGCAAACCCTTATTTGACCAAATGTTTTTTTTATCAAATAGTTCATTGACCAGTCCTCTAATTTATCTTTTATATGCAAGCCGCTGATGTGCCCATTAAAGATTGATTTCAGCTCGATGTCGCTTGCCGGACTGCACATCCCTCGCTCTTTCGAGTTCTTGATGTTTCTATAGTCCACAGTCTTCATAGAAATTTAAGTTTCCTTCAATTGGCATCCCAGCTTTTTAAAAGAGATCTTTCATCATTGATCGAATGACGCTTTATAAAAGATTTTGAGCTACTTCACTTTCTTTTTTGCTTAAACTTTTTGTAAGCTTTCGAGGCATTTTGAAATAGTTACATTTAGTCAATTTTGAGGAGGGGATTTAACAGACGTTATATGCTAATTGAGTGTTTAGTTTTAATTTTAGCTGATAAATTTAAGTTCTATAAGAGTATTATTTATTTTGAGTACGTAAAAAAAGTTAATAAAAACAGTATTTATCACGATGAAAACATAATTATTTTTTTTATACATTAAAAAAAAATCTGCTTATAAAAATTGGAAATAGAAATATTTTATCAAATTTTTATTTGCAGGTTTGAAATCAAGTTCAAAGGCGCCACTGAACGAGCTTACAGACTAAATGTATTTTCAAGTAATTTGGATATAATTAAAAGTCTAAACGAACGCAAAGTTGGTGGCGAAGACGTGGTTTTTGGAATTAATAAATTTGCTCATTTGACGCCGCAAGAATTCAAACCAGGGGAACAGACAAATAGGACTATTTTGGGACTTTTTTTCTTGTCCCAAAAGTCCCCGTAATGACAATAGTAAACATTAGGGATTTTAGTCGAATGACGACACAATGAATAAAATTTACAAATGTAAAACAAAAGATAAGCAAAACAAAAATCTGGTTTTAAACAGGAAAGTAAAGGCATAAAAATACAGAAAAAGCAAAATCGAGACAGGAAAAAGTTCTTTGTTAGCAAAAATAATAATGTTCGTTTGAATTGGGCGGGAAAATAATCCCAAAATAGGACTATTGTTCCGAATAGGACAATTGTCCAAATAGGACTGTTGTCCTAGCACGGGACTTTTTTAGGACGAAAAATAGTCCTAAAAATTTCCCGCCAAACGCCTTTTAGGTCGATTTGTCGTTCCCTGATTCAAACAGGTTTGCAAATTAAAAGTAGCAAAACTTCTTATGATCATAATTGTTTTTTTTTCAGATACTTATGCCAGAGTCGTTTAATGCCACAAAAGAAATGCCACTTGACTCTATTATACCTTTGGACAGTTTAAACGAAGTCAGCCCTGGGGCTGGATTGCACAGACGAAGTACTTAATTAAATGACATTTTTGTGCTCATTCTAAAACATACAAAAAAATAACAAATTAAGAGACACCGAGTTTTTCTCATTTTTTCGATTTTTAAAGTCTAGTATTTAGGAACTGAACCATATTAAACCGGAAAAATTTTTCCGGTATTATTTTATTGAAAACACTGGACATCATAACAGACAAAAAATAACAACAAAAGTTAACCTAATATTCGCGGATGTTTGTTTCACACTTCGATTCGATGGGCATTCTGTGGCTTTGAAAAATTCACGAAAAATTTTGCATTCTTCGTATAAAATTTATCGAATTTACAGAAAGACAAAGTGTGCCTGCTAATTTTGATTGGCGTACTTATGGTGCAGTTACATATATCAAAAATCAAGGTACAGTTTTTAAACAAAAAATTTAAAAGAATTTTTAGAATTTTGGAAATTTTTCAGTCAAAATTTATTGATTTTTGGTAACTTAAGGATCGAAAATTTTTCCTTATTTTTCAAGGACAAAACTGTTTTTGTGAGCCCTATGATAGATTGTGTTTGCTTTTGAAATCCTCTGAAAGTATTTTTCCGGAGAATTCGAAGTATAATGATAGCCTTTTATCGAAATATTTTTAACAAATACCTTTTAAACTACCGCCTACGTTGTCATTGAGTTCCAATGCTTGTTTACACATATTTTTCATTTGAAATTACTATTTGTTCGACTTCTAATTTTTGTTTTTTAGCTATGGCAGAAAATGAATTGAACAATGCGAAAAAAATTCTTGAAGCCGTGGATAAGATAGACCAGCAGATCAAAGAGAAAGAGGCAATTTTGACTGAGGTTAGTTTTATGTGTTAGCGGCGACTGAAATATACCATCTTAAATTGGTCTCCTTTTTTGAATTTTCGTCTGGCAACACCGAAATCAGCCTTCTTTTTTTAATCAGACATCAAGATTGCTTAATCAAGATTGCCTAAATAGCACAGATTGGCCACCCACTCAGAGTCAGTGCAGGATTTGATTCAATTTGAAACGCTTTAAAAAGCCATAACTTATTTTTAGATCGATTCCCGAAAGTATGTTTAACGCCACTCGACTCAGAAAAAAATATACATTTTTTTGGTATATAATGTGCAAAACACGATTACGCTTGGTTCTCCCTTGTGGTTTGGGCCTTACCCAACCAGATGCCATCCATTTACCAAAACCACTAGCTTTTTGCATTTTAGTCTAATTTAATAAAAATATAAAGTTATTAGGCCAAATTTACTTTAACCTACACAGTCGACACCCCGAGTAAACAGTTTTTTAGAGTCGTTGCAATAAAGCCAGAGTAAAAATTAATTTCGTAGGTCTACTGTTTTTTACGCCATCTAAAAAGTGTAAAAGTACGTACTATGTATATTCGGTCAGGTGGGTTTACTGCAAAAAATTCCGGTCTCCGCTTTTATTTGCCTTGTAACGCACGGGCATGCCCCTTTAACTACATTTATTATCAGGTCAAAACTGTCAATTTTGGGAAATTGATGGTGTATTTCAGTTTGGTCTCTGTATTAGGTGTGGTGGCAACCTGGCATTTGTCACTTTTTCGTTAACTGTATACGACGAAAATGACGCATAGAGTTAACGAAAAAGGGACAAATGACTGGTTGCCTTGCTGACTGTATCAAAATACTTCATCCCTTTGTTTCAGAATAATGTGGACATGAACACGCCGCTTGTGGACTCGGAGGGCTTTCCTAGTGCCACCATTGACGTCATTTCAGTTCGACAGGCGAGACACGATATAATCTGTATATTGCCAGTGCATCCCTTTGATTGTCACCATCTTATAAAAATGCAATTGCAGGTCTGCAGAATGATAGAAAGAAACTAATGGACGAGATGAATGAAGCCATTGTGCAGTTGCATCAGCAGAAGCCAGCTACCAGTGGAGAGTCTCAGGATCCGACCGAAGTGCATCGAACCAGCAATGACCCAATCCTGGTGATTAACTCAGTGGAGCACAATTCTCCTGCTTTCAACGCAGTATGTTTCCACTTTTAACAAGGTGAAGGAGGACAGACAGTAGGGGGAGGGTATTTTGACTAAAAATAGTTAATAGTTATTTGAATTTTCTTTTCTCACCGAGATTTCTTTCACAATAGACGATAAGGGCCAAAAGTGACTTTGGCCCATTGATCATAGTTTACCCCAAATGCAGGCACTCAACTAATACCAGCTGTGATCGTGATATCGATATTAAATTATACGCAGAAAATTTTCTTTGGCATTATTTTGGGTTATCAGAGAACTTTTCGTGATAATTTCAAAACTTACAATTTTTCTTGTAACTTTAGTTCACATTATATTGTACAACGTTATGCTAAAAGTGTAGCGTTAATTCCTGCCGTCATTTTAAGCGCAGGATTGTACATAACCTTGCTAGCAAAATGCTTGTAAATACATGAAGGTTTTGAAAAAGGATCTAGGAAATCGGAAAGGTTTTTAACCTTTTTGTTTGTAACTTTCACGGCCATGCAGCGCCGTATTAAAAATGTCGGCAGGAATCAGGGCTACATTTTAGGTATAAGTTTGTGTACGGTTGTAAGGACTGAAGTTCGGAGAAAAGTGTAAGTTCTGAGATAACTCCGAGAAATCCCAGGATACTCCTACAGTTGAACCTCTTTAAACCGGCACCCTGGGGACCGACCTGTGCTGGTTTAAAAAGGTGCCAGTTTAAAGGCGTGCCAGTGTATCGAGGTTATTATGCCATTGTAAGAAAACGGTGCCAATTTATCGAGGTTTTTATTCAAACAGTAAATAACATAACGTTCAATTACGGTAATAAACTAGACGGGAAAAAATCTGCTAGTTTATACAAAAAAAAGACAAGAAAATGGCGAGAAAAAAAGAAAATAACCGCCTGCAAAAATAAACAAAGATTGACACATTTATGGCGAAAACAGGATGGAATTATTAGAAAAAAATGGTGGCAATTCAAGTTTTATGTTTTGAACTCTATTTTTTACAAAATAAAAGCAAAATTGAAGAAGTGCCGGTTCATCCAGGTAAATTTTCTCTTGCGGACTGACACTGGGTGCCGGTTTAAAGAGGTTCAACTGTAATAAAGTTTAAGGCAAACTTTTTACAAAGAAATCGAAATCACGATCTGATTTGATAACCGTCGGGTGGATTTGCGGATTCATTGACTAAGATGTATGAATATGTGGATGTGCATTCAAATTAGCTGAGATTCGAGAAATTTCATTTTCAGTCAAAGTACTTCTCTAATGTCCTTGAAGAGATTTGGAAAGAAAAACACGAGAAACAGTTCCCATTCTAAAATTAAATTAAAAAACAAATTAAATTAAACGTGTTACCTTTTTAGAAATTCAAGCCAAAAGATCAGATAATTCAGTTTGGGAGCCTTCATGCCGGGAATTACAATGGTTTTCATCAGCTCAAAGAGATGGTTCAGAATTCTATGAACGTAAGTTTTATTTTCTGGTGCTTCCATGAAATTTGTGCAACTTTCGGATGCCCGCAGCCTTTCTTTTGGCTGTCCTCAATGACTCAAAAGTGGCTTTGGTTCATTGATCATAGTTTACCCCAATTGTATGATTAGCTGTCAACTTGCGTGACTAAAAATTCACTCGAAACGCAGTGGATGAGCTTCAATGGTAGTTAGCCCGGAATAGTGCGCAAGTTTGACCCCGCATAGGGGCATTATTGTCAGAAGTAATTAGGGGCACTGATCTTTAATTTATCGTCAAGAAGGCAAATTAACCATCGTAACTTGTCTAACAAGCTAAAATAAGTAGAGTGTGTCTAAGCGGAGTCGAACTTGTGCATTGTTTCGGGCTAACGACCATTTAAGCTTATCCACTGCGTTTCAAGTAAATTTTTAGTCGATAACTTTACGTTGATGCCTGTGAATTTCTCAGATAATGTACGAGAAATTCTGCAGTTAACGATGGGGCTTTCTTTTAAGTCCAAGTGTTGAGTCAGCCATGACTCAATCCGATTTTCTAATCACCAAGGATGGACCAGCATCAAACAACCACGGCTAATTGACTGTGCTCCAAGTTTAATTTATTGTGTTTGCAGAAACCGATCAAGGTTACCGTATACCGTGAAAACATTGGCGACGGCAGTGGAACGCATGTGCATCGATTGGAGCTGTGTCCGAAGCAATGGTCGGGTGAAGGTGTGCTTGGCTGCACATTCGGCGCTGTGCCTAAGAAGTGAATGGCTGTGAAAGGACCTATTTACGTCAAATCAGTTGATCCTATAAATGTTATTGAGGCTTAGTATCGCTTGCTTTTCGCAAATAAAAGTTTTGCGTCTATTACTGCTGTTGGGATACGCGACGTTTTTCTTTAAAACCGTGGAAGAATTCCTGTAGGGAAGATTTCCTGTAAAGAACGGCTTCTCGTAAAAAAGAACGGGGCTGCAATTTATTTTTCATCCGCGCCTCATTTTTTACGTTTTCATGCATTTTTTAACATGTATCGTCTAAAAGGAAAGCGAACGAAGTATGTGGAAGTACTGATTGTGGTGGTACTTAGGTATTACACAGGTAGTGATCCGCCTTCAAACATGTTCTGATCCACCTCATCAAATAGTCTGATCCACTTCAAAAAATGGTCTAATATACTAAATCCTGCGTACTACCACCTGGCTAACACTAACTGAGGTACCAAAATACGACTGGGTACCACCACGCAAATGACTTGAGTACGACCTGAGTATTAACAAAATTTTCCTCCACGCTACAGTTCCTTGCCATTCCATACAGGGAAATGGTAACGGTCTACAGGGAAACGGTTTTACAGTGAAACGTCCGTGTCGCCTGTTGCTGTGCTAGAGTTGAATAATGGTGTCTGTGGGTTTCAGGAAATTCTTCTTCTTCTCAGAGTTGGTTCGGAATCGGAATTTAAGTTTTGTGAAAACTGGAACCGTAATTTTACTTTTGCTGAAACCAAAACCGGAGCCGCAAAAACTTTTTTGGAAAAAAATCGCTGCTTTTTTGCTTCTATTTGATATTTAACACAAAAAAATCGTTCATAAGTTAAAAATACGCGTTTAAAATCAGCCGATCAAAAGCGAAATTGTGATCTAGTTGGGCTCGGTATTGATAATTAGAAAGAGGGAAAGAGGGAAAGAAAATCAGAAAATCATTTAGGAACGAAAATCATGTCGAGTCCATCCTAGCGTACGAGGGCCTATTCTACGCCAAAAAAAAATTAAAAAAGGGCTTTTGTCCGGTCGCTATCAAAATATGGCTTTAAACGATATTAACAAAAAACAACAGTTAGGAGTATTTTGTTGCTTTTGAGAAGATTAATTAGTTGGGAGATGAACGGTAGCCTTTTGTTGGCTAGCGAGACATAGTCGCAGAACAGCTTTCAACTTATGCATTAGTTAAACTTGTGTAACCTACACAATGTCTGGCTGAAACTGGGCACAGTCATTTATGACACGAACTGTCCACGAAATGTCAGAACGAAGATTTGTCGAAGAGATGCTAGAAATGTGTACTAGCGAAATGTTATGATTTGATAGCTAATAAAGACCATTTTTTGTAAAAACGAACAATATAATTATTTGGGAGTATTTGTAACACATCACAAAAATATCGTTAATGCAGGGTTCCGATCGGGTTTGATTAATCAGAAAAGGCTTGATTTCCAAATTGGAAGAAAGCAATATAGAAATCTGCTATGCTCCTATGTTAATTGCTAAGCAAATGCCGTGAGCATTTTTCTTGACCCAAACGGCCCTCTTAAAAGTTTTTTACAATTTTTGAAATTTGTTGTCAAAACATAATTTGCTAGATTAAGCAGAGAAAACTGTAGAAGAAAAAGTTGTCTCTGACTCTCTAACTCAATTTTGAAATATATATAAAAAGTTTTGAAATTTTAAAATTTGATGTTAAATTTGAACGTTGAACTTGAATATGCAGGAAAAACTGTTCACGAAAAAGTTTTATCTGACTCTCTAACTCAATTTTGAACTTTACCGCCAAATTTTCCCGCATGTCGGCAAAGATCAAAGGGTTTCTATGTACTTGTCAGGGGGGTCGTAAATCAATCAATGCATGGAATCTGGGTGGTTAACTACTGGCATGCCTCCAAGCTCCTGAAGAAGTGGTTGACCGAGAACGATGTGGAGGTTCTGAAGTGGCCGCCGCATAGTCCGGATCTCAATCCTATCGAGCATCTCTGGGAGCACATGGATCTGCCAATTCGCACTCGCATCTATTCCAAGACGGGCGATTTGTTCAAGGCTCTGTGTGCAGAGTGGAAGAAAATCAGTTTCGAGGGTTATTATGAAGTTAGTTGACTCTATGCCTGCTCGTTGTGCTGCTGTTATTTCTTCGAAGGGCTACACCACAAAGTATTAGTTGTTGAATAAATGTTTTCCTTATGTATCGTGCAGTTTTGGTTGCGTAGATGCTAATAAGTGAGGCAACACTTTTGTCCGCCTCAACAAGGGACACCTCGTAAATAATTACTGCAAAAGAATTATTTTTCAAATAAAAATTTAGAATGCTTATATCCAAAATGTCGCCCGAAAAACGTTCTTTCAAACGCATTCTTATACTTGTACAAAACATGAAGAATTAGACCGACGAAATCGTGTTTTCCAAAAAAATAGTGGGTAAGGCAGGACTTTTGTCCGCTACTGTACTACAGCGATGTTGTCGGATGTATGTATGCCCGTCACGACCATAGTGACCGCCCGTCCGGCCCGTCCCGTCCCCGTCCCCGTTCGGACGGCGCCAAAAAAACGGACGGTCAGACGGCCGGCAAAGCCCGTCGTCCGAGCGGCCGGAAGAGATTGATGACATGCTGGTGACATGAAACCGTAGCTCATCGGGGTAGATTAGTACTTTAGAGTTGGTGGAGCGCGAAAGCTTCCCCCATCTCATAGTAACCCAGACCTATTATCTTCAGATGGGATAGTTCGCATGGGGGTCCTCCTAGGAGGTCCCGTGTTTGGTTATCTGTTTTGGTGTTGTTACGTACTGCAAACTGTCAGTGTACATAACTTGGCTTCCCTGGCCGGCAGACGGCCGGCTTAAAAGGTCCAAGACGGCGACGACAAACTCGGACGGGGCGGCCGACGGCCGGTCCGTCTGAGACCGTCCTTCATTATACCGAACAAATTTTGGAAAAATATTTTTTGGTTTTTTTATGTTGAAAACCTATGTTTATTTCATTCATCATGTATAATAACTCATCACAAAAAGCTTTCAAACGTTTACGATCTCGAAGTTTGTTTCTCAATTCATCGAGATATTTTTCAAGTAGCTCTTGTGTTTCTTCTGAAGAATCTCCGTCAAAGTAATCAATTCCTTCGTTCACAACAACATCTATACCAATAAAAAAGCGGCGACGTTTTGGACAAACGAGGTAAAGACATTAACTATTTCTAAAACAACAAAACGTTCAGCCAGATGGACCGATAAAAAAGTTAGCAATTGATATTTTGATAATTCCTGTTTCGTCTGGTGCTGCTGAAATGATCTTTTCCATGATGACAATGCATGCGGAAGGAAGAAGAGTGGGTATCAACGAAGAACTCTTAAAGTCTCGAACACTTCTGATATATAACTCGATATAAATTTCTTAAGTTTCTTAATTATTTCAATGAAGATCAATTTGAAGTAAAAAGTTTGTCACAGAAATTTTTTCGCTATTTGAGCCGGCCGGCCGACGGCCGGCCGTTAGAAAAAAATTTCGGACGGCCGGTTGGACGGCCGGTCAAAAACGTCTAAGACTCTCGGTGTTAGCCATAGTGACCGCGCTTCTTAAAATTTGACGGCGTCCCGTCCTCGTCTTAGACGTTTTTGACCGGCCGTCCAAGCGGCCGTCCGAATTGTTTTTTCTAACGGCCGGCCGTCCAATATTTCGCCGTCTTGCTGAAATTGTCGCCGGCCGTCTGATATAGCGGATATAGCGTATTACTACCCAGACTGCTGCACCATCTTAACTAATTCTTCTGTTGTTTGTCTAGCTAAAGTTTTAATCGCTTTAGCTGCATTGGTTCTCCCGGGTAGCTTAAATCCATCAATACAAGAGGCGAAATTTAAAAAAAAAATTATTTGAAAATTTTTTTTTTAAACGAATCTTGAGATGTTGGTTGTCCAAGGTTTGCAAAGCGGTTGACAAAGTACTCAGCCACTTTATCAGTTGATCTTGAGCATAAATAATCTTTTTTTCGGTGTCACTTCAAAAAAATTAGTTAGTTTTATTTTACCTGCAACCTCCTCTTTGTAGTCAGGGTGCTTTGAGAGGAAGTGTTTTCTCAATGAGTTTCTGTGAATGGATCCTGTGGTACAGCCAGGAAACACGCATTGACCATCCACATACCACTTAGTGTAAGCATCTCCTATAAAAAACATTATTTTGTAATTGACCACGATAACAACATACTCCCATGAATAAATTTAGGACATTTGGGTGGTGGCTGTGCTATATTATCCTCAACATGTTCTCTAGCATCAGATTCTTCGAAATCAGCTAAGATTTCTTCCAGAATATCTTCAGGTGGGCTCGATAGCATTACCAAAAACAAATTTAACACACGCAAGTAAAAAAGAAATGTTTTAGCATCTTCTTTCACTAACAATGAAAATAAAATTAGAATTACGACTGCTGCCCTCTCATCAGTTAATTGATAAACAAGCTCACGACTAGACATAATTAAAGATTGTGCTCAAAACAAATTTGTGAAAAATCATGAGTTCCTAAATGTACATCAAAAAAAATTACGACCGCTACTCTCTTATCTGCTAATTGAATTTCGTTACCAGCTCGTGACTAGATGTAGTGAGAAGATACGTGAATGCACTAAAACCATTTCGCGACGTTTTTGAAAATGTCTTCAATGGCACATGAAATTAGTTCGCGAAGTTTTATTCCATACAAATTGTATTCTGAGTCATAATTGGAATTATGTTCTATGCTTTCGAAATACTTCTAAGATGTGACCGGGAATTGTATTCAGCATGGTTCTCAGTCATGATTTGGTGTAGAATTATCCTGAATATTCCCTGAATATTCGTTTTGATCTATAATTGGAATTATTCTCTATTTTTGACAATCTTTTTGAGTCATGGTTTAATTTTTTTTTGGTGTATTCAAAATATTCATGGTTCAATGGTGGTATACATTTTTCCTTTTCGGTTTACCAGATCGGCTGATGCTTCGAGGGACTCTATGTTGGTGGCGTCGTCTTCATCTGTGGGTAGTGCCACGTTAAACAACACGCACGACATCACATCACATTCCATAACGCATTACAACTCAAACAATTCAATCAAACAAGTCATTACATTTAAGCAAAATGGTGAAGTCGCCTTAGAGACTTAGACATTTTAGAGTATCGCTCAAAAATGTTACAGGTGCAATTGGGTTTAAAGACATTCGAACATTTGAAGGAATTCAACACGAAACTTATCAACAAGCATGTTGTGCACGTTGTCATAAAGATGATATGGAGTGGGAAAATGCATGACAGACGCAGTGACATACCATACACCGAAAACGCTACGATCCTTATTTGCAAACATACTTATTCATTGCAACCCAGTCAAACCACAAGTTTTATGGGACAAATTTAAAGACTCTCTTTCTGCAGACTATAAAAGGCACATGACAAAAGACATTGCATACAAAAAGCATATGAAAAAATAGAACGTTACATGAATAGCGAAGGGCAAATGACAAACAATATTGCAGGCATGGACAAAGTAGAACTCATCGACAACAGCTATGTCGCGAGCGGGTACGGCCACCATCTCGTGAATTGGAAAGAGAGGAATGCAGGGGATGTTTGATCCCACTCCCTTTGGGTCTGCAGGGAATCGCCTTCACCAATAGGCCATCAAACGCCAGGCTGGAAAAGCGAAGAATTTTGTAGACATCACTTGCGTCGAAGATGAAACACTTCCCACCGAGGAGAAGTGGTTGCTTGGCTTGCTTGAGGTATTGCTATAGCCAGCTGGAGTGCTTCCCAGGCCGTGACTTTTTGTTGTGTCTTGTCTATTCCTTTGCAGCCAACAGCCCTTTTCTTTTTGCTTTTTGTAGACTGCTGGCCAGGTCATGGGTGAGTAAGCTGTTCCCTTCTATGCTACTAGGCTGACCTCTCTGTGCTTTTCTGTAAGCTGGATTACTCTTCGCTGGGCAGACGTGCTGTGTCCTTTTGCTTTTCTGCCTGCTGGACCTTCTTTGACTAGTAGACCGGGAAGTTGCAGGTTGGTCTCCTGCCAAGATCGCCATGTCGCGAGCGGCCTCAGCCACCATCTCGTGAATTGGAAAAAGGGGATTGGAGTGGATATTTGATCCCACTCCTTTTGGATTTGCAGGGAATCGCCTTAACCAATAGGCCAAGAAAGCAAAGAATTTTGTAGACATCACTTGCGTCAAAGACGCAACAAGCTATCAAGTTGACTTAAATTTAAAATCAGAAATTGCAAAGTCTTTTCACATTCAACTTAATTCAGAGCAAAAACATATCGTAGATGAAATGTTACTTTAAATCACATCATACAAAGCACAACAATCAAATTGTTACTTTTTTGATGGACCTGGTGGCTCAGGCAAAACATTCGTATACAAAACAATATCTCATTTCATACGATCAATGAACAAGAAATTTTGTACTATGGCATTTACAGGCATAGCAGCTACACTTCTTTTACAGGGCAGGACGATTCACAACAGATTTGCATTGCATGCACCATTATACGAAGATTTAAATTCCACGATTAAACATAATTCCAAAGAAGCGCAAGAATCAGTCAAAAGCGACGTATTTATTATAGCCGAAGCACCTATGGCTCCTAAATACGCAATTCAAATTATGGACAAAAAACTTCGCGAATTACACAAGTCAGATATTCCGTTTGCAGGCAAAATTGTACTACTTGGGGGCGACTTTAGGCAAATACTCCCAGTGCAGCCAAAGCAACTCCCTCGCAACTCCTTGATCTCTCGATAAAAAGCAGCTCATTATAGCAACACTTCAAGCAGTATAAGTTGACTGAAAACATGCGAACAGACTTCAATCAAATACAGTTCACACAATACGTGCTTTCATTTGGCAATGGTACTATAAATGATGAAAATGACATTATAAAAATACCGGATGAACTTATTTGCAATACAAGTCTTGAAGAAGCTGTATTCAGACATGCGATTTGAATTATAATTCCATTTCAAATAGAGCAATACTCGCACCGCTCAACGTTAAGGTAGACGAAACCAATTCAAACGTACTTCATATGCTCAATCCAAACCCAATTGAATGCGCAAGTATTGACACTGCAGAATCGAATAACACAAATTTAGACGACAATGTACAAATGTCAGAATATCTCGCTGCAATCGATCCTCCAGAACTACAACCACATACATTGAAGCTTACAAAACACGCAATTGTGATGCTTATACGGAATCTCAGTATCTCAAGAGGACTTTGTAACGGAACAGTACTAATGATCATCTCGATGCAAAAACATGTACTAATCAGTTTTGAAATTTCAAAATCAACGTACAAAACGGAATTTCACTAAGTGAAAAATTGTCAGTTAATCTATTAATACTTGTATTTTGAAGCTGTTCGTACTCGTACCTCGTACCTCCAATTTTTTTTCTCGTACTTCGTAGCACTGAAATTTCTTCTCGTACTTCGTACTCGTACCTCGTACCACAAAAATTTCTTCTCGTACTTCGTACTCGTAGTACGAGTACGAGTATGTGTACGAGTACGAGGTCCAAACACTGACTGGAATGCGAAATTCTGACTGGTGACAAAGCAGGCGAAACAGTATTTATGCTGCGTATCACAGTCACTTGCGAAAACAATTACCAGTTTTCATTGCACAGACACCGATTTCCGAAAAAGCTCGCATTTGTAATGACAATCAACAAATCCCAGTCAAACGTTTGATTTCATCGGCATTAATCTTATGACTCAATGTTTTAATCATGGACAGTTATACGTGGCATTTTCACGAGTTAAATCCATACATACGCTTTTAATCAAGTTGCATGACGACAAACAGTCAAAAATGAAGTTTATAGACAAGTATTACAATAAGGTCACTGTATTACCGTATTACTAGCTTTTCTGGCGCCGTACCGGCGCATCAATATGATTGAAAATTGAATTTTTATTCAGAACAAACAACAAAACAACCAAAATTCCATAAATTCTTTTTTCTAAGCTTCCGCATTTTTTGCAATCCCGCGCCTGCATGAAAACCCGTATTCGCCGAATGCGCCCCCGCATTTAACAACGCTACTTTCGCCCCCGCATTAAAAAATTGATCCTGCTTGCATGAACAACTACTGTAAATCCCAACCGCCGCATAACCTATTATTTTAGCCAACTTTTTTGAAAAAATTATTGAGCTTGTAAATTTATAAATCGTCATTTAGTAACATTTCTTTCCAAACAATATTCTTCACTTTATTTCCAGTCTTCTTATCCAGCGCAACCCTTATGAACTCCCATGCTTGGGCTCTTGAAAAAGCAACATAACACATTCCATGTGTAAAAACAAGATCAGTCAAGTCGATGCTAACAAATTCAATTGTTTGGCCCTGACTTTTGTTAATAGTCATAGAAAAACATGGTTTCAAGGGAAATTGTTTTCTGTATAATTTGAATGGAAACTTCGAACTTGTAAGTGTCACTTTTGGTATAAAAACAATTTTTCCTGCAAACTCACCTGCAGAAATTTTGCACTCTAAGATATCTTTATGCATAAGTTCAACCGTCATTCTTGTACCATTAGCAAGTGCAATTCACAGGAATTTCATGTTCATCTGTTTCAAGCTCCCCGTTTCCCATATTTAACAAAAATTCAGAAAGATCAATTTCATCAGATATATTATTATCACTTTTTTCTTTTTCTAATGCTCTTTTATTCTCTTCTAGTCGGAAAATTTGGAAAAATTTCCACAAAAAGAATTTCTAACTGCTGAATTTCACTACTTTTCCTCAGAATTTGTCCACTTCCTTTTTCGTTGCTGCTCAGTGGTGGCCGGATACATCAAAACGTTGTCACTAAAATAAAACAAACTTAAGCGTCCATATACATTGAAAAAAATTAGTACATGGTGTGGCGCCCCCGCTTTCGGACTTCGTCTAAAATAGCGACACGCGCCCCCGCATCCGTGAAAGTTACCTCCACTGGCTGAGGCTTCAAATTAGTCGCCCCCGCACTCTTCTTTCCCGTTGGCATAACAAAAATGTTTTGTATGGTGAATCGGACACCGGCAAAGTTTTTGTCGAAAAACTCTCTAAACAAAACAAAAACAAAAGATATTAAAAACTATGTAGAGGAGTTTTCGTACAAATGCAATGTTTCACATTTTTTTTCACATTAGAGGTAGGGTAGGCCAGCGTTCGGCGGCTGTCACGTGTTTTTTAGACTATAAAACGTTTTGCAAAACAATTCGATATAATCTTTTTATTTGTACTTTACATATCAAGAGCAAAGAGGCAGATGGGCCTACATATGTGCCCAACTTTACATCTGTACGCAAAAGCCTGCGCACCGAAATTTAAAGATATTACCTGGGAAGTCTGGAATGAATATTGCGCAGGCTTTTTGCGACACTTCCGAGCGCTCTTGCTTAATTTCGGTCGATTTGAGGCGCTGTTCGGACGCTCCCGCACGAACTTCAAGCGCCCCTGCCTTTTAAATAACGCCCTTCATTTCCGATTGCAGGGCAAGGAGCTGCTCATAATTTTTTCAGACAGTAAATCGACCACGCTGAGTCGAATGGTGTAATCAGCTTTTCGATCTGATTGACGGAACATGCCTAATCTTTTTTTTCAAAGTGTGACATACTACAGATCCAGCGCTATAGTAAAGGGGGACTAGTCTTCGGGCCCCGGATCCGCGGGGCCAGCCCGTGGCATTCAAAAATAGTCTTTATTTCTTTTCTCTCTTTTTCTATCCAAACTTTCTACGCAACTTCTTTTCGTCTTCTACTCTTTTTTTCGTTGCGTAGTATTGCTATTGTAGGTTCGATTGTAATGAAAAGGATCGGAGGACAATCGTAGAGGCTTAAGGATGATGTAGGCTTGTTTGCTTGATAATTAAAATACTGTGGACGATTGAATACTGTATTGCAATGCTCGAAGATGATTATACATTGATTCGTACAGTCTTGGGTTGAATTAAAACAGTTCAGGATCATTGAATCGTTGATTGAAAGGATCCGAGTTCGACACCCGAACATGCTGCATTGTCTATTGGAGAAGCATGATTGAAGTCAGATTTTAGTGGGTAAATGTAAATGGATGTGGAATGAAGATGGTTGAAGATTCAGTTAAAGAAGCAAAAGGACGGTATTCAATTATTAATGCTGTGTTGTGTGAGCTTGATGGAAGTTGCATTGTACCGGCTGAGGTTAATTCGATGCTGAATCGATTTATGTAGATTAATAGATTTGATCCAGCCAGTTGAATCGATTAGACTGAATGAATTGATTCAATCCAACCAGTTGAATCGATTCAAATGGATGAATCGACGAATCCAGCCAGTTTAATCGATTCAAATCGATGAATTGGTCAATCCAGTCAGTTGAATCGATTCAAATGGATGAATTGACCAATCCAGCCAGTTTAATCGATTCAAATGCATGAATTGATCAATCCAGCCAGTTGAATCGATTCAAATGGATGAATTAATCAATCCAGCCAGTTGTGTCGATTTAAATGTATGAAATGATTCAATTTAACGTATGAATTGACCAATCCAGCCAGTTTAATCGATAATAATTATAATTATTAATTAATAATTATAATTAATTAATAATTATAATAATTATTTGCCGCAAATAATTTGCGGCAAAAAAAGTATATTTGCGGCAGAAGCAGATTTGCGGCAGAAAAAAGTATTGCCCTTTGAATTTGGCCCAATTTGGTTGTGACCGAACTTGATTATGGTCAGTTTGAAATGGGCAATCTTCTCATCCCCAAAAATAATAATGTGTCTCGCATTCGTCGTAACGGTTCACATTTTTTCTGTGATCCGCCACCCAATTGATCACGCTCCCTGTTCAATATTGCTTTTGACTGTTCGGTTTTTTCTGTTCCATCTGTCCACTTTTCGTTTTTTAACTAGGTCAGACCATAGTTCTTACTGCTTTTGTTTTTTCAGCATGCGGCGGCCATCGAAAAATATGAAAGCAGCTCCGGCGATCAGGATTAAGCGCAATAAAGTGTACACCTATGCGGCCAGCCGAGCAGAAACTCTCAGCCGTTCCTCGGGTGACTTCTCCTACAGCACAGTGTCGCAGTCCAACTCTCAATACGCCATCCAATACTACGAAAATGGGAATTGGGTAAGTGATTTACATCTTCTTTAACCATTGTCCTTGAAATTGTTTAATATTCGCAGGTGAAGCAGCAAGGGAATTCTCCGCCAAGAGCTATCAAGTCAGCAGAAGTGGTCAAAGCTAAAGAAAGGCCTGGAGTGATTGCCGTGTAAGTTTTGCTGGTTCGAATTGATTGTGGTCCGGGTCCATAGCCGACTATATTCCAGGTGTGACCCTTGATTCCTTAGTTAACTGTATAGACTAGCCAGTTTACTGTGGTGAAAATGTGACTTTTAATTAAGTGTAGTACATGTGTTACCCCTAGTTCAATGTGCTTACTACTTTTTTGTAAAAATTGACGGCCAAGAGGTGTGCAATTAAAATTTGAGTGCCTTAGGGTTGGCTAATGGGTATCCACACTGGTCAAGCCAGCCATGAAGGGTCATTGAAGTGGATACTGCCCAGTTATATCCATCTTTTAAACAACTCATTTATTTTAGGGATGACCAGCTTTTGACAATCCTCAACAGAAAGCATGTGGAATCAAAGGAGCAGCAGCTGCTGATGCCTCAGAAGCCAGTGGTCAGAACAGTGCAGGTTAGACCGAATAAATGTAGAATAGCTGTTTCCAGGGTGAGTTTTACTTGTATTTTTCGACTGAGCTGAGAGCTTATAGAATTTTTAAAATTCAAAATTCTGTATTTTCAGATTGTCAAGGATGCTTTCAAATCCTTCCTCCATGAACCAAACACTCGTCAGGAAAGCAAGTGTCTGGAGCTCTGCGTTGACTACAGCCGAGGAAAGATGCCACGGGTAACAGTGAAGGTCAGCAAAAATCAGCATGCGACAGATGCTCCACCACTAGGTTGGGATGCGGAAGAAGTAGGTGACCGTGCAGTCTCGCTTAGCATTAACACATCAAATTTCAGGAAATTTTCGACACAATTATGCTTGAAGCCATCCAGGAACAAAGGCAACATCTATTTGGCGCGCAAGAAGAGGTAAGTAAAATAATAGCTTGGCGCATACAATTGCGAGTGGTTTTGACCAGTGGTTTTCTGGTCCAATCAGAAGCGTTGGGTTTTAAAGTCAAACTTTGGATAATGGTGTTGGAAAAAAGTTGGAATCTTGAAGGCCAAAATTAATTTCCCCACCAAATAAATTATTTTCGCCGAGTTTTCTTTGAAAAATAGGCTCAATTGGTCGATATCTGATGCCATACTAATCAAAAGCCGATGAAAACCGGTTTTTGGGGAGTTTACGTGAGGGGCCTAAACTTTTAGCAAAATATCCATCGCGACAATTATATTGTCATTGATGTGCTCAACCGCTGAGCATCACACTTTAAACTATTCTAAAACAAGCTCAGATAATTTTATACGGCTAAGTTCAACTATCGCTCCACCAGTCGATTCATTTCTGGCCCACTAGTTAATATTAACCAGTTAATTTAAGCTTTTATTTAGTTGAGTTTGATACAAAAAATTTGGCTAATAAGCCAGATGCATGTGCTTCCACACATAGCGACGATACAGATACGAAGAATCATTTGAAAATATAACAGTAGTTGCTGAAAAAGACACGAAACTAAGAAACTGAGAATATTGACACGTAAACAATGAAACAGAAGATAAACAGATACATTGCTAAATTGCCTGGGAGATACGTTCTCGTATGGTTTTCAGGAGAGCGAAATGGTGAGAGCCCCTGGGCCAGGTTTGAATCGAGTGGTGGAGCAATAGTTGAAGTGCTCCTTTTAAACTATTCCAAACCACCCGAAATAGTGTTTAGAATGGTTTTCTCAGAAAGTTTACCTCCCACCCTTCAGTAAACCCCTGAAAAATTTAGTTTTTATTATATGTCTGGTCTGTGTAGTCTCATATTATATTTTGACGGAAAATTCATTTTTCCGCCAAAATTTTGATAAAAATTACACAAATCACTAAATTTTCTGGGAGAAATGGTCCTTTTCGTGGGGGAAATCTCCTTTTGTCTAACTTTTAAAAAATATGCAAATAATCGCTATAAATTATTGCTGTAGGACAATTTCATCAAACAAATATATTTTCAGGATATAGCAGCAACTGACAGCAGTACTGATGATACCGAAGCCAGAGCTCCAGTGGTGATGCCGCCAGTGCTGTTAGCCTTTCCTACCGATTCAGCCATCAGAAAGCGACTGCGAGAAATGAGGCAAGTGTGCTCTAACCAGAAGCCAGGCAATGTTAGTTGGATCAGAAAACTATTGTTCAGATAATTATCAGTGTCCGTCTAATATCTATTTCTATTGTGTCTGACAAATGTACTTGCAATAAAAGGTTTGATTCTATAGTTGAGTCGTTCCATTAGAAATTTTGGCTTAGGCGTTTATGTCGGGGGTGATGACACGACCTTCTCACGAATATGATTTCCCGGAAAAATGGTTATTCGTGAATATTCATTAGCTAATATTGATAACCGCCGCTCTCTGTATCGGATTCCTGGATGTTTTTGCTTTGTTTAAGTACACCAGTTGGACCTTCTCAATTAGTTAAAAATAGTTGAAAAATTATATAATATTCCAGCTAAAGCTAATGTCAACCACCTTGAACCATCCTTTTAAAATAGTAAACTCATTTGCACCTATTGATTTCACTTTGTTGCTGACACTTAATTTTAGCTTGGAAGGCATTTTACTAAGAGTATGAAAAAAGAGTATACTAGCAGTGCCATTTGTCATCTCTCTGCTTTTTCTCTCACAATTTCCATTATAAGCATTGGAATTAAATATTTAGTTAAACTAGAATACTGCAAAACGTTGCTTACAGACTCTGTAATACAGAGCCAACCAGTCAGTTAACAAAGAGTTTTAAACGGTAGCAGCAATGAGATGTCGATGTCGAAGTAGGTAGTGAAGTAAACGTGGCCACAATGGACATTTTACAGAACTCATGTGCAAAGTTGACCCCAATTTTTATTATTAATAATTTTTGAAGCTACACAAGAAACATCATTTAATTATTTTATTTATTCCTCAAAAATATCATAATTCCATTCATTATCTACACATTGACTAACAACAATTTAGTTTAAAAACACGACAAAAAATGCACATAGATTATGAAAAAGTATGTAAAAAAATTAGGGTCAACTTTGCGCATGAGTTCCCATTTTACAATACATTTTTTTCTTAAACCATTTTACACACTTACTTCGGCATCCCATTGTGGCCTAGCTATTACAGGCAAACAGTGGACGATATGTAAAACAGCAAAAAAGAGAAACAGGCAGCATTTATTAGCTTGCGAGCAAAAGTAAGCGGACAAGAAAGCTAGTGATTTAAATAACCATCTACCAAACAGGTGGTGTCCCAGTAAATAAACAAGTACCGATTTTGCACACACAGTCAAAGCTTTACGTAACATTCCGCGTGAAAACAGACGCTATATCGAGCATTAGATTGATCTCCAAATTAAATATTTTTAAGACTAGTAGACTAGGTTGTAAAGCTTAGGGCTTTATCAAAGTCGGAAGCGTAGGAATTTGACTCATTTCTGTACAACTCCTCCGGAAGCCAGCAAAGGCCTGGTCGTTATGTAGAGTTCTGACTGCAGATAATTGTAGCCACTTCTTGTTTTAGCAACAAAATCAGAGCAACTGTAGCGGAAATTGAACTTATAAAAAGGCTCTACCCTGTTTCCGCCCAAATTGTTTCCGCCAAAAATCGTTATAGCCAACACAGTTACATTTTTAATTTTTTTGTGGTACCTACGTGTTGACTTGTTCACCCAAAATTGACCTGGCTTTCACTGTAACTTAGCTAATCAATTAAATCTATAAATTTTATCTGTTACTACCACAAAAAAATTAAAGATGTAACCGTGTTGGCTATAACGATTTTTGGCGGAAACAATTTGGGCGGAAACAGGGTAGAGCCTATAAAAAGACTTAAAAGACTAAAAGAGTCTTTTAAAAAGACTAAAAGACTAAAGACAAAAAGACTTTAAGTCTTTTTGTAAGTTCAATTTCCGCTACAGTTGCTCTGATTTTTTTACCAAAACAAGAAGTGGCTACAAAGTCTTTTAAAAAGTCTTAGAGTCTTAGACTTTTTAAAACTTTTGGCGTCTTGCTTGCATTAAAGGGATCGTGGAGATTACGGATCAGTCTGCCAATTCTCATTTTACCGCTACAATACTGGGGCTCGTCGTAGTTCTTGTTAGCTATTTTTGCCGTCATATATTTTATTTTGATGATCTTTTTAGCTCGAATAAAGAATAAGGCATGGCTCGCCGTTATGATCAGCGCACAACTACTTTTTCTCCAGAGGGACGTTTGTATCAAGTAGAATATGCAATGGAAGCGATCAATCATGCTGGCACTTGTCTGGGAATCATGACCGAAAATGGAATTCTGATCGCCGCAGAGAAGCGAACCACCAACAAACTTCTGGATAACAAGGTTGGGCTTCTAAACCTCGAATTACTTTCCAACTAATCTTTGGCTTCTAGGTTTTGGTCAATGAGAAAATCTACCGAATCAATGAGAATATGATCTGCACTGTTGCTGGAATCACTGGTAAACGAATTTTTTTCTGCCCTTTTTCTACTAACTCATTCACTTCAGCCGACGCCAACGTCCTGGTTACGAAGCTGCGATGGTTCTCCGCCAAATACAAGCAAGACTACAATACGCCGATTCCATGCGAGCAACTCGTCCGGTACATCTCTGACCAGAAGCAGTTCTACACTCAGCGTGGAGGTAACTGTTTTTAAATCTATTGTGTTTAGTCTCTTGTGTTTAGGGAAGCGTCCATTTGGTGTGAGCCTTCTGTATCCAGGGTGGGATCAGCACTTCGGTTTTCAACTTTATCAATCGGATCCGAGCGGGAATTACACGGGATGGAAGGTATGTGTTTTGATCTTTTTCGTTTTTGGTCTCCAACATTGGTACAGTCGATGCTCTCTATAAGATACACCCCTAAAGTTCGTTCCCGCCTCGAGTCCGAAACTTTTTTAACCTGATTTCTGAAATGTTTTGCCAGCTGTGATTCGTCAGTCTAGTCGGAAGTATCGCAAGGATTCCAATTTTTACCGATAGTTTTTGCAATCGACAATGGTTTTGCCAGTAAGACCCGCGACGCTCTCTATAAGATACACCTAAATCTTAATTAGGTGTATCTCATAGAAAGCGTCGCGGGTCTTACTGGCAAAACTGTTGTCGAATGCAAAAACTATCGGTAAAATTGGAATCCTTAACTGACGAATCACATTTGGCAAAACATTTCAGAAATCAGGTTAGAAAAGCGTCGGACCCAAGGCGGGAACGAACTTTAGGGGTGTATCTTATAGAGAGCATCGACTGTACCAATGTTGGAGACCATGATTGAATTTTGCATTTGTGCTGCATTTGTTTCTTTGTTTGTTGTTTGTTTGTTGTTTTTGTTGACATTTCTTACTTTTTCGTCAACTGCATATGTCATTTTTGTCGTATACAGTTAAAGAAAAAGTGACAAATGTATCTCGTTGCCATTCGTGCCAGTTGTGCTGCCATCTAATATTATTTTTTTTCAGGCCACCGCTATCGGCTGCAATCATCAGAAAGCCACTTCACTGTTCAAGGAGGAATATAAACCGGACATCACACTGGAAGGCGCTAAGAAGCTTGCCATCAAAGCAATCGCCAAGTGTCTGGAGGGGAAGCTAAGTGCCGACAAAGGTTGGTGTGCTTAGAGTTAACTATTTTGATGTGTAAGCGATTGGTTTTCAGTTGAAATGACATTTTTGACCCGCAAGAATGACAAGGTGTGTGTGGAAGAGTCAGGCTCAGATGAAATCACTGCTCTCATCAAGGACTACGAACAGCGAGTGAAGGAAGAAGCGGAAGCTGAAGCTGCGAAGATGGCCAAGAAGAAGTAGACTTGAAAAATTGTCACATGACCATTAAACTTTCGTTCCAATATATTGTTGTTGAACAATAAAATTGTGTTGTCCTCGTTGAGTTTGCTGTTAATCTACATACTTGCTTTTTTGCTAGCTATCTCATTTTAATTGTGAGTAATGGTGACCAAGTGTTACCCAGAAGAATTCTCCTGTGAGTCGGTTGATCTCTTTAAAATGGAATTTTTAAAAAACCCTGGATTTCGAAATTTCATTAGTCTTGCGGGCGAGACGAGACCGAGAATTCTCGGTTTTATTCTGTTTTAATTTCTTGTTCTCGTTTCGGCACATATCTCTCGTCTCGGTAGTCCCCGACACTAATACCCTCTGTCCTGAAACTAATTAAGGTCGGATCCTATTGTTGATAATGGCTCGATTGTTTTGAGTCGAGCTGTCAACCTTGATACCCGTTTGGACTCTCTCACTTCGGAGCAACCTCACTTGATTTTTCCATTTTCCTTGAGTTTTTTCAACGTTCAGCATACAGTCATTATGCAGTGGTGGCAGTCATTGCTTGGAGCAAAGAACGGGCACGCAAAAATTTTCTGTTATCGCCCCGCGATGTAACTCACTACAGTCAATTCCTGGTTAAGGATGTTGAGCTTCCGCATCTTTTTGGCTTCTTACCGTAATTTCTTGCTTTCTGGCTTCCATTCACATTCTAGCTTTCAAAATTTTCACCTTCCCGTTAGCCCTATATTTTACCTCTTTAAGTTACGACCCCAAGCCGTGTTGGATATTTTTTCAGCTTCTCATGTGGGTTTGTGAAGTTGGTTACCAGTGTTTGGGTAATTGAACTAAAAATTTTTAAAATTTGCGTACCTACACTCGAAAATTTCGCATACACTACAACCGTATTCTTTTATGTAATTCTGCCCTTGTTTTCAAGAAGTTTCTTCTTTTTCTGTATATTTTATTCTCGAAAAAAAATCCACAATCTCGAAATTTTCTCGCTCGCATACTATTGCTAAATTCGACTACAAAACTGTCTTTTCCTAAAATTTAGTTCCAATTTTTAGCGCTCTCATACTTCAAAGGGATGGCCAAAAAGTCTAAGACGTTGTTAAAATCTTCGAAAGGCCGAGCAACGCGATACGTATGTTCCTTTCCCTCTGGATCAAATATTTTTATTTCCCGGTTTTAGGTGACTATTTCGCAGCTGGTCAATTTCTTTCCTGCGATGCCAGAGGTGGTTCCATGGTCTCATGAAAAGCGGGATGAATTGTTCAAGTCGCTCTTCCAGCAGTCTCAGCAATAATTTTCTTGTTATGTGTGGTCGTTCGCTTATGAATTATGTTCTCGCTATGGTCTCATGTCTTTTGGGTTGGAATCAATAAAGTTGGTGGACTATTATATTTGTGGAGGGTGGAGTTGCCTTTATTTCTTTTGTGTGGCTTAAACTAGGTTTGGCCTCCATACCACATCCATCGCCCACAGCTTGCCTTATTTGCCTTTCTTGCTTGCCATTGTAAAGCACCTCTCTGTGCCTCCTATTTACGGTGCGTGACATAAGGCCCCAACTGACCTTTCGACCGTTGGGGCCTTTCGTCCGTGTCCGTCTTATTTATATCAGACTGGTCGCCCTCATCCAAACCAACTCAACCAATTATATTTTTGTTTGGTAGGGTAAAGCAAATTCTGACTAACAATCGTCTGCTAAAGGGTTTTCGGATTTCACAGACAATTATGTCTCTGCAAAATGCTGCTAGGCGACAAAGCTACAAAATGACTATAATTATGCGGCGTGATGGTTACCGATGAAATAGACGTTACCTGCCGAAGGGCACATCGGCCTTTGTTGTTTTCCACCTGCCGTATTTCCGCTAATAACTACCTCGGGGGAGTTATTTTTTGGATGCCCAAAAATCGGAAAAATTTGAAAATCTTGGGTGAAAATTTATAATCGAAAAAGCCGAATCGGTGGAGCTCGTGAGATTTAAGAAAACGCAATAAACAGCTTTGCAAAAAATTGACTCTGGGCTGAGATATACAGGGTTATTCAAGAAATTGTAACACTTTCAAACTGCCATAACTTTTTATCCCGGCACGATTTCAAAATTTTGTAAACGCAGATCGACTCAGAATTTCATGGCAATTTTTTTGGCATATAACACCCGAAAAAATTTTTTTTTGCAAAAATTCGAAAATTTGCCTTGGTCCCCCCTGTTGTCCATCCAAAGGCCACCTACAGACCAGGAGCCAAACAACAGGGGGGACCAAGCGAAAATCGTGGTTTTGACCTTATATACCAAAAAAATTGCCATGAAATTCTGAGTCGATCTGCGTTTACAAAATTTTGAAATCGTGCCGGGATAAAAAGTTATGGCAGTTTGAAAGTGTTACAATTTCTTGAATAACCCTGTAGTTAAGTGGGGGTGGGAGGGGGAGTTATTAGAGCAGGGGGAGCTATTAGAGGTAATACGGTCATTTTTTCAGCACTCAGCGGAACATCACCACTCATTTTGCAGCTCCATTTTTCAGCAATGTCATGTTTTTTGTTGAATTTCAAAATTATCCGTATAATGCAAGAATTTTGAACCAAAAAAAAGTTGGTAAAGGGGCGTTTTAGTAATTTTTTTTCAAAGTAAACGTTTCAATTTTTTTTTGGTTCGTGCTAAGGGTGGTAATTCTTCTTAGCGCCAAAATACTCTTTTCTAGTACCAAAATTCAATTTGCGTACGAAAACTGTTTTTGAGCTGAGACTTTTAGGACTTTTAAGCACGTAGCCCTGTTTATTAGCTTTCTAAAAAGGTCTCAAACTTGTGTAAAAGTTTTCATAAATGTTAACATTTTGATCTTTACTTAAAGTTACTTTTTTGACTAAGTTCCTTTCTTCAAACCTCTAGATCTCTAACTTTGAATTTTTTTCACTGAAATAGGGTATCCTGTTTTTTTGGATTTAGGTGTACCGCAATGGCGAGTTTTTCATTTTAAGATGCAAAAGTTGTTGTATTTCGCGAAAACGATCTGCAAAATCGGAATCCTTTCAATATTTAGGACCGGATTGTTTAAACATAATTTGTAAAACACTTCAAAAATTGAGTCAAAAAAGTGTCAGACCCTACGTGGGAACGAACTTTTGGAGTGTACGTTATGAAGATAGTCAACTGTACGTTTTTTGAATTTTTCGTTGAATCCAGGCATAAAAAGCTTCGGTTTAGGGTTAGGCCCAGAGGAGGCCAGCGTATGTTAAGACGAACTTAAAAAAGATTTTGAAGCGTTATTATGAAAAAAAAGCGCGGAAACGTTAAAGCACCAAATAGTTGAGTCGCCACGGAGAACATTGCCAGGTGAATTCCGGTCGAAAATGAAAAATGCCGTCCTTTTGAGTTTTAGAGAGAAAAGTTGAATAGTGCCAAATATCTAAGCAATTTTTTTCAAAGTGATAACACTATCAAGTAGCCCTGTGACTCTAGTTTCTAGTGGTGTATCATTTGCTGCAATATTTTTGCAAAATGTAGGGCCCTATTGACCTATCAGGGGCCATTTTTCCCTTTGGTCCCCCCTTTGGTTTTTTTTGAAAATTTTGGAAATATTTCACATCAAAATTTTCAAAAAAAAAAAAGGGAAAAATGGATAGGTCAACAGTGCCAAATGTAGCACAAAAAGGTAAAAGTATAAAGGATGTTGGAAAAAGTAATTTGCTTTACACTTTTACCTTTTTGTGCTATACTTTGGAATGATGTTGTTGTATCGCTGTATAATATAGCAAACGCGGAACACGAAGTAAACAGTATAACTTTATATAGCACAACAATTACAACACGATAACAATAACTAACTATCAAGACAACACTAGAGTCAACTGCACAACATATCGTGTCAGGACAAAACGACATTCAAATATTCACATCGCCACAACACCCCCACACTTAGATAAGAGACGCATAAAGAATTTAGATTTTTAGAGGAATAGAGACGAGCACGGAGAGAGAAGTCAAAATACAAAACACATATTCAATTCAATGGACTGTGGAAACCGTTCGCAGGGCTACTAGGAATCCGAAGAAAACACCCCGCTAAGATGAACCTCCCCTATCAAACCTCCCGTAAGAAGTGTACCGAGATAGAGCCAAGAATGAATAAAATGAATTGGAAGACCGCTAACTCTCACACCCTCCCTTATTGAAGCGCCTTCCTACGAATAGCGTACTGCTTTTTCGTAGGGTCAAAAATAAACCTTTGAGGAGGCTGGCGGAATCTATTAGAGGCTCTAAGTGGGTTCGTTTGGGCTAATGGAGAAATGTTAACTACCGGAGAATTATTTCTTTGATGCCTTTCTTGGAATTCTGGAGGAGCATTATTCTTAGGAGCACCACCACCACCATCGCTGAACATCGGGTCATTCAAGGAGAAGCGAGGAAGCAGCTGGTTTGCATGTCGAAGATGAGGAGCGCCAGCATCAGAGACCACTTTGTAGAGAGTACTGCCCAGCTTTTCTTTGACTTCGCCCTTTTCCCATGTTGACTTCAGGCCTTGGTATTTGCGGAAGAAGACTTTATCTGAATTAAAGAAAACCCGAGAGCGGGCGTTATGATGCCTATTAAAGTTACGCTCCATAGATAAGTTGTACTTATCAGCCTCAGCGGGACGATACGACTCGCTAGGTTTTACTAGAGAAATTTCTGTTCGAAGAGTTCGGCCCAGGAACAACTCAGCAGGTGTCTTACCCTGAATCGTTCCATTAGGAGTCGACCGGTATGTTCGGAGGTACTCCACAATAGCCAAACTCACAGAATTTGTAGATCGAATTTTTGATATAGTCCGCTTGAAAGTATCCACAAACCTTTCGGCTTGTCCGTTACTTTGTGGATGGTAAGGCGGAGAATGAATAACTTGAATTCCCTTATTTTTGCAAAAAGATTTGAATTCATATGAAGTGAATTGGGATCCGTTATCCGACACTAAGACTTTTGGATAACCATATCTTGCAAATAGAGAATCTAATACTCGAATCAAACAATTTGAAGTAATGTTTTGCATGCGAAAAACTTCAGGCCATTTGGAGAAAGAATCAACAATGCACAAAAAATGCTCTCCCAAAAAAGGTCCAGCAAAATCAACATGGATTCTATCCCACGGATTTCCTGACTTTGGCCACGGATGAAGTGAGTTTTTAATTGGATTTTTCGCAAAATTTGAGCAATTGACACAACCTTTTACTGTGGTTTCAATGTCAGAATCTAGACCCGGCCAGTAAACATAATTTCTAGCGAGCGCTTTCATGCGCGTAATGCCAGGATGGCCCAGATGTAGAGTTTTAAGGATTCGAGATCTCAAAGAAGTAGGAATGATTACTTTATCATCGAAGAGTAAGCAACCTTTGATTGCGTAGAGAGAGTTCCTTTTTGCGTAAAATGAGGCAATGGGACCCGGCTGAGTATGTCTAGGCCAACCACTGTGAATATATTTTAGAACTTCTGACAGTACCAGATCAGAACTTGTGGCTTCAGCTATCTCTTGGCTAGTGACAGGAATTGTTTCTAATTGATGAATCAAAAATTGTTCAGTACTGCCTTCCACTAACGCCAGTTGTGAAATGACAAATTCCTCATCGTCACGTGGATACTCAGCTACAAGTCTAGAAAGGACATCCACTTGTCCGAAATCAGTTGTATGAATGTATTGGATTTCAAAATTGTAAGCACTCAAAATCAATGCCCATCTTTGAAGTCTACTCGCAGCGTAAATAGGTACACCTTTTTTAGAACCGAAAATAGCGAGTAGGGGCTTATGATCTGTCTGTAACAGGAATTTATGTCCAAAGAGATATCGATGAAACTTTTTGACAGCGTATATGAGTGCTAAACCCTCCTTTTCAATTTGACTGTAGTTAACTTGGGAAGCGTTGAGAGTCCTAGACGCATGCTCTACAACCTTAATTGATCCGTCCGGAAATTTATGAGAAATCGTTGCTCCGATACCATCTTTAGAAGCATCAGCCGATACAATGATAGGTTTAAGAGGGTCGAAATGAGCTAGAAGAAGATCAGAAGTGATAATATCTTTCGCCTTTTCAAATGAACTTTGACATTCTTTCGACCAAGCAAAAGGCACATCTTTCTGAAGTAGTTTATCTAGAGGAGCTCGAAGGGACTTCATGTCTTTTATGTATTTTCCGTAAAAATTAACAGCTCCAAGAAAAGCCCTCACTTGTGAAACATTTTGAGGTATCGGCATGTTCCTAATGGCTGCAAACTTGTTTGGGTTTGGCTTAATTCCGGTCGAATCAACTATTTGTCCTAAGTAACTGATTTGTTCGAGAAAGAATTTACACTTTTCAAGTTTTAGAACAAAACCAAAGGATTCGACTTTTTGAAGGACAGAATTTAGATCTTTCGCATGTTGCTCTTTTGTAGGACTAGCAACTATTATATCATCCAAGTAAGCGAAAGCAAATTTAAGATCAACGAGCATTTGATCCATGACCTTTTGAAAGATCGATGGAGCAGATTTTATACCGAAGGGTAAACGCTCGTATTGAAAAAGTCCTCGATGCGTATTAATGGTACACAACTTCTTGGAGTATGTGTCCAACTCGATTTGAAAGTATGCATCGGACAGGTCTAAGCAAGAGAAAAACTTAGAATTGTTGAGTTTCGAGAAAATTTCACTAGGCAGAGGTAAAGGGTGCTTATTCAACTCGAGAACATTGTTAAGCCCCGTAGAAAAGTCTGCGCAAACTCGAACTTGTCCATTTTTCTTTTTGACCACTACAATCGGAGCTGCCCATTCACTGAAATCAATGGGACGAATGACCTGTAACTGTATTAAACGGTCGAGCTCCCGATTTATGTCACCTTCTACTCCTAGAGGGACTGGTCTTTTAGGCATAAATATAGGCTTAGCCTCAGATTTTACATGCAAACGCGCTCTGACTTTAGTACAATGGCCTAGAATATTCTCGTTGAAAAGCTTTGGAAATTTTTGAACTAAGCTGTTTTTGTCGAAGTCTCCACTCGAACTTGGGTCCAAAATCTTGCTTTGATGTGTGGTGACGTTATTGAGACAACAAATGTCAGAAAGTCTATTGACTAGGCCCAATGCCAGTAACCAAGGACGGCCCATAAGATCAAAATAATTATTGTCAACCACGTAACATTCAAGATTTTGAACTGGTTCGTTGAGATACTGAATGTGAAGGGAACACTTGCCTCTCGCATGGAAAGTGTGACCTGTAAAAGATTTGCCCAACACTTTAATCGGTTCAAGATAAGGTTTTCCTATTTTACGCCACGTATTTTCTGTAATAAGAGTGGCTGATGAACCAGAATCAACGAACAATTTAACAGGCGAACCCTGTATTTGGAGAGAAATGTACCACGGGTCTGCGAAATTAGAAGAAGCTGTATGAAGAGAAATATTCGAAATGTCCATATGTATGTCCGTTGCAGGAACATCAGAAGACTCAGTATGGATCATGTTTGTTGAATTACGAAAAACTCCCTGATTTGGTCTATTTTGACATACCGAGCCGGCGTGACCTATTTTACCACATTTATTGCAAGTGGAATCTTTGTATTTGCAAGAGTTTCCGTAGTGATCTTTACTACCACACCTGTAGCAAACACCTCTAGGCAAAACAGGATGCGAATTCCTGAACGTTTGATTGATACGCTTATTTTTAGCTCCGGCGGGCTTTATTGGATTTCTGGGAGTGTACTTGCGAGAACTGGAGTTACCGACAGCATGAGTGGAAAGAGTATTGAACTGTTTATTCAAACTTCGCACATTTTCCTTCAAAGCTAAATGCTTCTTGCACTCTTCCAGTAACTCTTCTAACTTTAGATCTCTATTCTCGCTCTCGGCTGACTCCAATTTTTTGCAAGCACTTAATACGTAGTTCATGGAAGTCAGAGTGTAGGCCAGAAAGAAAAACCAGGCACTTAAGTGCATTCCCATTAATTGGAGGTTTGGCTGACTCGCAACTTCCATTCACTATAGCTCCGTACTGTAAAATATCTTGACCTATTTTCTGTTTGAGCTGGAAACATTCGTAACGTTTCATGAAAAGTGATTTAGTGCTCGAAAATAGAGTTTTTAACGTCGAGAGACATTCTTGCATAGTGCTTTCGTAAGGGCCTTTAGGTTTTACCGCATCACAAAATCTATTAAACTCACCAGCCTGTAACTTACCAACAAGAAGTCGAACTTTGCATCGTCAGGCAGAGCGGCACCATCCTTTTCAATCACGGAACCATAGCGGAGCCACCAATTTTCGAATGTGAGATCATCTTCGGGCATGTAGCGGAAAACTTCCATCCTGGATCCTAGCGACGACATGAGCATTTCTTTGCTACCTAAATTTGAATGAACACCGGCTTCCCCGGCCAATTTATCGCGTTCCGACAGTAATTTAAGAATAACAGCATTTTGCTCACTCTGAGCTTTCATCAAAAGAGCATTCTGCTCAAGAAGCTGTTTTATATCTGCAGGTTCCATTTTAAATTTTTGCAGACTGCGCCAAATATGTTGTATCGCTGTATAATATAGCAAACGCGGAACACGAAGTAAACAGTATAACTTTATATAGCACAACAATTACAACACGATAACAATAACTAACTATCAAGACAACACTAGAGTCAACTGCACAACATATCGTGTCAGGACAAAACGACATTCAAATATTCACATCGCCACAACAGATGTTGCAGCAAATGATACGCCGCTAGAAACCAGAGTCACTTGATAGTGTTATCACTTTGAAAAATTGTTTAAATATTTACCTCTTTGACTAAAAGAAAAAAGACGGCACTTTTCAGCTAAAAGACGGCATTGCTCAGTTTCGACCATGATTTTCATAGCCAAAACCAGGTATCATTGGCCAAACTAGCTCCACTTTTTCTAGTGACTCATTTTCCCCACTTATTTGTTTACCAAAACTAATTTCTTCTTGTAATGAATCAAAAATTGGGGTGATTACTGCTGTTTTTGCTACGAGTGACCAGCACATTAGTTTACAAAAAAAACAACAGGGTAAATAAACACCTACTTTCTGGTGACTCATTCAGATTCCAGTTAAGGTCTAGTCTATATATGTGGTGGTTGTTTTCGATCATTTAAGCCTACTTGTTTACACTGCTACTTGGCCTTTCTTTGATCTTTTTTTGTGATTCAAAAGCCAGCCAGCTTGATTAAACTAGCAATGGACTGATGACTGCTGGCCTGATTCCCTTAGTTCTCTTGTGTGATTTATTGCTATTCTTACTGCTGGTAGTTTATATAGAGTAGATGGGTGTTGTGTTGGAGTGGTAGTCATCAACACCACCATTAAAAAGGGTGTTGGATAATCAGGGGTAGTAGGCAGACAGAGAATCGAAACATTTTGTTTTTGTTTTAAAAAAGGTATCAAGCAGGTTGTGGGAACCGAACTAGACCTATTCCTTTTTTTGATTCCTATTTATTTATTTTATGTAGGAGTGTGGAAAATCCTAGGTCCCACTGAAATCAAAATTTGCCAAAGGTCAGCCCCATGGCGATCGAAAATTTCAAAACCTGGACAAAATCTTGCCAACTACAGTCTAGTCTCGTTTATCCGACACCCCCTCAAGTTGGTTCCCACCTAGGGTCCGACACTTTTTTAAAATGTTTTTCCAGTTGTCTTTGGTTGTTTTAGTGTTAAATATCGCAAGGATTCTGATTTTGCCGATCGTTTTTCCCAAATTCAATTACGTTTCCATAAAGACCCGCGGCTCTCGTTTATCCGGCACCTCTTTTAAAAATCAGGTGTCGGATAAACGAGAGCCGCGGGTCTTTATGGCAACGTAAAAAGATTTGGGAAAAACGATCGGCAAAATCAGAATCCTTGCGATATTTCTGACTAAAACAACCAAATACGACTGGAAAAACAACAATTGGCTTAAAAAAGTGTCGGACCCTAGGTGGGAACCAACTTGAGGGGTGTCGGATAAACGAGACTAGACTGTATCCTTAAAATTTGTTGCCGTCTGGATGATAAAATTTTTGTAATAGGAACGAAAGGGCCCGGAGGGTGGTCTGACTAATACCAAGTAGTTAACTTTAGGATATGGTTAGCTGTGAGAAGTATATATACCGTATTATTCCTAATCACCGCACACCCTCAACTTATATCTCGGAGCAGAGTAAATATTCTGCTAAGCTGTTTGAATCATTTTCTTAACTCTCACGACCTCTACCGATTCCACTTTTTAGACCTTGGTTGAGCACCCGAAAATCTCGATATTTTTTGTTTGTAATTTTTTGTCTGTGAATATTTGCTAGATTTTATTAGGCTGAGATCATCGCTATCAAATTAGCTGCAGTCGTTTTTTCCATTCTGAACAGCTCACCAAACCACTCAAATTCAACTTTTTTTCAGCTAATTTCACCAATAGCAATTATGCTTAAATTATTCTCGCTGACTTTTTTTGCCGTTATCGGCACTAATGCATTGGTGAGTTATATATTTTTAAATCTTTCTGTAATTTTCAAATCCTGTTGGTTGTATTTGCAGACCCCTCAAAAGCGGGACACCTCAGTGTTGCTGAAGGACCAGTTTACCGACTTCCGGGAAAACTGCTTTCCTCGAGGCTCACTGCATGGCTGCAAGTGCACAGTGACCGACCAGCAGGGCCAGGAGGAGATTATAACCTTTAGCGCTACCGAAAAATGCAAGAAGCCAGTGGAAGGTAGGTGAATCACTGGTTTGGATACTCGCGCTGTTTACATCCAAACATTTTTTTAGTACCTCATAGTTAACTGTGGGACATAGTTAATTGTGAAAAATTAGTCGTAGTTAACTGTAATAGCGTTAAGTCATAGCCAAACTAAAGTTAACTGTAGCTTTTTTCACAATTAACTAAATCTCACAGTTAACTACTAGGTGTTGAAAACACGTTCGTAAGAAGCACGAGCACTCTGCATCGGACTAATTTTCTAGCTGGGTATACAGTCGAGTCATAAGCCAGTACCCCTCAATTTGGACTTTTAGCTGGGTCGGAAACTTGCTGTGTTGACTTTTTGTCAACTTTTTTCATTTTCCGCCAAATCAAAATTTTTACATTTCTGTTTGAAGTGGTGGTAAATTCATTGGCTTGACCTTGCCTAAGATTAAACCCAAGTTTTAGTGACCAAAAGCCAAAAACAACTGTTTTTAGGGAGTTTACTAAAGGGGGGTAAACCTTTTGTGAAAAATCGATTGAGCGGATCAGAATTCCAGTCAGATAAGCTTGATCTAAAGCACTTTAAACTACGCCAAACCATACAATTCTAAGCGATTGAGCCCATTTGACTGAAATTCTTATCCGCTCAATCGATTTTTCACAAAAAGTTAACCCCCTTCAGTCAGCCCCTCCTGAGGCCTACTGGTCTTTTAAAAACTAGCTTATAACTATTATTCAAGGAAAATATTGTCCGCTAGCATCAGGATTTGAACCTATAAACTCAGGTTCAATGTTTAAAAAAAGGCGCGAATTCAAAACATGTTACAAAAGGGGACAAACGCCGCAAAAGATTCAAAATGATTTCAAAAACGATTTTGAAATTCAAATCTCTGGCGTGCCTGGTACCCGCAAATTTGATATGCAAGAATTATTGCATCGGACGCGAGCATGCGTTTTCAATTAGCAAAATCACAAAGATTCCGATTTTACCGATCGTTTTTGTAAATGGAAGCAGTTTTGACAATAAGACCCGCGCCGCTCGATATAACGAACACTTTTTTAACAATAGTGGTTCGTTACATCGAAATGCTTTATATTTAAGGTTGTTACACAGTTAACTCGAATTTTCACCTTTACAACATTTTGAGTATGTGGACCCGCAACAGAAAGCCTATTTCAGTGGCTACACAGTGGTATTAAACTTTTTTTCATTTCTCGAGATCATCTCGACGAACACCTCGATTAACTCGAGATCAGTTGTCTGACTCGAAATTGTTTTTATCAAAATAGATCAATTTTTGTGAACTGAATAAAGAAATTTTCATGCCACTGTATAACATATATTCGTTATTTTAAAATCGGAATCCTTGTGATTTTTCTGATTAAACTGACGAATCAAAGTTGCTAAAAGTTTTCAAAAATCGAGGTAAAAAAAGTGTCGGGTCCAAACTTTTGGGGTGTTCGTTATATCGAGCGTCGACTGTAAGTCAAAAGTCAAGAATTACTGCAAAAATACCAAATTTCAAACAGGCGCAAATCCAAAAATGGCCCGGCCATATTCTGCCACATGGCTATCACCCAACCCTATGAAAATAACTACATAAAACACCAACACGGCCTTCTAAGTCTAAAATTGGTTTATTATTGTTTGCAGCTGCTTGGGGGTTTTAATAGTTTCACGTAGTTTGATGTGGTCTGGTGGTAGTTTCAGGTGGTTAGGAAATCTGGGGTGGTTGGGGTAGGTTAGGGTCTCTTAAAGTATAAATCAATTTCAAATTTATCGAATGTGAAAAATACCCAAGGTGAGACTAGATTTGCATGGAGGTTTATCGGAGTGGGTGAGATATAGGTCATACACTAAAAAATACGGACTGTGCTTAGGCTTAGGTCTTACCTCTCAACCGTGGATTGAGTAGAAAAGCAAGAAGAAGTTAACGAAAAATAACGAAAAGAGTAAAATGAAAAATTTTGCGACATGTTAAAAATTTTGGCGCTACCGGAGTATTAATTTAAACCAAGCCCCCTGCGCCCCGAAGGGGGAAAAAATAAAAAATAAAATTTGAACATAGTTTTGTTAACTGGGGCCTACCGCATAAAGAAACTCTGGTATGCATACATTTTTTATTGCGCGCACCATACTTGCACGCTTCCCAAAAAAATAAAAAGCGCCGCCGCCTCCGCCGGAGTTTTTTGAAAATGAGCGCCGCCGCCTCCGCCGCCGCCGGCATTTCGAAAATTTCGCCGCCGGCCGCCGGCGCTCCGAATTCGCCAATTTTTGCCGGCGGGCCGCCGGCGGAAGTAAGGCCGCCGAGGAAAAAATAAGTCATATTTGTATTTTTTTTTGAATTCGTTTTATTTATAAGCGAACAGTCAATTTTATTATTTTTTCAAACGTACAATTTTTATAAAAAAGTATTGCACCTATTATTGGGGCTAAAAGCACAAAACATCTTGGCAAAAAGCTTCTAAGTTTAATTGGAATCAACATTGCAATTGACGTAGCAACTGATGCTATACTAGATGACGAGTCAGAGGAAGCTGAGGCAAAAGTAGATGAGTACCTACGACGCCTAGCGAAAAAAAATTCTAGCTAGTAAAGATTTGCAGGAAGTCTAAAAAGTTTTAATTTTTTCAAAAAAAAATCTTAGTGTTAGTCTAAAAACATCTTTAAATTCTCAAATTTGTTTACACATTTTTGAATAGTCGTAGTTAGTTATAAAAATAAAGTTTTTTTGCAAAAATTGTGATCAATGTTTATACAAATTGTGTGTATAAAAATGAGCGCCGCCGCCTCCGCCGCCGCCGGCTTTCCGAAAATTTCGCCGCCGCCGCCGGCGGAGCGCCGGCCGCCGGCGGAGCGCCGGCCGCCGGCGCTCCAAACGCCAATTTTGCCGGCGGGCCGCCGGCGGAAGGCTTGCCGCCGGCGCTCCGCCGGCGGCCGTGCAAGTATGGCGCGCACTCACTTACCTTAGACATAATTCCGAGAAAGACTCTTGATGAAACATGCATTTAGAGGCTCTTTTTGCCCAGCTCCAGTGACCAAAACATGGTGAAACAGGCAAATGGTTGAAATTTCAAAATGCCCAAAACTCAATTTTTATTGTAAAGAACACAAAAATAATGTCTTTTTTGAACTCCTCAGGTGATTTTAGGTTGATATAGGGTGTTTGGAAACACTTTTAAAAAAATTTCATTTGGGGGTATACTCTGGTAGGGTCAAAATTTTGTATTGGCGGAATGAAGAAAGTGACAAGACGTTCTTTTATCAATTTTACTATTCCAAAAAAATGACTTTTTTTAACAAATATTTTTGAACTTTTTATGACTATCATAATTATAAACAATCAAAACATAAAAAATTCAAAAAATATCAACCACTGCAATGCTTCAAAAATTTCTGACAAAAAATATTTTCTGGAGACGAAAAAAAAATTACAGAAATGTTTGTTTTTTACCATAAATTGTGTTATTTTATTTTTACAATTTTTCTGTATTGCAGTGCAAACAGCTGAGAACAAGAAGGCGCTGAATGAGCAGATCACCAGGAAATACGCCAACTTTCGGGACAATTGCTTTCCTCGAGGTTCAGGTTCTGGATGCAGGTGCAGCACTACCAACAGTCTAGGTCAGGAGGAGATGATTTCATTCGATACCGACGACAAATGCAACAAACCAGTGGAAAGTGAGCAACTAAGCAAAAAACAAATCTATTATAAATTTAAAATTTTTTAGTCCAGACAGCTGAAAACAAGAAAGCGGTCAACGAGGAATTTGAGCAGAAATACGGTGGACTCAAGGAAAATTGCTTCCCTAGACCTGGAAAAGGCTGTAGATGTATGGAGAAAGATTCGGCTGGTCAGGAGGTGGAGATGCGCTATGAGACTGATGCTGACTGCAAGGTATTTGCTGCTGTTGAAGTGTGCAAAATCAGGGGACATACCTAAGGGAAATCAGTTATATAGGGTCCTTATCGTTTCGCCCAAACTTCGCTTTGCCCAAAAGTTCGTTTCGCCCAAAAAATAAGCAAGCGGTTTTATTGGTAAAATAACGTAACAACTAAGAAGAAAAGAAAGTCTTCCATAACTAATTTTATTGCCAATCCTCGAAGAATTTCATTAGTGCTTCTGACCTCATAGCTTTGGACAATTCTGAGGATGTTGACGTCGGCTTGAACATAGTTGCTGCGTGTGCCTTTCGGTCGTTTGCTGGCTTGGAGATATTTTTTGTCCGGCCTTGCTGCACAGCTTTGAGACAGTTAATGAAGTTCCACAGCTCAGGATGGTACACTTCAGGTTCTGTTTCGCTGCTTCAGCGTTTTTGTTCTTCAGGTGTTGTCCGTTGAGTGTTCTGTCGTAGACATTCCAAATTGAGTGAGCAAACATTGGCGGCTTCATGACTCCACACCTATTCTAAGATCCTGAAAAAAAATTAAAATTCGAAAAAAATAATTATCGCACTACAAATATTCAAGGAACTTACCAATAAACGTTTTTTTATACCACTCAAGGACAGGCTCTGGCTCAATTGGGAGAAGATACTCTAGTTCTGCAAAGACCGGCATAATTTTTTCTGGCTTGACAAATGCCAATGCTGAGATCATTCCTGCATAAATACTGATTCAAACTTTCATTTACAACTGAAAAAAAAATACGCCATTGAATAGCAAAGTCAGGCTGAGTTTCGTATCGCGCCATCATTTCTTCAGCTGCCAAGTGCTACTTGCAGCTTTGGATTAGATGGAAAAAGTAGCCCCAAAATTTTAGAATCAACAAAGCACCCTTCCAGAGCATTTATGACCGCCATTTCATAGTCGATAGAAAGGGAGGATGGAGCAAAGTCAAAGAGTCTTTCGTAAGTTGTTTGAGATTTTTCGGTCAAAAAAGCGTAGAGCACCGGAAAGACATAGTCATCGCGTTTAGTCAAAATAGCATACGCCTGAAAATATAACAGTACATTGAACTCTGCACTGGCAGACGTCACTTTCGGTAAACCATCACCCCAAGACTAGCTCCTAGAGGTGGCGGATTATCGAAGGTCGACTGTGATATGTAATTTAAGATTACTTGACAGAAAGGAAACGGTGTAATCTTGAATGTTCCGTCCATGAATATGACTTTCATACGGTCAGACTATGCTTTAGTTGTTTCATGCCCAAAATTAAAAAATTTTCAAAAGACACAAATTTTTTGCTAAAGGATTTCAAAGAATCTTTGCCTTTTCCATTTGCGTCCATTTTGTCACCCAACAAGAAAAGTTATTCAGCGTTCTGTCCTGATTTGTACTTCTTCAGCGTTCTGTCCTGATTTGTACTTCTTCAGCGTTCTGTCCTGATTTGTACTTCTTCAGCGTTCTGTCCTGATTTGTACTTCTTCAGCGTTCTGTCCTGATTTGTACTTCTTCAGCGTTCTGTCCTGATTTGTACTTCTTCAGCGTTCTGTCCTGATTTGTACTTCTTCAGCGTTCTGTCCTGATTTGTACTTCTTCAGCGTTCTGTCCTGATTTGTACTTCTTCAGCGTTCTGTCCTGATTTGTACTTCTTCAGCGTTCTGTCCTGATTTGTACTTCTTCAGCGTTCTGTCCTGATTTGTACTTCTTCAGCGTTCTGTCCTGATTTGTACTTCTTCAGCGTTCTGTCCTGATTTGTACTTCTTCAGCGTTCTGTCCTGATTTGTACTTCTTCAGCGTTCTGTCCTGATTTGTACTTCTTCAGCGTTCTGTCCTGATTTGTACTTCTTCAGCGTTCTGTCCTGATTTGTACTTCTTCAGCGTTCTGTCCTGATTTGTACTTCTTCAGCGTTCTGTCCTGATTTGTACTTCTTCAGCGTTCTGTCCTGATTTGTACTTCTTCAGCGTTCTGTCCTGATTTGTACTTCTTCAGCGTTCTGTCCTGATTTGTACTTCTTCAGCGTTCTGCCCTGATTTGTACTTCTTCAGCGTTCTGTCCTGATTTGTACTTCTTCAGCGTTCTGCCCTGATTTGTACTTCTTCAGCGTTCTGTCCTGATTTGTACTTCTTCTTATGCTCTGGGAAGCCAAAATTCATTGTATTCGGAGCGGGAAGTCCTCTATGAATGGCTTTTATTTTTCTCTGAACCACTTGTCTGGTTGTGCTTTGGTCCAACGTTGCTTGCACGTCTTCAGGAAGATCATTGAGAATTTAATTGAAAATTTGAGACGGCTTCGGAAAACAAAACTAATAAATGTTCTGATGAAAACACATGAAATGACACCAACCGCCATTGAGTCCACTGCCTTTCGCTTTATTTCGTTTTGTACATTGCGTTGCGAAAGTTCGATGGCCAACTTTTCATGGTTGTGAGCTTTCGATGTTTTGACGATATCACCAGTGCTATTGTCTGTGTGCACGATTACTGGACATTCTTTCTCCACGACCTTGACGCACTTCCAATAGGTTATTTCCATAGCTACTTTTCTTCCAGAACTGGTGCCCATCGTGTGTCAGTAGGTCACCATTTCTTTTTGTCTTGATACATACCTAAAAATTTATTGATTGAACACAAACAAAATTGAAAAGAAATGAACACAAACCTCTGGAATGACGATAACCGGAACGACAACTTCCTCCTCGGGATCAGCGTGCTCCACTTCAATATCTTCTTCGGCTAGCTGGACTTGAACGTTGATTGGAAGTTGCACGGCGTTAAGCATGTTTTGCATGAATTTCACCATAGCAACTTGGTCCATTCCCATACCCACACCCAAGCTGAATTGACCGTTTTGAAAAAAAGTTACAGCCATCTTTTCTGAAAAACAACAGTGATAGAGCTGAAAAATAAAAGGAAATACACAGTAAAAATAACTAAAATTAGAAACTATAATAGCAATAGCATTTAGGCCATAGATATGCTGATTTATGCTATACTTGCTCAAAATCCTGTTTTAACCACTTTTCGAGATGTTCTTGGGCCTAAAACATGCTTAAAACATGTGTCCAGGATTTTAAGTTTTTTAAAAATGTTTTTTTAAATTGGTCAAATTTATGGTACTTATTTCGAACAGGTCACACCTTCAAAATTTTCGCTGACTACCAAAAAATACACATTTAATCAATAGAATATTTTTATTCTGTTGAATTAATTTCTATTCCAGAGTTTTCGATGGATTAGCTAAGGGGATTTAAGCTTAAGAACGTTTTCGATCGAGTCCAATGGTCAGATGAGCAGTTTCTCGAATGGTTCCAGCATGTTGGCTTTTTACATAGCAAGTGTTCCTGTGAATGTGGCTCTTCTATGCGAAAAAGAGGTGCAGAAAAGAAAAAGGTTTTCTAGTCGACACTTTCTTCGAAGATACACATCTGAGCTTGAAGAAGGTATAAATGTTTTTGTTTCTGTATTAAATATTATTTTCTCGATTGTTTTTACAGGCATTTCAGCTGGCTTACTATTGGTCCCGAAAAATGACTTCAGTGGATGAATTGATTTTTCAAATACAAGAAGATGAAGCGAGCTCTAATCTTTCATGTCGTACTATTTGTGATTGGAAATCCTATTTTCGGGAGGTCAATTTTTAAATTTACTATATATCAATGATTATATTATCTGAGTTAAGATTTGTCAACAATACTTCGTAGAACATCGGACCATTCTTGGAGGACCCGGGAAGATTGTGGAAATCGACGAGACAGTTTCAGTGCGGAGGAAGTACAACAGAGGACGACTTCTCCCAACAAAATGGATCTTTGGAGGTGTAGAGCGGGGAACAAACAAGTAATTCTTAGCCTTAATCACAAGTAGCACATTTTTAATGGTTTTTAAATAGGTCTTTCATGTTTTGGGTGGAAAATCGCGACACGAATACTCTGTTGGATATTATTCAGCAATATATTCTACCTAGTACTTTTTATTTTTGTGCTATTTTTAAACCCGATTAACAGTTCTGCTGAATTTATAGGAACCACAATTATTTCGGATGGATGGCCCTCATACAGAAAAATAAAAAAGCTGCCTGAGGGATATGAGCACCTTGCAGTTAATCATTCGGAGAATTTCGTGGATCCCATCACTGGAGCGCACACCAATAGCATTGAATCAGCGTGGCAGAAGCTAAAGGCTAGAAACAAGAAAGAGTACGGGACAGCATCATCTGAATTTGGCTCATATATTGAGCAACATTTGTGGTTTCAGATGTTTTCTGGTCCAGATTGTTTCTATAATCTAATGTCTCAAATCTGTGCTTTATATCCTTGTGAGCGAAAATAAAAATATTCTATTGATTAAATGTGTATTTTTTGGTAGTCAGCGAAAATTTTGAAGGTGTGACCTGTTCGAAATAAGTACCGGAAGTTTTTTTGGAAGAGTGAAAACCCTGAAAACATGTTTTAAGACCAAAAAAATCTCAAAAAGTTATTGAAGCATTATTTTGTGCGAGTATTGCATAAATCCGAATCGAAATTAAAAATTATGCGACCAAAACTCAGGATTCTTCTGCCAAAGTTGAATATGAGTCAGTTGAATATGTCAGCATCACTAAAATAATGCATAGCACCGTAGGTGTAATCAAACCCGGGATAGTGCCTAGAAAGGGGAACATCACTACACTGGACTCCCTATTTAACGTACACCCATCAAGTTCGTTCTCGCCTAGGGTCCGATACTTTTTTACCCTGATCTTTTAAATCTGTTATCAATTCTGATTCTTCAGTCTGGTCCAAAATGTTGCATTGATTCCGATTTTGCTGATTGTTTCTAAAAAATACCTCGGTTTCGATATCTAGATTCGTAATCCCCGATTTAATGTATACCTTTTTAATTTATATGAAATTTTGGTAAATTGCACTAAATTAATTTTACCAAGTTTTCATTTCAGGTGCCTGAATACAGCCGAGTGCGTCGCCAAACGCAGGGAGGAGCCAGTCAGAATGTGCGTGATCCAGTGCGAGAGCGGGCTCAGCAAAACTATGCAGCTGTGATCAACGAGCTGAAGGACAAGTTCCGAGGACTCAAGGAGGGGTGCTACCCCCGGCCCAAGGGCTGTTTGTGTGTGATCGGCAAGGACAGTGAGGGCAGGGACATCACTCAGCGACGCATGAAGGACTCCGACTGCAAGTGCCAGCCCAATGAACGCTCTCGGGATTGTAGTGCTCCAGCTGCTTAAGCATTTGGAAGAAAATTTGTCGAAAAATTCGTGTAATAATTGCAGTATTATTTGGGTGGGAAAAATAATTTTTGGCTGGAAATCTGTATTCGCCTCATTTCGTTTAAGAATCTCGAATTTGCTGGAATAAAATTATTTTATTGCTTTGAGTATGAGATACAGTCGAACCTGGAAAACAGGTTTTTTGGTACATATTTTGACTGATTTTGGGTCACAGTATAGAATTCCTCTCGCAGATATGCTGGAAGCCGAAAAGTTTCTCGTTTTGTTCCTCTCTACCTTAATTTCATAAGAAAACCACTCAGTTTAAAGTTTTTTTTATAAAAAAAAAACTTTGATCCGAAATAGGGGTATCACATTGTTTGCATATAAAAGACCAGATCATTAAGGCGGTATCAGGTGAGAACACAAGTAACACAGTAATATGGCACTTTGTTCTGAAAATATTTTACACCCAAATGTATTTTTTCACTGTTTTACTAGTTTTCAATATACAGGGTGTGTAGGAATTACGCGCACTGTTTTAAAAAATTTGGCGAGGTAGCTAATTGCCCGAGCTGTATTCTAGACACACATTTTTGCTCATCTAACGACACAGATATAAAAGGCCAACGACTTCAAAAGTTTTTATTCCGCCCACAAATGCAACAACAACAGACAGCATACATAATAACAAATGATAACTCAAAATGTTTCCCGTCGGCATCTATACAGGCATTGATTCTTCTTGGAAAGTCCTCGACGATTTTGATGATTGTGTCCAAGTCCAGATTTGTATGTATGTTGTGTAATTCTGACATACCCTGTAGGTCACCAGAAAAGTGAAAAACATTTTTTATCAAGGGTGTCGCTCGGATTCACCTCTTAAGTAAGTCTATGCGCGCATCTCTGACCTTTCAAGCCTTTCTTAACAAACAGTATTTCATCCAGTACCTGTTGTGTTTTAAATAGGCTCGGCCGATGTCAATATAAATGAAATTCGTTGACTGAAAATTTCTTTATCTATACAAGATTTATTGACTGTGAACACTTTATTGACTATAATAATCTACTATATAGAAAATAAACTCGATTTTCGAACAATCTGATGCTTTAAAAATCGAGGAATCGCTTCATCGACCTGAAATTTTTACTGAAGGTGTAATCCACCATGGCGGATCGGAAAAATCAAACGAAAAAATTTTAGGGGCCGTTTAGAAAAAAATTTTCCTATGACTTCGATTTTTCCAGAAAATTTTGACTTTCTCGAGGGCAAAAAAGGCTGATGCCGGGTCGACAAAAAATCGTTAGATAGCCTATGCACGAGCTTAGAATCTAAGCTTCAAAATGAGATATCGTGGGTGGAAATCTGTAAACCGGAAGTATGGGTTCTGGGTGGCTAAAGGAACCAAATCAGGGTCGAAAATGGGCCAAATTTTTGGCCTGAATTTGGGAAAACTTTCGATGGGCTGATATGGAAAACTTTGTAAGGAATTTTGCCAAACAAAAAACCCTACCGCGGCAGTTTTTCATGAGGAATCGAATGGTGTAATCAGATTTTGAAAATGACGACAAAATTTAAATTAATGGGCCACTTTTTTCCAATAAAACAGGAATTTTGTTTAAAAAATTTGAATTCAAATAAGTTTTCCCGCCAAGACCCGGAAATTTTTTAGTGTCGACGGGTGATAAGGGTCAAAGTGGTTTTCAACCTAACTTTTTACGCTGAAAAACATTAAAAAGAACACTTTTCAAATTTCTCGACAAAAATGGGCATTTTCAGCCATTTAAAAATTTTAAATAGGCGCCAAAATTGACATTTTGAATTAACTGTGTAGGGGTATGGGTTATACCGTATTTCTTCTAATTGCCGCACAGTCTCTAATTACCGCACACCCTAACATGTAAAGACTCCCATCTCCAATACAATGATGCACCAAACAACCACGTGTCAAACCGTCCCACAAGTACCCAAACCATGTACATGGGTCCCAAACAACCATGTACCCAAACAATGTACATGGGTCCCAAACAACCAGCGTGTACCCAAACCATGTACATGGGTCCCAAACAACCAGCGTGTACCCAAACCATGTACATGGGTCCCAAACAACCAGCGTGTACCCAAACCATGTACATGTGTCCCAAACAACCAGCGTGTACCCAAACCATGTACATGGGTCCCAAACAACCAGCGTGTACCCGAACCACCATCGGGTACCCAAACCGCGTGGATACTCGAAATCATGAGGATTCCAGCTGCGGAGCAGCCTAGATGCAGTCGGACGCGCGCTAGCGCGTTCAAATAAAAGAACAAATTTTTTTTCACAAAGACAAAAAAGTTTCACAGAGCTTCTCTTCACTGGGCCCCTGGGCCCATTTTTACAAAGACAAGAAAAGACTTGAATACCAAGAAGAACTGAACTGGGCCCTAAAAACCCTGAGTCCCTAGTTTAGTTAACTATGTAAAATAAAATTTGTGAAATAAGATGTCTATGCAAAAGGTGGGGAGGCTCGGGCTGAAAATCGCCCGGGCTGGGCCGCCAAAAGTATGGCCCGTGCGCATACCTGCCGAAGGCTGAAAATGGCTGAAAAAAGAAAAGATAACGTATTTTCTCTAATTAGCAACCCAAGCACATTGCGCACACATTATGCAGTTGCTGACATCATGTAGTTGAGGCTTAGGGCAGGGGCGGGACGGAAGACAAAAACAGTCGGAACAAAAATCGGAACCGGAAGAAAAAAATTTTCAAAATCAGAAGTCGAAAATCGGAAGGAAAAAAGTGAAGGAAATCGAAATTCCGCGTCACCCCTGGTTTAGCGCTACCAAATGAGCTATTGACTAAGTAAATATTGCTTCAAAAAATCAGGTCAAATTTCAAGAATCCGCCGAAGCATCCGCCCTCGAATTCGAAGGCGGATGCTTCGGCAGATTCTTTCTTTTTTATCTCAATTTTTTCAACAATATCTACTTTATCAATAGCTCATCTGGCAGCCCTGAATCTTAGATACAACATGGCCATCATTACATTGATGGCAATAACAGAACAATTTTAAAAAAATTAAAAAAAAATTATGGCCATTTCCGAGTGAAAAATCTGATTTAGCAGCCGGTTCTGTACTTTTTAAAACTGTCGCTCTGGCTCGGGCTCCAAGTTTTTTGAAGTTTGGATCGGAGTTGGCTCAGAGCCGGAGGCTTTCTCATCTTTTGAGAAGGTTTGATTTCTATCTGGCACTGCAATCAGCAATCCTTCTCTTCCCACACTTTCAAGTCAATATTAAAATAAATTTAATTGAACTAAATTCGACGCCTCCATACATCTACTTTAATATACAACTACACCACATCCAAACTTCTTTGAAAATCCGCCCCTGCGAATTTTCAAAGATTTGCGGTGCGGTTTTGACCGCGGTTTAACCGCACCGCAAAACTAGTTAGAATGCCCAATTAAAAATAGCGCGCGCTGATTAGCTAGTTTAATTTCTACCACGCCCACTCCACTTCAATCTGATAGGTGCTCTGGATGAACTATATGTGTCGAAATTTATTGCGAAATAGCTAGCAGCTGTTATAGTTGACGTATAATAATGCGAAATAAAACAACACGCAAGAGCTGCTAGAAAAAGCCTCATGGGTATAGGGCGAAAATACCCTCCCATAGCTATGGGCTTATTTGTGAAAGTGTCCCATAGGTGTGGGGCAAAAGGGCGGCATCCTTGGACAGGCAAAAACTTGGCCGCAGTACTACTTCCTGAAACTCAATATTATATCAAAATATATCAAAAAAGTGAAAAACAGTGATAAAAAAGCTGTCTGGCTACCAGGGCTGTGCAGCTCAAAGACAAACCTCCACGTCAACATCCCAACTTCCACCCCCAAAAATTTGAACCTCCGCGTCCACCTCCGAACATCCGGCCTGGAGGTGGAGGTCAAACATCCACCTCCGGATGTAACTTCCGGATGTTTGCACAGCCCTGCTGGCTACGTAATGGCATATGGAAGTCCACTACAAGTCATTAGCTTGTGGACAAAATTTGAATAAACAGTAAACCGAACAATGTCATGCACCAGCCCAATATTAGCTGTCAACCACAATCTATACTTGTGGTGCGCCTTTTTTAGCAAGAGGAAGATGACTTTAGCATTGACGTAGGGGGAAGTACACGTGTAACTAGACCAATCAATAGTGTCTATGGAGAGCTTGTTTTCGAAAAGGCATATAAATCAAGCATCCGCAATTCATTCCACTTTATTCATAAGTTTTGTTGTTATCAATGGTCTCTTTACTTGCTCCAATTATTTTTATTGTGCTTTTTACAACATGCTGTGTAACTGGAATGTTTAACTGTTTAAAGCCATCTGTGTACGAAGGACCTTCCTATCAACGTCTCCCAAAACCTATGGTTGTTGGAAGTACAGCACAAAGTGACAAACGTATACCAATTTTTTTATTTTATTTAAAATTGTTTGAACTAAAACGAGTGGAATATTTTTTTCTGACGTAACTGACAAGGGACTTTTTCGGGGTGTCATTTTTGGAGCCTATTTAGAGCCTTTTTATTGCATATTCTTGTAGAGCATCCATGACATCCATGACAAAACTGGGCCATTAAGCCGGTATTTAGAATCTGTCTGTTTGTCATAACAATTCCTTTTCTCAAAATTTTTCGCGAACGGACCAAAATTTTTTTTATGCTATCAGAAAGCCCAGTCGTTCTAAACCGTTTAAAGCTTTAGTGTTAAACTTTTATCGGCTAAACTTCCTTATAAGGGAACTACCCAAAATCATCTTTTGACCACTTTTTTAGATGTTTTAGACCTTGAATGCTACAGAAAACGTGTTATTTTGATTGGGAAACACATTTGCATAAAATAAATTTGACAAAAAATACACTTTTTGGTTTTTTTCAAACAAACATACCCAACACTAGGATACCTGGTTTGCGTACCACCCTTGGTCCAGCCATGATTGGACTTGGGGAAAGAGTTGTATATGGGGCCTACTTTGTCATGTGCCTGCACTACTATGTACACCCTTCCCCAATCCCTTGCAATCAGGAGCAAGTTGGGTCTTTGGCCGCGAAGCTGCCAAACATACCCAACACTAGGATACCTGGTTTGGGTACCACCCTTGGTCCAACCATCCAACCAATGTGTTTCCTTATCAAAATAACACGTCTTCTGTAGCATTCAGGGTCTAAAACATCTAAAAAAGTGGTCAAAACATGATTCTGGGTAGTTCCTATATAAGGAATTCCTGCCCTTTTATCTAGCTGGGCAAACCCTGAATTCTGACACCGGATTCGAGATCAGCGTACTTATTTTTCTTGTGTAAGTACTCTTAGAAGTTGACTGTCATATTTTGAATTCCTCTCGAGACAACAAATATTTGAATTACTAAGTATTGATTTATTTGAATATTTATTGTCTCGAGAGTAATTTGAAAAATTCGATTATTGCTCTTAAGACTAGTTTGATAAGCAAATCGTGTACGCTGATCAGGAATGTGGTGTCAGAATTCAGGGTTTGCCTAGCGAGAAAAAAGTTTACGCTGAAAGTTTAAAAGATTTAGAGTGACCAACAAGACTTTAGAAGACATTTTCGGTTTTTTGCCTGCCTCACTCACTGTTAGTTTTAGGGTTGTCGAGTTTCGACTAATTACTCGAAACTCGAAAGCTCGAAATTTTTTTACGGTTGATTTTCGGCATCGGAGCGAAAATATGATTTTACAATATATACTCAGAATTAAAAGTTGAGTATATATTGTAAAACAATTTTCACTCCGATGCCGAAAATCAACCGTAAAAAAATTTCGAGCTTTCGAGTTTCGAGTAATTACTCGAAACTCGACAACCCTAGTTAGTTTATTCTATTTGAAAGTCAATGAACAGAGCTTTCTGAAAAAAACAAAAAAAAATTCAGTTCGTTCGCAAAAAATTTTGAGAAAAATGAATATTTATGACAAAATGTCAGTTTCTGAAAAGGCATTTGTTTTCAAAAATACTAACCTTTATCCACCTCTTGTAATCGTGACTGGGGCATGTAATAACTTTTTAAAAAGCACATCATATGGGCTTTTAACTGGTTTATAACACTTTATATAAACGTTGCAGAAAATGCCCTTGTAAAAGTTTGTAAAAATATCAATTTCCAAGTACTTGGAAGTCATTTTCTCAAAATCCAGTAAGAAATTTAGAAATTCCAAGCGTGCCGTCGTGTTCAGCGTATCGTGAAAAAAAGTATTACAGTCAACTCTAGTTATAACGTCTTTCAAGGGACCAGCCCAAATGGGACGTTACAACGAGCGGCAACTGTATGCAGATATCTAGCAGACCTGAAAAATTAGAGATTTAGGGGTTTCAAGAAAGGAACTTGGCCAAAAAAGTTACTTCATTCGAATACCTAAATCTTCAGATTTTCGAAATCTTTTACAAAATTTCGAGTCTTCGTTAAAAAGCTGAGATTCAGAGCTACACGATCATATGACAATGGAAAAAATGTGTTTTTAAAAAAGAGTTTTCTAATTGAATTTCGCTTTCGGAAAGGACTATTACCGGGCAGGAGTAGTGTGGGCCAAAATCAGATTTGGCCCACACTACTGCTGCCCCTATTACCCAATTGAATATGGTCAAAAAACATTTTCGAATTGAGTCCAAAACATATTTTCAGTTATTAGCTTAATTTGGTAGTCTTATGCTAATTTGATTTGCTAAAAAGCTTAAATGTGCCACGAAAAAGCAAAATTGACTTTTTTTATTTTTTCAGTAAAGTGTAGCCAAGGATCTTGGCTTTCTAATTAGCTAGAATAAATTAAAAAAATTTGATAATTTAATAATTTAACTTTTATGTTTTTCTTTTTTTTCATTCAAACCCCCAAAATGTCTACATTTCTGAAATCATTTAATATGGTTCGATAAGTTGTTGAAAAGCTGAGATCCCAGGCTGCAGAATACCAAAAAATTGAAAAAAAAAAACTTTGGTGATTTTTATTCGTGGCATATTTCAGCTTTTCAGCCAACTAAATCCTATTATGCTCATTTTGTTCAGTTGTGAGAATAACTGTTCTTTATTCAAACATATTGATGGAGCAATGGACGGATAACAAGGAATATAGTTTGGAGCCTATTCGCATTAAAATCAATGTCAGCTTTTGTTGGCACATAGATTCCTTTGAAAAGTTATTAGAAAAAATACTCATAGACAGTCTCATGGAAAGATGTAAAAAAATTAAAGAAGATATGGAAAACACACACTCAAGTGATTCCAGGGCGCAACAAATTATAAAGCACTTTGAAAGTTTAATCTCAAGCCACTTTGTGACGTTAAAGCCACTTCTACGTCCACATACAATTTACATAACCACAGAAGGTTCTAACGTAAAAATAGATCAGAATATTGTAAAAGACATTCCAAATGGTTCCGAGTTTGAGTTTCAAACAAACATTGTAGACATCAGTCAGAACTACTTTGGCTCTGAATGGAAAGAGTACACAAGTGAAAAGTATTGACGTTAATTTCATTTCAGTTATACACCTTTAACTTGTTCAAAATTTGTTGATGAAAAAATTTTTTAAAGCATTTTTACAAAAAACCAGTTTAAAAAAGGGTGCCAGTTTGTTTTACAAAACTTTTTTGTTGCTGCAAAAAAGACTTTTTTCTGCGAGAAAAATTCAACGTGATTCAAAACAAATGAAGCATTTTTCAAAAAGTTTAATGAGGGGATCACAGCGTTTGCTCATTTTGAGCTCCGAGCAAATTTTTGCTGGGAATTAAAAATTCGTTGAGTTTGACTGAAGGGATCAAACATTTCCTACCTTTTTTAAAAAAGATTCACCGCTACATTTTGGTATATGGCTCATTACTGAGAATGCGGTTTTGCTATTTTAGATACGATTAGAATTAAAATCGCGGATGGTGATGGCGACGAAATCTCCAAAACTCGTGATTGTGGTTGTTTATACAATGTGAAACGTGATTTTTAATACAGTCTCTATATAAGATACCCTCTACGTAAGATACGCTCTATATAAGATACGCTTTGAAACTATTTCGTTGGTTTTGGACTAAATAAGGCAAATCAACATTCTTCATAAGATACGCTTGATATAAGATACCCCTGAGACAGTCTCGAGCCTTTAAATACCGCTCTTCATAAGATACTTTTATCAAATTACTTGAAGAAAAGACGAACTTTTAAACCAATTTCAAATTCGCGCCTTATGATTGCTACTACAAATCTAAGGAAAACCAATCTTTTTGTTTGCCGACAACAACCTGGCTACCAACGAACAGGATTTCAATCTGCTCGACTTTTTGTTTGCCGACAACAACCTGGCTACCAACGAACCGCTGACGCTGGAGGAAATCGCTGGAGCCAACGTTGAAGCGGAAGTGCCAGATCTGGAAGAGGAAATGGAAGTGGAAATTGTCGAAGAAGAACAACCGGTCTCTGCCAGACTTGCTCTGAATGCTTTCAAAGTCTTCCAGCGCTATATGGAAACACACGAGGCCCCGCAATGCTCAGAAAGTGTGATGAATTGGGTGATTTTTTGGCCAAAGAGTGTCTTAAGAAAATGAAGCAAAACCCAATTACGAATTTCTTTCGTCCAAATGTTCGATGAATTTTTGTTATGTTTTGTTTCCGCATGAAGATACGTTTATGATTATAAAGCTAAAAATCAAACGTAACATTCGTAAGTCATCACAACATGAAAACATCAATGAACAATGGCGAATAAAGTGTCATTCTGCTGCCCAAGATCTCCTCTATCGAACTGAAAAAAGATCTCGTCGAGACACAATAAATTCAAAAATATACGAGCAGAACAAATAGCGGCGAAAATTTGCCCCACCCTGTAGATTTTTGCTACCGAAATGTTTGCTAGATTCTGGCGGTCATTTTGGACCATCACTCGAAATAACCACCTCTTCACATATACCGCTAGAATGTCTTTAAATGAAAATTAGAGAGAGAAATATTTTTTTGAAATATCTTTTTTCTATAACTATCATTTTGGAAGCTTGCGAAAAATATTTGTTAGCATATCAATAAAAATTTGTCTATATAGATTGAAATTGTGCCCCAGGGTGAAGAAGCGTCCTAAAACGATTGAACAAGTGGTGATAACATGAGTTTGAGTGCACCAGCGATTCGGAACTTTATTTACCTTACAGTTAAAAAACATATAATCATTGAAGTTCATTTTTATCGCTTACACAATTTTTTCATTCAGGTTTTGTTGAAATCAACATCATTTTCTAATTTCACCACGAATTCGGAATTAGCTTCGACAGATATTCGATTGCCTTTAACTGGTTCCATAGTTTCCGATTGCTTTCCAACTTTTTTCTTGAGAAGTTGTACTATTGCTATATTGTTTAAAACTTCCGTATTTTTATTGCTGAGTGCTTTTTTTATACCCTCGACTAATTTTTCTTTAAATGATTCTACTGTTGCCCAATTTTTGTTGACATTGATCTTAACTATAAAGTATTTCTGAACATTTGTTTTCTTTTTTTTGCTCCATTTGTCCATGAATATGTTTGTACAATGAACAGTTATTTCTACTACTGCATTTTCTTGTTCTACATAAAATTATACCGTATTACCTCTAATAAGCGCCCTCCCCAAAATCGGGAATTTCTTAAATTCATTCTCGCCTTTTATACCAGGTTTTTTTTTTTGAACGCGACATATGTTATGTACCAGAATGTAGCGCAAAACCCAGCTACATTTTGGTACATAACATATGTCTCGTTCAAAAACAAAAACCTGGTATAAAAGGCGAGAACGAATTTAAGAAATTCCCGATTTTGGGGAGGGCGCTTATTAGAAGAATTACGGTAAGCTAAGGATTGGTTTAATTGAAAAGTTGAATAATCGGTTTGATGAGTGTACAAAAAATATGCCTTGCTGCCCCTGTTGTTTTTTTGAATTCTGTCGAGACAGCTGCAGGAATGTAGAATCAGGATTGTTGACTCCTGATTCATGCACGCACATCCTGTTTAACATGAAACCAAGAATTTTTTACTTTTTTGTTTGCCTTGGTCCCTCATCGCTAATAACCGAAAAATTGGGCGAAAATTTTTTAAGGTCATTTTACTTGTTCTAGCTAAATCTCAGTTGAGAATCAGCCAATGAATTTTTTTTAAATATTTTTTTGATTTTTTGCATAGAAAACACAGAGCATACTTTTCGCTAACTAAAGTGTTTTTGTGACTAATCAAGGGTAGAGATGGAGGATGGCCTATTCCGGGACGGGACGGGACAAAATTTTTAGCAAAATTTTTCGGGACGGGACACCGGGACGGGACAACCTACAAATCTGTTCCGGGACGGGAATCCGGGACAGGACAAGGGTCAAATTTTCAAATAAATGAGGGTCAGTCAAGGGTCAAATAAATATGGAAACCGAAAAATTTTCCCGGGACGGGACACCGGGACGGGACAAGGGTCAAATTTTTTTCGGTCGGGATACCGGGACGGGACAATCGCATGAAACTCCACCGGTCGGGACGGGAATGTCCCGTCCCGTCCCGCCTCCATCTCTAATCAAGGGTCGAAAATCACGATTTTTAGGCAAGTTGATCCTTAAGACAATAAATATTTCTAACTAAAATATTTATAGAGTGACAATAGAGTGTAAATAAATAGTTTTTGATAATATTCAACATTTTTTTCGCGAAAAAACAACAACAAGGGGAGCAAGGCATGTTTTTTCGAGAAGCAACGCCAAAACACTAGGTATGCGTTGAAACTAGAATAAGAATCGGAATCAAAAGTCATCAATTTTTTAAACAATCAAAAAAGAAAAAGTACCGAAAATGACAAAAAAAAATAAATTTTGTTCTAAATTTTGATTTTCGGCTAATTTTTACAAAAAGCATAAATCAAAAGCGGAAAAATACCGAAAATCAATAGTTTGACGCACAACCAGTGTTTTCATTATTGACTAAATAAAATGACATGCCAGCGCAAATGAAAAAAAACTGACATGTCAGTTTTGAAACTGACATTTGAATTAACTGTAAAACGTCAACTGACATTTGAATTAACTGTAAAACGTCAACTGACATTTGAATTAACTGTAAAACGTCAACTGACATTTGAATTAACTGTAAAACGTCAACTGACATTTGAATTAACTGTAAAACGTCAACTGACATTTGAATTAACTGTAAAACGTCAACTGACATTTGAATTAACTGTAAAACGTCAACTGACATTTGAATTAACTGTAAAACGTCAACTGACATTTGAATTAACTGTAAAACGTCAACTGACATTTGAATTAACTGTAAAACGTCAACTGACATTTGAATTAACTGTAAAACGTCAACTGACATTTGAATTAACTGTAAAACGTCAACTGACATTTGAATTAACTGTAAAACGTCAACTGACATTTGAATTAACTGTAAAACGTCAACTGACATTTGAATTAACTGTAAAACGTCAACTGACATTTGAATTAACTGTAAAACGTCAACTGACATTTGAATTAACTGTAAAACGTCAACTGACATTTGAATTAACTGTAAAACGTCAACTGACATTTGAATTAACTGTAAAACGTCAACTGACATTTGAATTAACTGTAAAACGTCAACTGACATTTGAATTACCGTATTTCCTCTAATAGGCCGCCCGGGCGGCTTATTTTTCAATCACCCTCTAGGGGGGCGGCTTATTAGAGGGGGGCGGCTTATTGGAGGGCGGCTTGTTTTTCAACCAATAGCGCCGCAAAAATTTAAGCCACGTTTTTCGAAAATCGGCGCTGGGTTTATGACAAAGAGATGACCGAAAATGCTGTATTTACGAGAAAGCGATAACAGAAAATGCTGTGCTTACAAACAAACAAATGAAAATATCGATCATTCAAAAAGCATGGAACTAGGTGAACTGGGAACAAGGTGAAGGTAGGGGGCGGCTTATTAGAGGCGGGCGGCTTATTTTCAATCATCGCCTAGGGGGCGGCTTGTTAGAGGGGGGCGGCTTATTGGGAGGGGGCGGCCTGTTAGAGGAAATACGGTAACTGTAAAACGTCAACTGACATTTGAATTAACTGTAAAACGTCAACTGACATTTGAATTAACTGTAAAACGTCAACTGACATTTGAATTAACTGTAAAACGTCAACTGACATTTGAATTAACTGTAAAACGTCAACTGACATTTGAATTAACTGTAAAACGTCAACTTACATTTGAATTAACTGTAAAACGTCAACTGACATTTGAATTAACTGTAAAACGTCAACTGACATTTGAATTAACTGTAAAACGTCAACTGACATTTGAATTAACTGTAAAACGTCAACTGACATTTGAATTAACTGTAAAACGTCAACTGACATTTGAATTAACTGTAAAACGTCAACTGACATTTGAATTAACTGTAAAACGTCAACTGACATTTGAATTAACTGTAAAACGTCAACTGACATTTTAATTAACTGTAAAACGTCAACTTACATTTGAATTAACTGTAAAACGTCAACTGACATTTGAATTAACTGTAAAACGTCAACTGACATTTGAATTAACTGTAAAACGTCAACTGACATTTGAATTAACTGTAAAACGTCAACTGACATTTGAATTAACTGTAAAACGTCAACTGACATCTGAATTAACTGTAAAACGTCAACTGACATTTGAATTAACTGTAAAACGTCAACTGACATTTGAATTAACTGTAAAACGTCAACTGACATTTTACAGTTAATTAAGTGTCAATTATGAAAACACTGCAAACCACTGCAACACATATAAAAAGCCAAAAAGAAGAAAAATTAGTAAATTAAAAAAAGCGTAATTATAAAAATTTTTACTTATTTGTACTATACTGTCTATGACATCAGATTTTTCGATACGTTTATAGCCATTTTTGCTCGAACATCCAACAGAACAGTTTGGACGAATGAACATTCCATCTACAAAGCATGTTGAAAATAGCACAATAAAAATACTTTTAGCGAATAGGGCGACCATTAATAACAATAGTACTATGCGAGCTAAAAAGTTTTTTTATATTTTAAACGAGTTTTGTTGAGCTCGCAAATACCGGTTAATCTATTCTTGTGACAGATTTAGCCGAAAATACAAAGCAACCCAGCAGTTCCAAATTTTTCATTAACGAAATAATTTTTTTTTGTCTATTTTTTTTACCATGTTTCGAGCATCTTTGCCAAGAATCATTTTTTACATAAAAATTTCCTTGAAGGGACCAAGGTAAGCCTAAATTTTTCAGAGCCTGAAATGTAACCTTGGTCCAGCAAAGCTATTTTTTTTGGTTAAAATCAGTGATGATGGGCTGAAGTATAATAAGTATACTATCTGTACCTGAGCGAAACCGTCTTAACGATAAAGTTCATCAATATTAGATATAAGCACACCTATTTACTCTACCAGTACCCCTACCCACTCTCCTGGCACACATATCTACTCTACTAGTACCCCTACCCACTCTCCTGGCACAGATATCTACTCTACTAGTACCCCTACCCACTCTCCTGGCACACATATCTACTCTACTAGTACCCTTACCCACTCTCCTGGCACACATATCTACTCTACTAGTACCCCTACCCACTCTCCTGGCACACATATCTACTCTACTAGTACCCCTACCCACTCTCCTGGCACACATATCTACTCTACTAGTACCCCTACCCACTCTCCTGGCACACATATCTACTCTACTAGTACCCCTATCCACTCTCCTGGCACACATATCTACTCTACTAGTACCCCTACCCACTCTCCTGGCACACATATCTACTCTACTAGTACCCCTATCCACTCTCCTGGCACACATATCTACTCTACTAGTACCCCTACCCACTCTCCTGGCTGACCTACTTGCTTTCTTATCAAACCTACAAACAAAACGAAAAAATCAAACACAATAAACATAACACAGGTCCTAAACTAGATATAAAACAACTTTCCTCTCGAGACAAAAAACGAAAATTCAAAAAAGGCGGAATTCAAATTCTTTTTAAATGACCACCTCCGTACTCTTTGACGCGCCCCTAAATTAAACTCGTCGTTTTCTGCCGATCTTTTTTTAAACGAAAGCTGAGATTTCGCGCTATAGAATAAAAAACGCGCCTTTGTTGTCTCACCCACTCAGCTCGAGATTTGAACTCCCAAAGAAAAAAACACAATTTTCTCACTGAAACCCAAAAAAGCAAACCAAAAAAATATCAAAACCGAAATCCAAAAACACAATTCGATTTTTGAGATTCTCAGCTTCAATTTAAAAAAAAATTGACACAAAACCCAAACAAAAACACTTCAAAAAATACAAAACGTCAATTGTCCAAGACAAACAGACAAAATATCTCTAATACTATATAGGAGATATCCAGTTATAAAAAGTTAACTTTAAAGAGGCAAGCCCGTGCACGAGACGGGGAAAAGGCGGGGACCAGCACTTCTTTTCTTTCTCGATAAATTTTTACAGGCGTTCTCATCTTAATTTTTCAAGTTTTCTGCCATATTTTTTAAAGTAGTATAAGGTCATGAATATTAGATTTGACGCAAAACGAGTAAAATCTGGAACGATTAAAAAAAATTGCCGGTCGCCGCCTTCATTTTTTGAAACGCACGGGCATGCGCTTATATCTATGAAATTTTGAATCCTGTCGGAACCCATTTTTAGACCGCAAAGATTTCTGATCCAGTTTTTTTTCAAAATCCTGTTCGGAATCTTTCCGGTACTCCAAACATTTAACACTAGCAAAATTCTTAAAAATAAAGAAAAAATCATGGAAAAATTGGAATTAGTTTTGAAAGTGCTCAGTCTTCTTTTGTGGTTTTGGCTAAATCTAAGACAAAAAGAGTGAAAATTCGGGACAAACAAGTATTTTTGAGATATTTTCATGATCAGACAAAAATAGTGAATTTGGGATAAAAACAATCAACTCATTAGCAATAGCCGTTTTTCAAGCAAGAAATTTAGCAGCTATAATAAAGCTTGAATTAGTTTTACTCGATTTATAAATCTTCTCAAAAACAAGTTCGCAATAAACAATATTGATCGGTGCAATGAAACGTGTCCGTTATTCTCAAATCTATGCTGCTCCCTACCTGCTAGGGCACACAAAATCCACTTCTTCTTTTTCTAAAAAGTGCAATACAAATATAGATTCTTGTTGACAGTTAAGAATTGAAGTGCAATATTTTTTAAATTCAATCACATATCTATTATTTAGGGTCTTATTGGGCTAACCCATGAAATTTTTTCCGTTTTTTATTTTCTGGAAGCTTATTACTTGTGGAAGGGTGTTGTCATTTTCTATTAACTGTGGATAGTGTTTTAACATTTACTAAAAAGTTGAGGTTCGAAATAAACTCAAAATTTTTAAATCAAGTACGAACGAGAGGCAGTTGTAAGCATTCTACGAAAAAGTTTACTACAAACAGGATTTGTTTATTAGCTAACAAATAAGCAAGTCTGACAATATAATTACTATTTTTCTCTTGCCCAGAGAAACTATCATATTTTTCAAAACGTTTCTTCGGATTTCAAAGTTTTTACTACAGTCTAGTCTCGTTTATCCGACACCCCCTCAAGTTGGTTCCCACCTAGGGTCCGACACTTTTTTAAAATGTTTTTCCAGTTGTCTTTGGTTGTTTTAGTGTAAAATATCGAAAGGATTCTGGTTTTGCCGATCGTTTTTCCCAAATCCTTTTACGTTGCCATAAAGACCCGCGGCTCTCGTTTATCCGGCACCTCTTTTTAAAAATCAGGTGTCAGATAAACGAGAGCCGCGGGTCTTTATGGCAACGTAAAAGGATTTGGGAAAAACGATCGGCGAAATCAGAATCCTTGCGATATTTCGGACTAAAACAACCAAATACGACTGGAAAAACATTTCAACAAATGGCTTAAAAAAGTGTCGGACCATAGGTGGGAACCAACATGAGGGGGTGTCGGATAAATGAGACTATTACTTATTTTTGGCTTTTAGATTTTCATAGCGGCCAATAATCTGCAGAAGCATAAGCGAGATTGCCTGTTTTTTCATCTTCTAGAAAGACAACAATATTAGCTGGACTGAGGAGCTAAAGCCGTCTGATTGGTGGTGTTTGCAATAACTATAGTGATGTAGACAATAATCACAAAATCGGAGTAAGCTTTGAAAAAATATTCTTGGATTTCTAACTACTTCCTGTGGAAGTAGCAGCACACGTTGCATGGCTAAAAATACTGAATTAATTACTACTAAAATCTTAGTAAGTGCTATAGTCAAACCTCGTTTATACGGCACCCCCAAAAGTTCGTCCCGCCTTGGGTCCGAAACTTTCTTTAGCTCAATTTTCGAAGTCTTTTGCTAAATGTGATTCGCCAGTCTAGTCCGAAATATCGCAAGGATTCTGTTTTTGCCGGTCGTTTTTCCAAAATTTTTAAATTTCGTCATAAAGACCTGCGGACGTCGGTTATCCGGTACCTGATTTTCAAAAAGAGGTGCCGGATAACCGAGGTTCGCGGGTCTTTATGACAAAATTTAAAAATTTTGGAAAAACGACCGGCAAAATCAGAATCCTTGCAATATTTAGGACTAGACTGGCGAATCACATTTAGCAAAAGACTTCGAAAATTGAGCTAAAGAAAGTGTCGGACCCAAGGCGGGACGAACTTTTGGGGGTGCCGTATAAACCAGGTTTGACTGTAATGTGCCAGGACAGGATTCCTTCTTGGGGAATCTTGTTCCTTCGACCGGATCTCTCCGGTCGAAGGTCAAATCCTGTCAAAATCGTGTAGCATTCTTGTTTATCAACAAAAAATCGTGTCACTAAAAATTGTTTTTGCTTTAACACTCCCGGGGCCGATTGGCAGGTTGGTATATTCGGGTGCAGAATTCGACGGAGAACACGAATATCGCTTTTTCTCAAAAAAAAAAGTGGGTCTGAGGGGTCAATATACCGTGTTGAAAATAGAGCATTTTTCGGACTATCCTAAAATCACATTTTCAGTTTTTTTTATTTATTACCGTTATTTGACGATTATATTATATTTATTATATTATATTTACGATTATATTTATTACAGTATTGTGAAGTATACCAACTTGGAGCTCCAGCGCCGGCAATATCAAATAAAAAATGATTCTGAAAGACATGGTACCCCACATCGAACCAAAAAAACTCAAATCTATATCTCCAACAAATACCGAGGAGATTATTGGTCTAATTGGATTATGGCTTCACTTAGGATTCAATAGCCGAAAAGGAAGCCCAGTGAATGAGATATTTAGTCTACAGAGAGGAGCATGGTCTGTGGAAGCTCACCTCAAGAACAGTTTTTATCGTAAACAAAAAATGTGAAAGCTTAGCACCACTGTGTAGCGCTGTTTTTGAGCTACAAGAAAAGCTCAGATGATTATGGATAAGTTGGGGTTTTCCGCAAATTACACAAAGAAGTATGAACTTTGATCGAAATTTCAAATTTTGTATTTTAGCTAAAAGTTGATCATAACGCAGGTTTTTTATGTGACAATACAAAAAACGTACACTCATGTGAAAGAAGAGACACAGGCGGTCATTTTGACATAAAGCATTTAAATAAGTTATCGTCAAATAACGGTAATAAATAAAAAAAACTGAAAATGTGATTTTAGGATAGTCCGAAAAATGCTCTATTTTCAACACGGTATATTGACCCCTCAGACCCACTTTTTTGTGAAAAAAAAAGCGATATTCGTGTTTACCGTCGAATTCTGCACCCGAATATACCAACCTGCCAATCGGCCCCGAGAGTGTTAATATTTTGAAAGAACAAAAAAGCAGAAAAACAGTAAAATATTTGTCTTACTCCAGTTCTGGAGCCGGTCAATAAACTTTATTTACAGTCAACCCGAATAGTTAACGACAGCTGGTTTATTTACATTCAACTCAAATAGTCAACTTCAAAGAGTTTATATACAGTCAACTCAAACAGTTAACTTCAAAGAGTTTATATACAGTCAACTCAAACAGTTAACTTCAAAGAGTATATATACAGTCAACTCAAACAGTTAACTTCAAAGAGTTTATATACAGTCAACTCAAACAGTTAACTTCAAAGAGTTTATATACAATCAGCTCAAACAGTTAACTTCAAAGAGTATATATACAGTCAACTCAAACAGTTAACTTCAAAGAGTTTATATACAATCAACTCAAACAGTTAACTTCAAAGAGTATATATACAGTCAACTCAAACAGTTAACTTTAAAGAGTTTATATACAATCAACTCAAACAGTTAACTTCAAAGAGTTTATATACAGTCAACTCAAACAGTTAACTTCAAAGAGTATATATACAGTCAACTCAAACAGTTAACTTCAAAGAGTATATATACAATCAACTCAAACAGTTAACTTCAAAGAGTTTATATACAGTCAACTCAAACAGTTAACTTCAAAGAGTATATATACAGTCAACTCAAACAGTTAACTTCAAAGAGTTTATTCACAGTAAACTTTTGAAATTTTAAAAAACTTGAAAAGTTTTTAAAAGCTGAAACTTTTAAGTTGAAAGTATGAAGAGTGCGTATTAAAAATTCTAAATTCAGTCGGATTTTGGTTTTTGATCCGGTTTTTTTTTCAAAATCCTCTCCAAAAGCCCTCCGGTACTCCAAGCTATCAGCACTAATCTCAACTCCCCCCTACCTGACATATAGACTGTCCAGGACACTGCAGATTGCTGTCACAGATACCAATCTGTACTCCTCCTGCACAAGTACACTCATAGATCCGCACCCTGCTCAATCCTGCATTATTAAAAATCGCTGGAGCTGGACCAAAGGTCGGGTTTGGTTGCGAAATTGCTGGCCATATGCCTGTAGCTGGCACAGTATAGCTTCCAGATGGATATCCAGCTGAAGCGTGGGTCTGGGTATAACCTCCATATGCTCCACCTTGGGTTGTGGGTGGATATGAGGGTCTTTGGGGCTGTATATAGCCTTTGGTTCCCTGGTTTGCTGGTAGCTGAGACTGGATATAGCCTCCAGATGGTGTATATCCATTGGATCCAGGGGTAATAGGTGGGTAATGAGGTGTCTGAGGCGACTGACCACCATAATTCTGACCAGGTACCTGGATTTGGCTCTGCTGACCACCATAATTCTGAGGCACGCCACCCCTCTGATTGGCTGAATTTGATCCAGGGGTGGTCATCAGACTAGGCAGCTGTCCTGAATTGGCGTTTCCTTGACCAGAACCGGTAGTTTGAGGTGCAGGTGATGGAAGACTACCTGGACCTTGGTCACTACCCCAAACACACAGCTGCTCCCTGGAGTCGAACATGGTGTATGGAGCGCAAGGCATCCTTTGCCACCGACCACACAAAACATTGTAGGGTGCTGGTTGACACTGTAGGAAATGGTTTTTGGAGTCTGGATCATTGACCAGAGGGTCCAACATCCATGAGCAAATGCTCTGGTATTTGGCGTTGTCGTTGGACTGCACTGAAAACGGAGAAAAGTTTTTGGGTGTTGTAGTCTTTCAAAATGTAGCCCAGAATGTAGGCTACATTTTGAGTGCTGAATTATGGGCCAAAATTTTAATTTATTTTTAATTTGATTTTAACAACGAGAAAGTACTGCAAAATGCCTCAGAACAACAGTTTTTGGATACCTATAATGAGGTTCGACTCTTCCTGGCTGCAGGCCGATTATCTTAGTTTTTTGTAGTCTAACATTTGTAGGAGTATGGTCGGCTACAGCGTGTTATACAGTCTTTTTGACTTTTTTGGCAAAAAATAGAGGTGAGGACTGTACGGTATAACGTACCGACTGAGCTGACTTTGTGAAAAAATACAGCACCTAAATACTGACCAAAGTCAAATTATCAGCTGTATAAAAAAACTTTTTAGAGCAGTTATCAATGTGCAAACCTTTTTGCAGCTGATTTAGCTGATCCACAGGGGGACCAAGCACTTTCAAAAAAAAAAATTTGCAAAAAAAATTGCCTCGGGGGACCAAGGTCACATTTAAGGTTCCAAAAAATTTTGGGCTACATTACTCCTAAAGCAATTTTTTTGCAAAAAATTTTTTTTCGTGAAAATGCTCGAAACATGGTTAAAACACCATAAAAAAAGTATTGAACCATTTTGGAAAAAAAATTTGAAATTTAATTTTTGAAAATGCTTGCTGCAGCTGCAAAAACAAGGAAATCAGCTGCAAAAAGGTTTGCACATGTGCAAGTGCTCCAAATATAAAAATAAAAATTTTTCAATGGAACCAAGCTTATTTCAAAAAAGAGAGTGGCCGAAGCAAATTTGAGAAAATTGTGAAAAATTTTTAAAGTTGTCAACAAATATCATCTAACAAGGGACCCACCTAAGCTGTCTTTTCGACATAATTTTAAGGCCTATATAAAAAAATGTTCGCCATGGTCGGTTTAGTTTGTGAGATTTTAATATTGTCGGCGGACAGCGTGAAAAATGATGAGGACAGTCAGCTGGAAAGTGCGAAAAAGTACTCCCCCTGCGGTTTTTGAAATTTTTTCAACCAAAGTATCCAGCAAACTTTAAGTGCTACTGCAAAATTTGTTTCTTTGTTTGTTGCGCACATTTCGATAATTTTTTTCTATATTTAATTATATTATGGGGAAAAACCGGTGTAATAAATTCATTCTCCAGAAATTCGGGTTTAGCAAAAAAAAATATTACTACAATTGTTTTGCATTTAGAAACTTACCTAAAGGACAAGGCTGAGGCTGCACCACTGAATTTCCCATTGATCCCTCTGGTATTGGTCCTACATAGCTTGTAGAATCCACTCTGTTGTTGGTAGGCACATAATTAGTGTTCTGATTCCCAGCATTTGTCTGGATATTCTGAGTTAACTGTGGTTGGACCATCCCTGGTCCGCTATTCTGGGCATATCCAGTTGGAGGATTGCTCTGGACTGGTCCAGGACCGTAGTTCTGAAATGAGTGGTCAATTGGCTGACCACTACCATGGTCATAGGCATTGCTACTGGCTGGATATGGCGCAGGTCCAGGAGCTTGATCACTTGGATTGTGGTTGTACATTTGGTCAGACTGGTTTGGAGGTGGTTGACCAACTGTATTGCCACCTGGATTAACTGTATAGCCACCTTGATTAACTGTGTAGCCATTTTGGTTAACCGTATTACCGCCTTGATTAACTGTATCATGGTTCTGGTTGCCTGGCTGCTGGATTGACTGACCTGGATGGTGGTTCTGGATTTGCTGAGGGTGGTTGGTAGATGTCAACTCAGCATAGTTGCCTGGCTGGTACTCTGGCTGCTGGTTTTGGTAGTTGTAAGTGCTTGGAGGAGGGTTTGAGTGGACTGTAGGTTGCTGAGGGTCTCCAAAATAAGGTTGCTGAGGAGCATTAGATTTCTGGATTGGTACTGGACCAGTATATTGAGATGCAGATAAGTCTAGACCGCCACCATAGCTACTGCCACCTGGATCGGGAACACACTGACAAGGAGGTGGTTGGGAAGTAGTGCAACAACAGTCCATGAACACTTGCGGCTGATGGTTTTGCTTCTGAATTTTTTCATTTTTCAAAATGATTTTTTTGATTTTCCGCCTGGTTAAATTTTATAACACGTTTCAGTCCCAAAATCCCGCCCAGAAATTTGCATATGAAAATGCTTAAAAAAAAAGTGCCACGATATCGTGAAAATGTGCCACACTTTGTCAAAATCTGCTTAGTTTTGCATAATTTTGCCTGGTTTTAATGGCCGCTTTATTTGCAAGGACATATAAAAGGCAAACTGAAGGTGATCTTCAAACTTCGAGGTGTAAGCCATTGATTGATGTAAGAAAGCTGATTTTCAGAAAAAGTGGCACATTTTCACAGAAGCGTGGCACTTTTTCGCCTGTTTGACTGAAATCGCAAAACCGTGGCTTCCAGATGGTGGCATTTTTACGTATCGTCCAATTATTTATCCAGGTCTTAGATTCAATAAATGTAAAACCGCTGTTAGGTCTACCGTAAATGTTCTAATAGAGCCCCCTTCTCTAATACAGCCCCCTATCGAATTTGAGGGTCTGAATCTCGGAGCAGAGTCAATATTTTGCAAAGCTGTTCATCACATTTTCTTAACTTCCACGAGCTCTACTGATTCCCCTTTTTAGATTTCGAATTTTCACCCAAAAATTTCGAGATCGACCCAAAATATTCCCGATTTTCGGAGGGTTGAAAAGTAGAGCCCCCGGGGCTCTATTAGAACATTTACGGTAGTTGGTTTTCCAAGCGACTATGATCATTTTGATACCAAACTCGTAAATAAATCATAAAAAACATAGAATGTGCAGCCAGAGGGATTCCAACCAGGTTTAATTTAAACTTTAAACATTTCCGGACCAGATACGGACAGTAGATGTACCCTCCCTTACATTTGTGCTGCAACTTCAAAAATCGTTTTGACTGTTCTAAACCTCGTCTTTTGCCAATTTTTTTCACGTTTTTATTTAACGTGAAAATTTGCAGAAAACGCATACTGTATTTATTCTAATAGAACGACACCCCCGAATTCAAAAAACGTGTTTATGGCATTGTGTTTTTGGGACACTTTTTCTAGATCAGTCTCAGGAAAATTACTGCTCATTTTGTAGCTCATCTGACTGGCTACAAAATGGGTGGTAACTTGTCTGAGAGCAGTCTAGAAAAGGTGGGGTACTTCTCTAGTTGACATCACACCTCTGTTTGTGCCCTTGTGCTTTTGGGGCAGAGGAAACTTAAGAAGTTTAGTTCGATCTTCTTGACCCATAATAATGAATATAATTGATTATATGGCCACTCTTTATTTTCCAGAAATTTGAACAAAAATATTCAAAAATTGGAGGTGTGATGTCAACTAGAGAAGTACCAAAGGTGGGTTAAAAATACAATGCCAATAACACGATGTTGAACGAGAGGGTTGTTGTTCTAGTAGAATAAAACGGTAGTACAGACAACAGCATCAAAAATCCAAACCCACATCAATGCACAAGCAATTGGTCCTTTGCGGTGGACATGGACAATCCGGCAAATTAGGTATCTGAGGGTATCTGTGCTTTCTCCTGCCTCCTAAATCCCTCCGAACCACCGAAAACACATGTGGCTCCAACACTTCTAGGGGTCCAGACCTACAGGCACATGTGAATTCATCTCTAGGGCATATGCAGGCACGCTGTTCCACTTTTCGAAGGGTCAACCACTAGAAAAAAGACTTGGTTAAATTTTTAAATAAGTACAGTTGGATATTGTCAGAATCTGACCGTTTGAGTGGAATTGTTGGGTGGACAGAAATCAAATTGGTCAGCCAGCTCGGGATCATCACACAACTCTTGTTGGAGCAGGACAGACTCCTGGGGCATGCACAGTTGGGCAAGGGAGACGAATTGGGTGCCAGCAGGACACTCCCGAAGACGCCAGATTCCTAGGTCTTGTCTGCAAAATTGGAATGTGCCTATGTTTAGGTGTTTGTATGAAATTTTTTGAGAACAGGGATTTTTAAGTAAAAGGACAGTTGACATTGGATAGTTGGCACCGGTGATAACTGTCGACTTGATTATTTTTGACTATTTATGTAAATTTTTTTCTAAGTCACTCTAGTGGTCAAAATTTCCTCAGGAATTGTAAACTTTAGCTTATATCTCGACAACCACGAGTGTCAATGAAATTTTGCTTAATAATTCGAATTCCTAAAAAAAATATATTCGCTAGTAGGGTGGCTTAGAAAAAAATTTACACAAAATGGGTATTGTCATTCTTTTTGGTATGTCAGCTTACAAGAAAACCATCCGAACTGCATACAGTATTTCCTCTAATAGAGCCAGACTGGCTCTATATTTCAACCTCCCTCTACGGTCTGGCTCTATTAGGGCATCTGGCTCTATTAGAGCATCTGGCTTTATTTTTTACTTATCACAAACTACCAAACAAAATTTATTTCAACAAGAATACATACAGCACCATTCAGTACCATCTAGCAAAAGTAGATAGATATTCGACTCGACGTTTATTTGGCTCATAGACTCAACGTTTATTTGGCAACAACAGAATAATGCGGAATTTACGAGAAAATGATAACAGAATAATGCGGAATTTACGAGAAAAAGGTAACAGGGGATGCTGGGTTTAAATAACTGGCAGTTGATTAGAAGGCATGAAATTCAGGATTCGGGGCATTCAATTCATCGTTCCAGTCCAGCTCAATAGATTCATCACTCAGAAAGCCATTCATTTCGTCTTCTTCGGCATCAACTATTTCGTCCAGAACCAGTTTCTTCTTTGCTTGACGCGACATTTGAAGTTCGGATAAACCCACGGGAATAGGTCCATGCGGCTTAAAGCAGTGTATTTGGTCGTCTTGACTCCCATCATGACAAATAGTGATCCCACAGTCTTAAGAATAGTAGATTTCATGAGAAAAAAAATCAAAGACAGACCTTTGAAAGACTTTTCAATGGCTTCGGAAGCTAGTAAGTCCCATGCGTCTACGATCCATTGCAGGTAGACGTACATCGAAGGTGCTTTTGGGTTGCCACTCCTCGTGAATTCTTTCTGCGCGTCATTGGCCATCCAGACGTCATAGCTTGAGCGTATGTGAGCCTTAAACGGACCATTCCATGAGACATCTGTCCAGTCGTCAGAACAGATACCTAAAGTAATAATAAAGATTAAGTTGAAATTAGACAACTAACGACAAAAAGTTACATCCTTTGCTCCCTTCTCATCGATACATTTTGCACCCGACACATCCAAATAGACTGCAGTTTCGTCGGCCGCGTAGATTCCTTTGTAGCTAAAGAAAAACATGAAAATGCATACAATATACAAAACCAAAATTATACCTGTGTTTCTGTCGGACTTCTGAGATGTACAGCAAAAAGTCGACAATCTTCTTGACGTAATCGCTCGGTGACTTTTGGCAGACCGTAGTTGGAACACGTAGACGGAAGACGCCTTTTGCTGCAGAATCGTATGCGAAATACGAAGTTTTTTTGATCGACGATCCCTGACCCAGGCTGCGAGTTGCTGATCAAGATCTTTGAATTTGATTGGACGGCCGCCTCCCTTCAATCTTTTTTTGAACGTTCCAGCAGGCGAGGAATGCCTAAAAACTCTCATAATACCAATAAAGTTCAAAATAAATGATACATTATATGTTGTAGCTGATTTTCTTTCTTCACCCAATCATTCACCGTAGACCAATCAACTCCGAACTTCTTGCTTACAGAAAGCTTGGAACCTTGCTGTGCAGCTTTGACGACCTTCAGCTTGAACTCCGTGCTGCATGACTTTCGTTTGACTTCCAATTTAGCCTTGACGACAGAGTGCTCTTCTTCCGATTCGCTTGAGTAGTGCGCGATAAGATCCATAACGCTAAAAAAACAATGTCGAAACATTGCAAGAAAACACGAAAAAAGTGATTGGTCATTGCAAAAAAATTCAATGTTTACAAATGATTCAAGAATGAAAAATGTGGTGCGAAATGAACAATTTTTGAGCTTTCATAGGTCAATGAATTTTTCAAATAAAATTTTGGCGTTCTGGAATAATTTTTTGGATTAGGCTCTATTAGAGCATCTGGCTTTATTTTTCAACCTCCCTTCACAGTCTGGCTCTATTAGAGGAAATACGGTATTCGAATTGTTTATTGTGGTAATGGTATTTTGTGTAGCTTAGTTGATTGACTAAAGCCTGTTGCGAGTGTTTTCCTGACAGAAAAAAATTCGCGACATCCAAACTAAGGAAGACTGCGAAAAACAAATTAGATTAAAAATTTTCGGTGCCAATAAAAATTCCAAAAAAATTGTTTTTTAAATTCCCGCCAAAACATTTTTTTTAAGGGAATAAGGGCTGTATTGGGAGGGGAAGGGAATAAAAAGGAGCCACTTTCATGGCAAAACGCTAAAAAAAAGTAAATTTAAGACTATTTAGACTGTCTAACCATGTTTTTCAACATGCGCCGTGGCAAAAAGAGACTCTGTCTTTGATCAAGAGTCTTTCTCGACATCATGTCTAAGGCAAGTGAGTGTGCGCATCTCTAACTCTTAAGCCCCCTGCGTGGGCTTGGGTCTTGGAGTTGAGATGCGCACACCCACATACCTCAGACACAAATCACTCGGAAGTGACTCTGGATGCATGAAGGAGGCTTGGGGTTGAGATGCGCACACCCACATACCTTGGACACAAATCACTCGGAAGTGACTCTGGATGCATGAAAAAGCATGCATACCAGAGTTTATTTATGCGGTAGGCCCAAGTATTCAAAACTACGTTCAACATCTTCTTGTTAGTGGTCTCTGTGTGATTAATGGCCCCTTTTTATTCCCTTCCCCTCCCAATACAGCCCTTAATCCCTTTAAATATGTTTTGGCGGAAATTTAAAAAACATATTTTTTTTAATTTTCCTAAATTTTTTACCTTGGAGTACCAAGGCAAAGCAAAAAAATTTTTTCGATTTTTCAGAAACCAAAGTGTTTCCGTGCCGTTTCAGAGCATGAGAATCAATATGAGACGGGTCCCTCTTCCTTCGGTATAAGTAAATTTTGCGCTGGCTGGAGGGGGGGGATTTTATAATCTAGCCAAATTTTCAAAAGCAAACAGGAGACTAAGGCATATTTTTTTAGTTTTTACTCGGAATTATTCTACTTCTTTAAATTTCTTACAGAAAAATTGAAATTAACAAACCTATCAGCATTATTGGCATGGTTCAACGCGGTGCACTCTGCAAATTTTCTAGAGTCTTCAGCTGGTCTGCGGACATTGGGTAGTTGGCACAGGTCACCCAGTACCACTCTCCAGTGTTTATTTGGGAGAATAGGTGGAGCATCAGGTGGGCTGGATGGTACTGGTGGTTCAGAAATAGTTGCAGGGTTGCTAGATATTAATTCTTCCACTCTTTCTTGTGGCTTATCTCCTTGCTGGTCTGAACTGCGGTAGACGTAGTAATCATGGACTGAAGGAAGTGTTTGGCTAGTATTTATAGAATATTCTTGGTTCTGGTTTTCCTGCTGCTCGATGATGATCTGCTGGTCCTGCTCGGACATTAGTGGCGAATATTCCAGCAGAAAACATTGAGCTGGAAATTGCGGATTTGGGCGTAGAAAAGTGGTTAAGTCGTTTTTGTGAGGAGGCTGTACGGCGTGTTTGTGGCCAAGTGGTTACAGTGTTCATGATGTAGGAGCGTTGACAGGTTGACCTGTTCGGGTATCAACGCTGTTTTTTCAAAACTTTTTGCCGATTTTTGTGAAACGGCAATAAAGTTGGATCAAATTGAAATGTTGCCTATAAAGTCTGAATTCTTACCCCCTTTTTAATTTTTTCTTGTCCCTTTTTTAAATTTCAAATAAAATAACTGAAATCTTGCCCCTTTTTAATCACAATCGGGTGAATTCCGTAGTGAAAAAGGTTATATTTTTGTAAACCTACCATTGAATATGCATCTGAGCAGGAGCAAAAGAAAGGGTGCAAAATATATGTTCATCTATGTCCATACATTCAGCACTAGGTATGGTTGTGGTTGACCCTAGTGTCCAAATTTCTGTTGAAGAAGACAGAAAAGTATCTAAAATACAGAATTGGGTACTATTAGGTTGTTCGGAAAGTCATGAGAAAAACCACGTCAATTTTTTTTGAAACTTTTTGGATGTTTTTTCATGCATTATCATTTTTTGAGTGCGTTGAAACGTTTTAGTAACCACAATAGAGTTTTAATTTTTTGCGCTACTTTGTTGGTTTTAGTTTTTTTTTTGTTTTAGATGACGCAGCAAACACATTTGTCTGAACATTTACGTCACTGTCTTCCATTCCTGTTTGATTCTGGGAAGCGTGTGGATGCAAATTTAGTGATGATTCGAGAAACTTATGGTCATGCATCGCTCAGTCAAGCGACATTATCGTTGATAAGGCTTAAATGTTCTGCCGCAGCATGAACTGGCTTTTTAGGTTCAAGAAATTCCAAGGGGACAGAAGTTTGAATGATGAATTCAGATCGAGCCGGCCAAGCAATTTCGAAGATGAAAAACTCAAAGCGCTAATTTTAAGAAACTCCAAATATGACAATTCGTGAACTAGCACTAGTTTTTGGCTTCTCTTTTTTAACAATACATGACCACTTTCATTAAATTGGCATGGTAAGAATCAGAAATTTAAATTGGTATAGGTAAAAGCTTTCTTCTCAGATAAACAAACACGGCATGTGGGTTCCTCATCGTCTAAAAGAAGGAAATATGACAAAGCAGCTGCAAATCTGCAGAAATCTCATTGATCGGAATGCGCAGGATCCGTTTCTCAATAAAATTATGACAAGTGATTAAAAGAGGATACTGTATGCAAATGTCAAAAAAAGGAATGGGTCACTCGATGATCTCAAGCAAGTACGACTCCAAAGAATGGTCTGCACCCGAAGAAGATATTGCTTTGCGTTTGGTGGGATAGGCAAGGTATCCCTTTTAATTAAGAGTGTGCACGTCCTGAATTTGCAGTAATAATCCAGGAATCCAACAATCAACGCGATCGTCTATGCAAAACACCTGGATCGACTCAATCAAGCGTTATTGCAAAAACGTCCGCACAAGAAGAACATTATTATCCTGCTTCATGACAATGCTCGTCCTCATGTTGCAGCAACAGTGAAGAACAACATCAGTGAACTTGGTTGGGAAGTGTTGGAACATCCTCCGTATTCTCCTGATCCTGCATGTCAGACTATCATCTCTTTCGTTCAATGCAGCATTTTTCGAGTGGGAAAGAATATGAAGCAGAAGAAGCAGTATTTAAAGATCTTGATCAAAAACCTGTTACGTTTTTCGTTAAGGGTATTGGAAGATTGCCCTTTCGATGGGAAGTTGTTGAATATGATGGAGATTATTTTGTTGAATAAATACTTGTTGGCTCGGATTCTGTCATTTATTGTTGTCATGGTTACTAAAATGTTTCAATGTACTCAAAAAATGATAATGCATGAAAAAAATCATTCAAAAATTTTCGAAAAAAATTCACGTAGTTTTTTTCATGACTTTCCGAACAACCTACCGTATTTCTTCTAATAAGTGGGCAGTCTCCAATAGTCGGGCAGTCTCTAATAAACGGACACCCTCGGAGGCGATTGGAAAATAAACGGGCATGCTCGCTGATTAGAAGAAATACGGTAATACTTTTTTGGGAAAATGGATGTGATTTTTATTTTTTGTTCAGCAGGGACGTGAAAATAAATATATCCATTGGAATTTTCGCCATGCTAACTCTAGACTTTCCTGAGGTCTAAACTAAAAATTTTGGGTAACTAATGAAAAATGGGTGATGGCTAAAATAAATCATCTGGGTACTCCTAGATAACTTACTAGGTGCCCCAAAAACAACTGTGGTATGACCACCGAAAAAAACTCTCAATAGCTGTATAATAGCACTGGAGGTAGTGCATGACCATCCAGCAGAACCCCTGTAAATGTTGCCTAGCCATTCATCATAATCGCTTCTTGTCCTGTCATTGATCCTCTTTAGGATAGGGGATTAGCAGCAGTAGGAGTGTCTCTAATGTTTTCTTTGCTTAGTTGGTTGTTCCTTCTCCATCGGATGAGCCACATAAACTATCCATTGGGCAGTTCCTCCGGAAAACTGTTTTCTATGGGACAACTGTAAAAGATAGTTGTTTGTGACGCCCACGCAGACAACAACAAAAACAACAATACTTGTTTTGTATGGAAATTGAAAATTGAGCAACTGTTATAAGGCTTCATAATGGGGAGGTTCGTCAGCAAAAATAATTTTTACAAATAAACTTTTTAGCTTTTTTCTGACTCAGGATGAATCCCCACTTGTCATGAGTCAGGATGAGACCAGTCAAAAAAAATTGTCAATAACTGTAGAACTTCTCATATAATTTACGAGAAAATATACAGTCATTTATAACTGTAAAATTTTATGCATAATATACCAGAAGTTCTGCAGTTATTCATAACTGTGGCATTTTTCGGCAACACGACATTTTCTACTATTTTTTAACTACTATTATTCGATACTGCGATTCGATACACTTGCGACCTGATACTGCGACTCGATACACTTGCGATCTGATACTGCGATTCGATACGCTTCTAAAATTTTAAGTCTCTCTCTAGGAATTCTACTATATTAATCTCTCTCGGATTTATGTCATAGGCAATCCTGTGCGCTCATCTCCAGTTACCGTATTTTCTCTAATAGAGCCCTCGGGGGCTTTATTTTTTGACTACCCGCCAGAGGGGGACTCTATTAGGAGGGGGGGCTCTAATAGGGGGAGGGGCTTTATTTTTCAACTCCCGCGTTTGCTGACTTCGAAGAAAATTTTGACATTCATGAAGAAAAAAATGTCAGATCAAAAAATTTTAACGAAATTTGTGACGCGTGAGAAATCTCTCTAACCATCCGCGACTTGCCTAAAAGTAATAAATTGAAATTTGTTAAGCTACCAACATGACGGCCAAGACTTTTCAATACTTACTTTGAACTCAGTAACATCTTCTTCTGCATTAAGCATCCTACTGGCCTGACGCTGAATTGTTTCACGTGAATTCGGCTAAAGAAATTAGAGAATTCGGAAAAAAGAATTCGGCTATAAACATTGAGAACACATTAATTTGCGAAAAATCACAGAAACCATCAAAGAGTCGACTAAGATTCAATAACAACTAAAAATCTAATATTCGAGATTTGGTTCTGTTTCAGTACCTTGTCGTAGCCAAAATTCATTCATCAAAATAACTCACATATAAGAGTCCCTGACAGGTGAAGTGCAAGGGAGGCCAACCTACTATAAAGACAATGTAAAAAGATTCAGCACAAAAATTATAGAAACCTTCATATTATTGAAGACCTCCTCTCTTCTCGAGACTGCACGGAGATGAGCTAACTTAGTCCATTCATCCTAATTGAGTCCCAATTCAAAGAAAATAAAATACAAAATTAAAGCGAAATTGAAACGAAATACATTGCTAAATGAAAAAGAAATGAACTCCCATTTACTCTGTTGATGAATAAGTACCGTATTTCCCCTTTTTCATTAGAGCTTCCTCTAAAATCTGTCACGAGTGGCGATGGCCAACCACTCGTGAATTTTAGGAAAAGGGTAATGGAGAGGATATATATAGATCCCCCACTTCCTTTCGATCAGCAGGGAATCACCTCAACCAATAGGACACCAAACCCCAGACTAGTAAGGTGAAGAACTTTGTAGACATGACTTACCTCGAAGACACAACGAAATTCTCTTCCGCCAAAATTTTCTCGGGGACTTAAATGCGACAAAATCCTTAAAACTGGTGTCAACAAAACTTTAGTAACTATCGCATATGAAATCATTGTGAAAATAATGATTTATGAGGTCCGCAGTAGGAAATGCTTAAGTGGCGTGAAATTGGTAAAGGCTAAGTACATTTAAACGTGCGACACAATATCGACTGTGTTTTCTGAATATCTTTGTTTCGAAAAAAATTCATCCGTTCACTTTATCCAAAAAATAATTAAGAGTTGACTGTACAGTTAACTTTTGATATAAGACTATTCTTTGGCAAAGATTGAAGGACGGCTATCAAGTTAGCTCAAAAATAGTTTTTAGTTAATATTTTAACGCAATAAAAAAGGTTTTACAAGAGGTCTTATACCCAGAGGGTTGACTGTACAACAAGTTTTGACTGGAGCCTGATAAAATAATAAAAAAACATATTTATTCGTAATTTTTTGTCTCAACAAGAAAGAGCAAGATAAAATATTGCAGTCTACTTTAATTCTTGACTGTCAACAATAATCTATACTTGTGGTGCGCCTTTTTTAGCAAGAGGAGCTTGGTTTTAGTAGTACCCTGGTAGGTAGGGAGCAGCATGGATGTTAGAATAAAAGCCACGTGTAACTAGACTAATCAATAGTGTCTATGGAGAGCTTGTTTTCGAAAAGGCATATAAATCAAGCATCCGCAATTCATTCCACTTTATTCATAAGTATTGTTGTTATCAATGGTCGCTTTACTTCCTCCAATTATTTTTATTGTGCTTTTTACAACATGCTGTGTAACTGGAATGTCTAACTGTGTTTAAAGCCATCTACGAGCTAGAAGCGTCTCGAAAAACCTTTGGTTGTTGGAGAAACAGCATAGCACTGTAGGTATATAATTAATCACTGGTAGTTATTCAATAATTCTGACCCATCTATTTTTTGAAAAATGAACAAAATATAGTTCGCAATTGCACCTAATAAAGAGCTCAGCGCCAAAATGCATTTAAAATCATGTGCGCCTAATCGCGCCTTTGTCAGGCTGTATGTGGTCGAATGGTCACTCTTTGTCTGAAACTGAAAACTAAGACAGTTTATAAAAGAAAACAAAAAACTATCTGACTAGCACCGTGTAGATTGTTGAAGCCTTCGGTTCAGAGCTAGCGATTGCTGTCATTGAAATAACATAACTAATTACTGATCTGATTACTGACAATAAGAGAATTTCCTTAATAAAAACAAGACACCTGAATGACTCATTGTACCTGAAAATTAATGATATAAATCCGGCAGATGGTTATGGTAAATATTATGTGATTTATGATCACTTTAGCTAGGCAACCTATTGCAAGAAGTTGACGTGCTCCGACAGTCATCTTACAAAGACCTAGTCATACTGTATTGGGATAGAGCACGAAGGCACATAGAGAGTGACACTTCGACCACATACAGCCTGACAAAGCCCATAGCTAATACATAGACAAAAATCCGGACTTGACGTCACATGTATTGATGACTTTGTCAAGCTGTATGCAGTGGCAGAGAGAATAATATGAAAGAATCAAATGTACCTGATTAGCGAACCTAAATCACAAATAGAAAGTACTGAAAAAAGCGTCTAAAACAGGCCTACCAGATGAAAATTTTGAAAATAAGACAAAATTTGAAAAAATAAGATTTTGACCCCCAAAATGAGACAATTTATTCCAAAAATAAGACAAATCAATAGGATACTGTTTCCATCATAATCTTTATTCGTTTTCTAAACAAAATTAACACAAACCAACACGAATAAAAGGTAAGTGAGCAATAACAACAACTATTCATATTTTTCATTTTTGCGGATTTTTTTTCTGAGGCCAGCATTCTCCATCACCATATTGTAAATCTGCGAGCAGTCCTCATCGAAATTCACTCGAACTTGCAACAAGGATTTTACAGTTTCTTCATTCAACGAGGCACGTTGATCAGTCCACTGTGCTCGGCACAGAGAGAATACCTGTTCGATGAAGGAGTTGGAGACTGGAATTGCAAGCACGATACTGACCAATTTGTAGATACAAGGCATCGAATTGTTTTTTTTTGAAGATATTTAGCCATTTGCACTGTGCATTGTCTTCGCAAACGACTTCCACTGGCAGGCGCTGAAGAATGCGATTGAGATGTGACACTTCATCAAAGAGCCCATCTATCTCTGCTGTATCCGGAGCAATTTGCTTAGCCAATTCAAGTACTTCAGCGTATTGAACATTTCTTTCCCTAAGCAAAATCCACTGGATATTTGTTAGCAGGCATTCGAGTCGAAACCATTTGTCGATGAACTCATTCGCTGTCGAAAAGAACTCCTGAAAAGTTAGGATCAATAATCATTACGAGGAACTTAAAAAAATAATTAGTAAATATTACATCAAAACTGGATTCAAGGATCAATTTTTGTCCCACATCTGCTCGGTGAAGAAGAGTCGTAGTTGAGGCTCCGTAAAACTGGCGAGAATGGCGATCTTGAATTTGTGATTGAAAAGCACTCATGATGTTGACGAGCTCCGGCAACAAAAGTTTGGCTTTCTAAAACGGCATGTATTGTACTTACGTTCTTACATTATTATTTTTGACAGAAATACCTGGGAGCAGCAGCAAAGGTCTTTCGAACATAGACTTGACACTCTTGAGAAAGTTCACGACAATAAGAGATTCATTTGACTTGAAAAATTCTTCCAGCATTCGCGGAGGCTTGTTGATAGACGTGAAGATAGCAGTGAGTGGATCCCATAACTGAAGCATTCTTTCTAGTACCTTGAGCAATGTCAGCCAACGAGTAGGTCCATGAGATGGTAGAGTCAAATAGTTCACCTGACAATTACACTCGAAATACAGGAGTAAAACGAAATAATTCTCACCTCCAGACAATTGCAAAAGTCTTTGAGCATTTCATGTCGACAAGTAGAACCCTTAAAGAAGCTGGCCAACTTGAAGACGATTGATTCTATGTCGATTGTGAGCCGATCAGCACCCTTCTCCGCCGCATTGTGAAGTATATGTGCTGGGCACCCAATTGGAATGATGTTTTTTTCCTCTCTTGCAGGCGCTTGAAGATGTTGACTTCCTTCTCACGGTTGATTCTCTCTAGAAAAAAGTGTTTTCACATTGATTAAGAAAAATAGATAAAAAATATACGACTTATTGGAGTTGGACCGCCGAAATTCACTAGAGCATTATCGCCGCAAAAAGAGACCAAGTTCACGAATTTGAGACGATGTGACTGTAAGACGCCATCGATGAGTTGCAATACCAAAGCAGCACTTTCCCGGGCAGATATTTCATATCGACGAGGCGCACTTGTACACCACTTGTAGCATTGAAAAACATAAAACCATTCACTTAAAATTCCTGGTTTTAATCAAACTCTAATACGGACCTAATTACAATCGGTAACAACTTAATCGCCTTGTGATTCGAAGCATCGATTGAGAACGAAAACGGGTGCGATCCCAATTCTTTCAGCAAACACTCAACAGAATATGGAGCCAAAACGCCTAAATTAGATGTCTTTAAAGAACAGCAGTAAGAAGCGGACATATTAGACAATAATACCTGTCAAAATACTAGCTGTTTTTATTCGCGCAGAGGAGAATTTCTTGGCCACTTCCGAATCGGAGAACATTGTGCGAAACAAACCATTGGACGAGACGCAGTCGGCAGAAGCAAATGATTGATTATGGCGTACCAAATGATATGCCCAGACACCTTCAGCAGCAGTTGCGCGTTCATCAATGGCAGTAGGAACAGATCGGCTTGGCATGAAATTCGACAGAGACCTAAAATCAAAATATATCAACAAAATATCAAACAAAGTAGTAACAAATACTTGGTCGTTGCAGACGCCCTCACATTTTGAACATGCTTCGGAGTCTTTTGATGCACGGAAATTGCAGACTTCCCAATTGACGTCAGATTAATATCTTGCCGGCAAGCGATGCAGTGAGCGTGAAATTCATCCTTCCCAGGCTTGATACTGATAAAATCCTTGGCGCATTCCTCTTTGAACTTGTGCTTTGTTTCCGGCGGAGCCATTTGAGCGAGCTAAAGATACGGTTTACAATAAATGGTTGTTATAAATGGTTCGAATAACTAAAAATTGTAAAGAGAATGAAACGTTTCTCTAACAAAAATGTTTTTTTCAACGAATATTGACAAGTAATGTTCAGTTCCGTTGTCTTGAAGCGAAAATAAGACAAATTTTTGAAAATAAGCACATTTCTTAGAAATAAGCACATCCGAAAGTTCTAAGATTTGTGGTACCCAAATAAGCACATTTCTTAGAAATAAGCACATCTGGTAGGCCTGGTCTAAAAGCTAAAACAAGATAGACTCAGACAAACGATGAATGCATCCTAGAACTCCTGGACATCCTCGAGCCTTCTGAGCTTTTCTGACTTGAGTCCATGATATTTACCTGAAAAACAAAAAAAATAAGTTGTCAGGAGTATATATATGATCGCTTAATAACCAATGTGAAACATGGCCCATGAAAAAGTAGCTAAGTCTACAAAAAACAGCTTAAATCACTGAAAGAAGAGCACACATTGGTCAATATTTATTTCGAAAAGTGTTTTCAATTTTAGCTAATGGACAAACATAAGCCTGAAACATTAATTAGGCCAGAAAATCTACCTGAAAGGTAGCAACCCAACGACATCCAAACTGCGCCTAAATAGCGCTAAAACTGCGTCTAAAATTTTGATGCTATTTAGGCACACTTCAGTCGCAGCTGCAGGATGACAAAACGCCAAGCTATTTTGGTGCAATTGCGAGCTACAGAGCAAAATCACCTTCTAACACTTTCTGATCTAAATATCAGCTCATCCGGAAATTATCCGTACTTTGACCGTACTTTTTAGAAATCATTCTGTCTTGTTTATCAAGGAGCAATTCAAATTACACAGAATTTGAATAGCTTTTAAAATAGTTTTGCCATGTATTGGCAATATTTTTTGCTTTACAGACTGGTCGTAGGTGGCTGGAGTGTTGGGAAATGGTCATTTACACAAATAAATTTAAAGAAAGTCCACATAAGGTAGGACTTTTTAGGCCATACCTTAAATTGAGCATAACTTAGCATCTAAGCCACTAATGCCAAATCTGTAAAGTGAATTAGCATCGTCAATTTATAGCAAAACTAATAAACATGATTTCTAATGAAGATTTTCAATCTATTAGGAAGCTAAATCTGAAAAGGGGTTGAAGAATTAGAAAATTTTGAAAAACTTGACATTTTTGAATATGTTTTACTTCTTTTCAGAAAACCTTTTCTTTTTCTGAAAGTCTTCACTGGAAATCATTTTTATTGGTTTTGCCATAAATTGGCGATGCTAATTTACTTTACAGATTTGGCATTAGTGGCTTAGATGCTAAGTTATGGTCAATTTAAGGTATGGCCTAAAAAGTCCTACCTTATGTGGACTTTCTTTAAATTTATTTGTGTAAATGACCATTTCCCAACACTCCAGCCACCTATGACCAGTCTGCAAAGCAAAACAATACATGGCAAAACTATTGAAATTGAAAATTATTGAAAGAAACAATTTCTTGAAAAATGACCAAAATCTAAGTTTTTCCAATTTTTTTCAAATTTTGGTAATTTTTTCAAGAAATTGTTTTTTTCAAAAGACCATACTCAACACCCATATTCTCAAAAAAATTTCTGTAAAATAGGTCTTGAAGCTCTTGAAGTGCGCTACGAGATAGCACTAAGATGTTGTTGAAGTGCCAGATTCTGAATCAAACTTTTTACGAGTTAAAGCGATGAATGTACCCCCCTAAAGTGCCCATTGGTGAGCCTCATTTCTTTTGAGCACTTATATCATCTATTTTTGGCTTGAGTTTACAATCCCCCCAACATCATTTAAATTATGAAATTTTGACTAATATTATAAATGATCACAAACAAAACACATCAGCCAGGGCGTCTTTTGAAACAAAGAATTGGTGCATTAAATTTTTAAAACAATTGTGATCATTTATAAAAATGTCAAAAAAAGCAGGATTTTGTTTTTTTCCGTAGAATCCTTCCCTTGCAACATTTCAATGAGATTTTTTTGCATTTGATAGTACTCTACTAGGGCTACACAATGAGCCCAAAATTGCCTACATGTGTTTGTAAAACTTTTGTAAAATTGGAGTCTCCAAAATGGGGTCGTTTTTACCCAACTTTGAGTTATTTGCATTTTCGCACAAGTAAAAGTGCAAGTTCGTAAAAGCAAATTATATAATAAAATGTAGCCCTGTCATTCCTCTATCTAACGTATATTTTAGTTTTTATATGTCATTGTAAAATTTCGAAATTATGAGCTATTTAATTTTTCGTGTCGAAAAAAATGAGTACATTTTAAAAATCGCTATTTTGACCCACTTTTTCACGCTTTTTGCCTAAAGTCGAAAAGTAAATCGGATCCAGCATTAAATTCTGCGCCAGAACCAGCCGGTCTCACCGGCGGGCCTGGGCGTGTTAAGTATTATGGCTGGAGTTTGTTCATATGGTACCCGTCCAGAATCGCGAACATTACTACCCTCTAACAGGGAGTGGTGTGAAATCGAAAGTACAGGGTGCGTAAAAAGTTCTGACAACTTTTTTAAACTCAAAACTTTTATTGTTTGTAACATAACATCAAAAAAACAAATAACACCACGAGCAAGAGTGAAGAATTTTGAACAAGATAGCTGCATCACTTTTCAATATAGCCGCCATTTGCTTGGACACAGGCATTCAATCTTCTTCGCCAATTATCCACCACCGAGGCGAGCACTTCTTCGTCGATTTCTTCCCATGCTTCTTGCAGTGCGGTCTTGAGTTGAGCGATTCCCCTACGGCGTCTGTTGTTCACTTTTGCTTCCAGAATACCCCAGATTGAGTAGTCGAGCGGATTGAGATCAGGACTGTATGGCGGCCACTGCTTCACATCAATGAATTCCGGCAAATTGTTACGGTACCACGCTTGAGTCTCACGAGCCTTGTGCGCAGGAGCAGAATCCTGAAACGAGATGAAAGAAAGGAATTGAAAAAAAAAACAAAACACCAGTGACGACGTCGAAAATGGCTTCTTGCCCACGGCAGCAGCGCTTCTTCCAGGATTTTTTCACGATAATTGGCTACATTCACTTTGACGCCTTTTTCGACGAATACCAGAGGAGTCTTCCAGTCGACGTTATCCCCGCCCAGACCATGACCGATTTCGGATGAGCGATTCTGCCAACGATTCTTCCTTTTGCGCTTGCCTCGCCGATGTCTTTTGCAATGATCCGCACGTTATGCTTGTTGAACTTTTACAAAAAGCTTTTCATCCGAAAACACGATCGATTTGTGCGAACCACGCTGGAACCGTCGAAGAAGCGTTTGACACCTGAAACATTTTGTTCAAATCAAAAAACCAAAACTGAATCCCTAACCTCTCTTTACGAATCTTTTTCTTGTTCTCGTCCAAATGCTGCGCTTTTTGGAGCTTGTACGAGTAGCTTTCGAGATCTTGCTTCACAATGTTTCGGACACTCCCTTCGCTGATTCCTTCGACTCTTGCCATTTGTCTCTTTGATCTCTTCGGCTTGCGACGGATCTTCTCTTTGATACGGCGAATGATAGGAGCAGTCCTTGCACTTCTTGGTCTTCCGCTTCTTTCACGATCTTCGTAAGTCCCCAGCTCATTGAACCGCTTCAGAATTCGATGCACATTGCTCTTGTCCAAATGAAGTTCCCTTGCAATTTCCGTGATAGTCTTCCCTCTTTGACGCATTCGCACTACTTCAATTCGCTGATCGTTGGGTGCCATGATTTCTGGAAAAACAAAAAAAGTAAAACAACTATCTTGTATGGAATTTAACGTAGAAAAAAAACTGGTAAAACCGTTTTCACTCATAAAACGAAATATGGTTAAAAATTTTGAGTTTAAAAAAGTTGTCAGAACTTTTTACGCACCCTGTAGACTGTATGAGCGGATAATAACATGGCTATGTCAAACGCGAATCCGGTGTCAAAATGTTAGGTTGGCTTTTTTTTTAGCCAAATCAGTCTTCACGCCTCGCTTTTTTGAATTAACAATTTAACATGAGAAGGTAGGACTGTGATAGCAGCTTGTTCTGGTGCAGAATTCCATGTGAAATCTTTTTATCGGAGTGCATTTTTCAGAAGTGTAACATACATTTTAACACGCAAAACTAAAAAATTAATGCAAAGTCTGATACATTAAAAACCTCAAATTTCAACTTAAAATGTCAAAATCTCAATAAAATACTCCCTCTCCCTCAAATTTTGCTTTTTAAAACTCAACTAAAAAGTACCCAAATATAAGTTCAAGACCCCGGAAAACATGCGTAAGACATTTCCTAGTCACAACTACCATGCAATCCCACAGTTTTTAACTTTCAACTTTAATTTTTTTCACAGCAAAGTCCAGATCTAAATTCAAAAAGTCTTCCACCGTCGAAAAGGCTTTTAAATGAGTACAAACTCACCTAATACAGTATTTCTCAGAAAAAAGTTATATCTGGTGCAACGGAACCACTGAAAGTGGCGACGGACAGACACAGCTGACTGAAATACTATATAGAGACTATCGAAATGATCGTCATTAATTGGCCTATCATTTTAATACAACAAAAATAGTTTGCAGAAAAAGTTACATAATTTTTTCACAAAAATTCTGTGGTCCAAAAATAAAACTGAAATTTGAAACGCATTTCGCATTTAGATCGAAAATTAAATATGCGTTTGAAAGCGCACTTTTTCTCTTACAAAGTAAGATATGATACTCATGTAAATGATTTTAAAAGAACAAATCTTTTTATTGAACTGTTTAGATTAATTTTTGTTATCTCGGAAAAATTATTCTTTTTAAAAAATCATCCATGATAGAAACATTCTTCATGAAATTCTGCACCGGAATAAGCTGCTTTCACACTCTGGCTTTCTTCGTATCAAGCGGGCTAGAACGTTGAGTTGAGCTAAATGAACGGTACTACCGTGTTCTAGGATAAAAATAGGATCTATTTTAAATATACTACAATCGAGTGCGCGACTGATAATTTTGTTTAGAAGTGAAAATACATGTTAATTGTACAAAGATACGTATGAAATTGTGGAGCGAAAATCAAAAAATGTATGTTCCGAAAAATTATCAATTGGATATACACGTCAACAGAATATGCAAATTAGAAAGCTCCGAGATGTAAAAGAAGATCTCATGAAAAGGCTTTTAAAGAAAGCTAAAGAAATTATGTCTCAAATAGAAAAAAATCGTAAACATGATAGCCCTGATTCCGAAAATAAGGCTCAAGTAATTATGAAGCACTTAAAATCTCTGACTGAAAATAACTTTGAAGATCTGACCCAACATTTAGCTAAAGTGAGTATTATGAAGAAGCAAAGCGGAGGCGGTCCTATTAGAAAATTAAAAAACAGCGATGTAGAAAACATTAAAGAAAATTCCGCATTTGAGTTTGTTTTAATGAAGGAAGTAAATTTGAGCGATGACAAGTATTTTGGCACTCAATGGCACATTTTCATTGAAAAAGAATAAAAACTTTAATGATTTAAAAAATTTTGTTGACAAAGAAAGGCAAAAAATGGGGTAGTATTTGATTTTGCCCCCAATGATCCCAAATTGCTAAAAAATGCCCACAAATTTGAAATTGGATTTTGTTCTTAATTTGTTATATAGTCAAACCTCGATAGGCCAGTTCGTTCCTGTTTTCGCCCTGATTTTTACCACTTCTGTTTTGACAGTCTGGTCCCAAATATCATGAAGATTCCGATTTTCCTAGTCGTTTTCCAAAAACTGAATAATTTTTCCATTTGAAAATGAAAACCTCGATACAGTGGCCCCTATTTAAAAATTAAAGGGCCACTATATCGAGGTTTTCATTTTCAAATGGAAAAATTATTCTGTTTTTGAAAAGCGACTGGGAAAATCGGAATCTTCACGATATTTGGGAGCAGACTGTCAAAACAGAAGTGGTAAAAAACTTCGAAAATCAGGGTGAAAAAAGTGTCGGACCCAAGGCGGGAACGAACTTGAGGTGGGGGCCACTATATCGAGGTTTGACTGTATTTATAAATTTGCTACAACTATCGTGGTGCCCAGGATCTCAGCTTTCTAACAAGTTATCAAATTTTATCGAATAAGCTCAGAAATGTGAAGATTCAAAGGTCTGAATGAAACTGAATAACTTTTATTTTTATCTCATTTTTTCAAACCCCTAAATTTCTACATTTTTTAAATCATTCAGTAAAGTGTTGTAGCTCGATAAAAAGCTGAAAAAGTTTAAAAAAGTTCAAAAATAAACGCAAGAATTGAGAAAAAACTTTAATTTCAAATTTGGGGGCATTTTTCAATAGGGTTGGCGGTTCGGGTAACCGAAACCAAATGTCAGTTATCCGCCAACCCTATTTTTCAGCTAATTTGCGGCATTTTTCCTGCAGTTTGTGGACGGAATTAAATATGACAAGGATAAAAATAGACAAAGGATAAAAATAATTTTACGCTACTATGATACAACCTATTGCATCATCACAAGCAAATCATTGAAAGCTAGTGCATTACTTTTTCGTCTCAAAGAAAACTTTTTGTTGCCACACTTTTCTCTGACTTTTTACTATTTTGTGCAAAATTTTGTGCCTTTTCTGAATTCGTGGTACAAAACGTGCAGGGGGGTTTAAATAGGTTTTTTTAAGAGATGCTTAAACACGGGGAAGGCTGTGTTTACCAAACTAAGCGTTTTGTGCAGAGTTTCACGCTGAAAAAAATTTCGGAAAGAGGACGGCTTCGAACGGGTAAAACAGCATTTGAAAATAGGTGAATTTCACCTATTCCTAACTACCAGAAATTTGAGCAAAATATGGACGGTACTTGCTTAAATTTATGTACCACATGGGTGTGTAATATCTCAAAATGCAGTGCGTGACAGGGCTGTAAAAACATCCGGAAGATACATCCGGATGTGGATGTATACATCCGAAACATCCACATCCGGCGGATGTGGATGTTGCATGCCAAAAATTTTTGGGTCGGATGTCGGATGTGGATGTCGAAATTTTTCTGGCCGGATGTGGATGTGGATGAAATGTTTTAGGTCGGATGTCAGCGGATGTCCGGATGTTTTTCGGATGTTTTCATGGTGGATGTCAATATGCTTTTGCAGATGTTTTTGGCTTTTGGCCGAAACATACTTGTTTCCTTGTTCTAAATCTTCTTCTTTGTTGTTTCGAAAAAACCATACGCCAAAATCTTATAAGCTGAAATCCCGCAAAACTCAGAAAGATTTTCTTTCCTTCTTTCCGTCTCATCGTTGGTCCCATTCCTCCAATCCCAAATTTACAATTTCCAATAGCCCATTCTTTCCCAAAGAATTCCTAACCAAAATTATACTTTTTCTTCAGTCAAGCAAGTCGCCATGAGCCAGGAAGTCAGGAATCAGAGTTATTATGCTTGTAATTTTTTATATCCTGTATGATTTTCTGACTTCTATTATATAACATATTTCTGACTCCTATTTCTATTTTGGTGATTACATACTTTTCGAATTCTTCTTTTTTCCGGTCAAAATTTTTTTTTACGTAAATTGGAAATGAAATAAATTCCAGAAAATAATTTTTCTCTTTTTCATTCCACATTTCTATGTAGATGTTTTTACAAATAATCTTTATTTTTACATCTTCTAAATGAAATAAATCACAGATTAGCAATCAACTTAAATTAACGTAAAATTTTAAATTTTTTATCAAAGCAGTAAACATTTTAACTTTAAAATAAATTCAAAAAAAAATCGTAGGAACTGTTTAAGCACTCGGTAAAGATTGTGGTCTATATTTTATTATATAGAATGTTAGCGAAGACTGTGGTTTTGAAATTTTCAAGCGTAGAGGAATCTTGGCTAACTTTTCTGGTGTTCATGTATATTGCTACGTTATTTATGAGTGACTTTTTTAAATTTTGAACCTCGGAAAATATATGGTTGCCGATAGCAAATTTTGGGTATGTATACCCTATTTACAATACGCTGAACAAGATGGCGCTGTTAGTTTTGTTAATTTCATTCTCGAGATGCAGACCTCGGAAGTTACCTGCTACGGGGCTTCCAAATTAGGCAAGTGGCCACAAACTTGTGAGTAGACTACTTATATTTGGTTAGCGTGCTAACTGGTTAGCCTGACTAAGATTAATAAGCTAACTCACGTTAGCCAGCTAAGGATAGCCAGTTGAAGTTAGCTTGCTAACTAATTAGCAAGCTATAAATACGCTGAACATGATGGCGCTGTCATGAATCATGACAGCGCCATCATGACTCATGATGGTGGCTTTTCAACTTTGTTTTAACTGCACTGTGATTCACGTGTAAAACTCCCATGTCGAATTTACATTTCATATCACCCTCCAATCTCATTTACAAGTCAATAAGCTACAGTCAAACGAGTTAGCTAACTCTTTGCTAACCTTAGCTTGCTAACATTAGCTTAGCAAAATGGTTAGCTTGCTAAGGTTAACAACCCAACCGGTTAGCAAGCTAACTTTGGCGCGTACGACTTTGTCCAGTTAGTCAGGCTAACCAGTTAGTCAGGCTAACTTTAGTTGGCTTACTACTTAGCTTGCTCACTTACTTTGGCGCGTACGACTTTGTCCAGTTAGTCAGGCTAACCAGTTAGTCAGGCTAACCAGTTAGTCAGGCTAACTTTAGTTGGCTTACTACTTAGCTTGCTCACTAACTTTGGCGCGTACGACTTTGTCCAGTTAGTCAGGCTAACCAGTTAGTCAGGCTAACTTTAGTTGGCTTACTACTTAGCTTGCGTACGACTTTGTCCAGTTAGTCAGGCTAACCAGTTAGTCAGGCTAACTTTAGTTGGCTTACTACTTAGCTTGCTCACTAACTTTGGCGCGTACGACTTTGTCCAGTTAGTCAGGCTAACCAGTTAGTCAGGCTAAGTTACCTTGCTTAGTTGCTCACTTTGGTGCATAACACCCTGATGTGCCTTGAAACTTATTTTTTTATCAAATTTCAAACAAGTTCTATTTTGAGCTTTAGAGTTATTTTAGGTTCATATGGTATATGAAATATAAACAAATATATATAAAGGTGGAGAATTAATTTTCACCTTGAGTAAGCAATACTTTTTTCTGTTCACAAATTTTTTTGTTTTAGTCAAAATACAGCACTTTTTTGAAATTTGTCAATTTTTTCTCTTATAACGGCTTTATTTTTCTATGACGTTTCTACCATTTTTGAGCATTTTTCTGCTTGACCAAGGTCAGATTACAGGTCCCAAACAATTTTATCCTAAGACAAAATTTTGCAAAATCCATTTATCGAAAAATGCTCAAAACATGGTAGAACTTTTTATAGAAAATACAAGGCCGTTATGACAGACAATTTCGAACTACTTGGTAAGTTCTTGTCCCCTGTCGTTTTGACTAAATATGTGACAAGACAGTGAATCTGTGACAAAAAGCTTTGTCCTTTTAAAAATTTACAAAATATTTTTGACGCTCGTTCACTCCGCACCTAATAACAGCATTACGGGTGTTCAAGAGGAAAACGAACAATATAAGAGGATCAGATTGTCAAGTTTAAAATATTTCAAATTAGTAGTTAGTTAAAAATGATTTACTTTTTGGTTCTTCTAGATAATTTTCTGTGTCTAGTAATTAAAGGTTGTTTAAGATCTTGAGAACCAGCACCGCTCGATCCTGAAATATGGTTTCATTCCATTCACGTAACATGTTGATAAAAATAGCACAGTAAAAATACTTTTTGCCAGAGCTACCATTGATAATAACACTAAAATTAAAGTGGTATAAATTTGCTGATTCTCGGTTTTTATATCGATGTCTTTGATTGATAAATTTAGACGCAGTTTTGTCTACCATTCATGCCGCATCCAAAAGTGATCATCACAAATATAAATTGATGACAGTCGAATTGAACTCTGATGAACTATTTTCCTTTGATTCAATTCTAACGGGTGGATTTTAAAGCCTTGCCTTTAATCAATGTTGAAAAATTAGTACAAGACGAATTTTGCATTAAAATGCTCAGAATCTTAAAAAAATTATAAAACCGCAACTGTTAATACACCAGTGGATAGCTTACTACTTTGGCCATCCACTCTGGTATACAATGAGTTGGGATGTGAATAGGAAATAACTATCCTGCAAAGAAAAGTATACTAGACACCCACCGATTGATTCCCGAGTTCTCAACTTCCGATGTCCATATCTCGAAGATGGACTGTGGCGCCATCGTGTTCAGCGTAAGATAAATAGTGTCCAGTTGAAAACCTCAATGCCCAAATTTCGGAGTTTCCGACCGAAGGTACAGTCTCACGAAATGTGACTCATAAATAAGAAATATTTGTTGCTGAATGTCTCTATACCTGGGCAACGAAATTTTTGACATTGAGAAGGACAAGATTCCAGAGCACGACCAGGGGGTTAGGGGGTGAAATTTGACTTAAAAATTTGATCCCACACTTTACGTGTGTGAGCTTTTTGTATTATTACTGCAAAATCTGAGATTTTCGATACAAAGAAGAGTATGTCATTTTTCTCAAACACACTATTTATACTTAAACTTGCAAAATAGAGTGTAATACGGCCGCTTTTAAAGTAACAGGCATACACCATTCGACAGAGCAATAAAAAATGCACCAGAAAATGCTCCGATGTGAAATAATAATGAGTCGTTAGAGTGTGAAACAGCAGTCACACAAAAAATCGAAAAATTATTTTTGACTTTGACGGAAAAAAACTCGAAATCGAGCTTTCATCCCGAAGCTCGACATTTTTTCATACTTCGACTCGAGCCCTTGAAAACTTCGAGTCTCAAGCCCTGCCCTTAACATTGAGTACGATGCGCACACGAGGCAGTGTGCGCATTTGGGTTGAGATGCGCACACCCACATACCTCAGACACAAATCACTCGAAAGTGACTCTGGATGCATGGAGGAGGCTTGGGGTTGAGATGCGCACACTCACATACCTCAGACACAAATCACTCGAAAGTGACTCTGGATGCATGGAGGAGGCTTGGGGTTGAGATGCGCACACTCACATACCTCAGACACAAATCACTCGAAAGTGACTCTGGATGCATGGAGGAGGCTTGGGGTTGAGATGCGCACACTCACATACCTCAGACACAAATCACTCGAAAGTGACTCTGCTTGCATGAAGGTGGCTTGGGGTTGAGATGCGCACACTCACATACCTCAGACACAAACCACTCGAAAGTGACTCTGCTTGCATGAAGGTGGCTTGGGGTTGAGATGCGCACACACATACCTCAGACACAAATCACTCGAAAGTGACTCTGCTTGCATGAAGGTGGCTTGGGGTTGAGATGCGCACACTCACATACCTCAGACACAAACCACTGAAAGTGACTCTGCTTGCATGAAGGTGGCTTGGGTTGAGATGCGCACACTCACATACCTCAGACACAAACCACTCGAAAGTGACTCTGCTTGCATGAAGGTGGCTTGGGGTTGAGATGCGCACACTCACATACCTCAGACACAAATCACTCGAAAGTGACTCTGCTTGCATGAAGGTGGCTTGGGGTTGAGATGCGCACACTCACATACCTCAGACACAAACCACTCGAAAGTGACTCTGCTTGCATGAAGGTGGCTTGGGGTTGAGATGCGCACACTCACATACCTCAGACACAAATCACTGAAAGTGACTCTGGATGCATGGAGGAGGCTTGGGGTTGAGATGCGCACACTCACATACCTCAGACACAAACCACTCGAAAGTGACTCTGCTTGCATGAAGGAGGCTTGGGGTTGAGATGCGCACACTCACATACCTCAGACTTGTGTCTGAGGTATGTGGGTGTGCGCATCTCAACCCAAATGCGCACACTGCCTCGTGTGCGCATCGTACTCAATGTTAAGGGCAGGGCTTGAGACTCGAAGTTTTCAAGGGCTCGAGTCGAAGTATGAAAAAATGTCGAGCTTCGGGATGAAAGCTCGATTTCGAGTTTTTTTCCGTCAAAGTCAAAAATAATTTTTCGATTTTTTGTGTGACTGCTGTTTCACACTCTAACGACTCATTATTATTTCACATCGGAGCATTTTCTGGTGCATTTTTTATTGCTCTGTCGAATGGTGTATGCCTGTTACTTTAAAAGCGGCCGTATTACACTCTATTTTGCAAGTTTAAGTATAAATAGTGTGTTTGAGAAAAATGACATACTCTTCTTTGTATCGAAAATCTCAGATTTTGCAGTAATAATACAAAAAGCTCACACACGTAAAGTGTGGGATCAAATTTTTAAGTCAAATTTCACCCCCTAACCCCCTGGTCGTGCTCTGGAATCTTGTCCTTCTCAATGTCAAAAATTTCGTTGCCCAGGTATAGAGACATTCAGCAACAAATATTTCTTATTTATGAGTCACATTTCGTGAGACTGTACCTTCGGTCGGAAACTCCGAAATTTGGGCATTGAGGTTTTCAACTGGACACTTTATTTATCTTACGCTGAACACGATGGCGCCACAGTCCATCTTCGAGATATGGACATCGGAAGTTGAGAACTCGGAGAGGTCCTGAATCGGTGGGTGTCTAGTATACTTTTCTTTGCAGGATAGTTATTTCCTATTCACATCCCAACTCATTGTATACCAGAGTGGATGGCCAAAGTAGTAAGCTATCCACTGGTGTATTAACAGTTGCGGTTTTTATAATTTTTTTAAGATTCTGAGCATTTTAATGCAAAATTCGTCTTGTACTAATTTTTTTTCAACATTGATTAAAGGCAAGGCTTTAAAAATCCACCCGTTAGAATTGAATCAAAGGAAAATAGTTCATCAGAGTTCAATTCTCGACTGTCATCAATTTATATTTGTGATGACAATTTTTTAGCAAGATGCCCACGATCAAGTCCTTAAATTTTGTATGGATACTAGATAAAGAGCGGCATGAATGTTAGACAAAAACTGCGTCTAAATTTATCAATCAAAAGACATCAGATATAAAAACCGAGAATCAGCAAATTTATACCACTTTAATTTTTAGTGTTATTGTTATCAATGGTAGCTCTGCTTGGCAAAAGTATTTTTACTGTGCTATTTTTATCAACATGTTACGTGAATGGAATGAAACCATATTTCACAGGATCTTCGAGCGGTGCTGGTTCTCAAGATCTTAAACAACCTTTAATTACTAGAAGCACAGAAAATTATCTAAAACTTGAAGAACCAAAAAGTAAATCATTTTTAACTAACTTTACTAATTTGAAATATTTTAAACTTGACAATCCTGATCCTCTTATATTGTTCGTTTTCCTCTTGAACACCCGTAATGTTTTTTAAGCTGTTATTAGGTGCGGAGTGAACGAGCGTCAAAAATATTTTGTAAATTTTTAAAAGGACAAAGCTTTTTTTGTCACAGATTCACTGTCTTGTCACATATTTAGTCAAAACGACAGGGGGACCAAGAACTTACCAAGTAGTTCGAAATTTTTGTCTGTCATAACGGCCTTGTATTTTTTTCTATAAAGTTCTACCATGTTTTGAGCATTTTTTCGATAAATGGATTTTTTGCAAAAAGTTTTGTCTTAGGATAAAATTGTTTGGGACCTGTAATCTGACCTTGGTCGCCCAAGGAAAAAATGCTCAAAAAATGGTAGAAACGTCATAGAAAAATAAAGCCGTTATAAGAGAAAAAAAATTGACAAATTTCAAAAGTGCTTGGTCCCCCCTGTGATTTTGACTAAATCTGTGACAAAAAAGTGAATTTGTGACAGAAAAAAGTATTGCCCCTTTCAAAAGGTGAGAAAATTAATTCTCCACCTTTAATATATATTTGTTTAATATTTTCATATACCACATATACACCTAAAATAACTCTAAAAGCTCAAAATAGAATTTGTTTGAAATTTTGATAAAAAAATAAGTTTCAAGGCACATCAGGGGTGTTATGCACCAAAGTTAGTGAGCAAGCTAAGTAGTAAGCCAACTAAAGTTAGCCTGACTAACTGGACAAAGTCGTACGCGCCAAAGTTAGTGAGCAAGCTAAGTAGTAAGCCAACTAAAGTTAGCCTGACTAACTGGTTAGCCTGACTAACTGGACAAAGTCGTACGCGCCAAAGTTAGTGAGCAAGCCTAAAGTTAAACTGGTTAAGTTAGTAAGCAACTAAGTTAGCCTGACTAACTGGTTAGCCTGACTAACTGGACAAAGTCGTACGCGCCAAAGTTAGTGAGCAAGCTAAGTAGTAAGCCAACTAAAGTTAGCCTGACTAACTGGTTAGCCTGACTAACTGGACAAAGTCGTACGCGCCAAAGTTAGCTTGCTAACCGGTTGGGTTGTTAACCTTAGCAAGCTAACCATTTGCTAAGCTAATGTTAGCAAGCTAAGGTTAGCAAAGAGTTAGCTAACTCGTTTGACTGTAGCTTATTGACTTGTAAATGAGATTGGAGGGTGATATGAAATGTAAATTCGACATGGGAGTTTTACACGTGAATCACAGTGCAGTTAAAACAAAGTTGAAAAGCCACCATCATGAGTCATGATGGCGCTGTCATGATTCATGACAGCGCCATCATGTTCAGCGTATTTATAGCTTGCTAATTAGTTAGCAAGCTAACTTCAACTGGCTATCCTTAGCTGGCTAACGTGAGTTAGCTTATTAATCTTAGTCAGGCTAACCAGTTAGCACGCTAACCAAATATAAGTAGTCTACTCACAAGTTTGTGGCCACTTGCCTAATTTGGAAGCCCCGTAGCAGGTAACTTCCGAGGTCTGCATCTCGAGAATGAAATTAACAAAACTAACAGCGCCATCTTGTTCAGCGTATTGTAAATAGGGTATACATACCCAAAATTTGCTATCGGCAACCATATATTTTCCGAGGTTCAAAATTTAAAAAAGTCACTCATAAATAACGTAGCAATATACATGAACACCAGAAAAGTTAGCCAAGATTCCTCTACGCTTGAAAATTTCGAAACCACAGTCTTCGCTAACATTCTATATAATAAAATATAGACCACAATCTTTACCGAGTGCTTAAACAGTTCCTACGATTTTTTTTTTGAATTTATTTTAAAGTTAAAATGTTTACTGCTTTGATAAAAAATTTAAAATTTTACGTTAATTTAAGTTGATTGCTAATCTGTGATTTATTTCATTTAGAAGATGTAAAAATAAAGATTATTTGTAAAAACATCTACATAGAAATGTGGAATGAAAAAGAGAAAAATTATTTTCTGGAATTTATTTCATTTCCAATTTACGTAAAAAAAAATTTTGACCGGAAAAAAGAAGAATTCGAAAAGTATGTAATCACCAAAATAGAAATAGGAGTCAGAAATATGTTATATAATAGAAGTCAGAAAATCATACAGGATATAAAAAATTACAAGCATAATAACTCTGATTCGGAAAAAAAAGCAAAAAATCTTATACAACACTTCGAAAACTTGATTAATCAAAATTTTAATTCTCTAGTGGAAGATCTACTTTTAGACAAATTGTATATAGTAAAACCCCCAAATGGGAGACTTGCGGAAATACTAAACAAAGATCTAGATCCTGTTAAAGTCGACTCAATCTTCGTGTTTTGGTCAAAAAACGATATAAAAGTCAACGATGACAAGTATCTAGGCAATGAGTGGAAAAATTATTCAAGCACAGAAGTATCTGGCAATGATTATAATTTTCTTGAAGTTGTAAAAGTTTCGAATGTTTGAAAATAAAAAAAATTGTTGCTGATAACAAATGGCTGTGAGCAATTTTTTACGTTAAATTTATGGCTTTTAGAAAAAGTCTTTTTTAAAGCTAACTTTTTTAAGCCTGTTTTAACACTCACGAAGCCGATCAGGCAGGTCGGCATATTCCGATGCAGAATTCAACGTAAAACATGCCTACGCTTTTTAAAAAAAAAGTGGGTCTGAGGGGTCAATATACCGTGCTGAATATGAGATTTTCGATACAAAGAAGAGTATGTCATTTTTCTCAAACACACTATTTATACTTAAACTTGCAAAACAGAGTGTAATACGGCCGCTTTTAAAGTAACAGGCATACACCATTCGACAGAGCAATAAAAAATGCACCAGAAAATGCTCCGATGTGAAATAATAATGAGTCGTTAGAGTGTGAAACAGCAGTCACACAAAAAATCGAAAAATTATTTTTGACTTTGACGGAAAAAAACTCGAAATCGAGCTTTCATCCCGAAGCTCGACATTTTTTCATACTTCGACTCGAGCCCTTGAAAACTTCGAGTCTCAAGCCCTGCCCTTAACATTGAGTACGATGCGCACACGAGGCAGTGTGCGCATTTGGGTTGAGATGCGCACCCACATACCTCAGACACAAGTCTGAGGTATGTGGTGTGCATCTCAACCCCAAGCCTCCTTCATGCAAGCAGAGTCACTTTCGAGTGGTTTGTGTCTGAGGTATGTGGGTGTGCGCATCTCAACCCCAAGCCTCCTTCATGCAAGCAGAGTCACTTTCGAGTGATTTGTGTCTGAGGTATGTGAGTGTGCGCATCTCAACCCCAAGCCTCCTCCATGCATCCAGAGTCACTTTCGAGTGATTTGTGTCTGAGGTATGTGAGTGTGCGCATCTCAACCCCAAGCCTCCTCCATGCATCCAGAGTCACTTTCGAGTGATTTGTGTCTGAGGTATGTGAGTGTGCGCATCTCAACCCCAAGCCTCCTCCATGCATCCAGAGTCACTTTCGAGTGATTTGTGTCTGAGGTATGTGAGTGTGCGCATCTCAACCCCAAGCCTCCTCCATGCATCCAGAGTCACTTTCGAGTGATTTGTGTCTGAGGTATGTGAGTGTGCGCATCTCAACCCCAAGCCTCCTCCATGCATCCAGAGTCACTTTCAGTGATTTGTGTCTGAGGTATGTGAGTGTGCGCATCTCAACCCCAAGCCTCCTCCATGCATCCAGAGTCACTTTCGAGTGATTTGTGTCTGAGGTATGTGAGTGTGCGCATCTCAACCCCAAGCCTCCTCCATGCATCCAGAGTCACTTTCGAGTGATTTGTGTCTGAGGTATGTGAGTGTGCGCATCTCAACCCCAAGCCTCCTCCATGCATCCAGAGTCACTTTCGAGTGATTTGTGTCTGAGGTATGTGAGTGTGCGCATCTCAACCCCAAGCCTCCTCCATGCATCCAGAGTCACTTTCGAGTGATTTGTGTCTGAGGTATGTGAGTGTGCGCATCTCAACCCCAAGCCTCCTCCATGCATCCAGAGTCACTTTCGAGTGATTTGTGTCTGAGGTATGTGAGTGTGCGCATCTCAACCCCAAGCCTCCTCCATGCATCCAGAGTCACTTTCGAGTGATTTGTGTGTAAGGTATGTAAGTGAGCGCATCTCAACCCCAAGCCTCCTCCATGCATCCAGAGTCACTTTCGAGTGATTTGTGTCTGAGGTATGTGGGTGTGCGCATCTCAACCCAAATGCGCACACTGCCTCGTGTGCGCATCGTACTCAATGTTAAGGGCAGGGCTTGAGACTCGAAGTTTTCAAGGGCTCGAGTCGAAGTATGAAAAAATGTCGAGCTTCGGGATGAAAGCTCGATTTCGAGTTTTTTTCCGTCAAAGTCAAAAATAATTTTTCGATTTTTTGTGTGACTGCTGTTGGCTAAAGTGCCTTATATGTCATAGCCCGAAAAGTGGTTTTGACCACTTTTTTGAACTTATCTGGTCGTATATAGTACGAAAAACATGTTTTTTTCACCCGGACGACATTTTTTGAAAAATTATTTTTGACCATAAATGATCAATAAAAGATCATTAATGATCATAAATAACCACTTTTTTGATCATATTGTCCACTGTTCGGGGCGGGTGAGCATCCAATTCTCATGGCCGGCCTACCACATGCAAAAGCAGGGCTATGCAAGTGTTGTTGTACACTTACATAGCCCACTTTTTTGAGATGTATGGTCTCTAAGGTGCCTGGGGGTGCGCATCTCAAGTCCAAGCCCCAAGCCCCCGCGCCCCCGCAGGGGGCGCGGGGGCTTGAGACTTAGAGATGCGCACCCCCAATCACCTTAGAGACTATTCCGAACAATATGCTAAAGTTTAACACTCTCATTCCCCCTTTTTACATACAGCAGCCATGTGAATTGGTGGATGTGTAACTATATTTATGATCATTTATTGATCATTTATGATCATTTTGGTCAAAAATATTTTTCCACAAATAATCGTCCGGGTGAAAAAAACATGTTTTTCGTACTAATTACGACAAGATAAGTTCAAAAAAGTGGTCAAAACCACTTTTCGGGCTATGACATATAAGGCACTCCGGCCCTGCTGTTTCACACTCTAGCATCTTCGGAGTGTTTGATTAAACTTTGGAAAGCCAGGGCTATGGATCGGCGGTTTGTTCGATGGTTGTGTGTTAGACGAAGTTGCGGTACGGTACTTTTTAACAGAAAGTTACTGTTTTTGGGTCGTGATATGCTGAATCTGTTAACTGGATCTGGTTTATTTTCTAAGGCATTTTCACGGTTTTTTATACAGCATGTTTGTGCATACTTTTCGTTTTAGAGCATATTTGTATATTAACTGCATAGTGTACCTTTGTGAAACATATTTTGACAAAAATGGCCCGGACAGGGTCAACCCGCAGAGTCTGTTGACTATGTAAAATTGGTTGACATGTGAAATTTGTTGGCTCTGGAGCTATGCAAAATACGTGTAAGACCGGGCATATTTTGCTAATTTTGAGGAATATTTTGCGATTTTTAGGGCGCATTGTTCAAATTGTATTTTAAGCGCATATTTCTAGTTTTCAAAAGCCTATAAACCCGGTCCATAATAATTTTATATTTACAAAGTGACACATGATAAACAAGATCACAATTTCTTAAACCAACAAGAGAATTTTTTAAATTTACAAGTATTTTTCAAGAAGCAGGCAACATAACACGCTCTCCTCTGCTTCCTTTTTTGGACTTCACTTTTTCCGATGACTCTTTTTGTTCAGGAGTTTCCAGCTGATGGTCAGGCACTGAAGGCATTTGCTCTTGTATCATTTGCTCATATTCCTCATCCACTTTCTGCAGGTCATCGTCAGTCAATTTGGTAGACAGAATGCTTGAGATTTCCTATAAAAAAGTTGAAATTGCAGAACTGCATGTGTATACAGATGACAGTTTATTTACAGTCGACACTTGACTATGAAGCAGTCTTGCATATAATGCTTACTTATCGATTAACAGAGAAATCTAATTTTTTTTTCGAAAGCAAAATGATGATTTTCTGAAAATTTAAGCAAAATATTTTCATTCGTTATTTATTGATTTCTTTTTGATTTTTTAACCTTTTTGATTTTATATATAGGCCATATACACTATTAGTGAGTCTGTTTCTCTCTCTTTCGAATAAGCTTCAAAAAGTTTATAAGTCATTCAAAAAAAGATGAAGACCAAGAATGTAAACTTGCTTTTGAGAAGGGTGTAAGTGATATACATTTCGCTTATTTTTGGCAAAATTTTAATTCACAATTCAGCGCTTTAACATTACTTTAGCCTTATGTTGTAGCGCAGTTCAAGAGCTACAAAACCTATCTTACAGAATAATATTAGAAAACCTGAATGTTGAGACATGGCTTTTTAGAAACAAAAACCTTAAAAAATGACCAAAATCCGACTTTTTTCCAAATTTTACTGATTTTGGTCATTTTTTGAGAAATTGTTTTTTTTTAAACGACCATATCTCAACGCTCAGATTTTCAATTTTTTTATGTAAAATGTGTTTCGTAGCTCTTGAAATGCGCTGCAACATGCTCGAGAGTCTTTTAAAAAAAATTTGTCAATAGGCAATGCCATAAAATTGAAAATTCCTGATTTTTCGTTTGGGGAGTTAATAAAGAAAATAAGGTAAACATTTTTCTTAAGCAAGTTTACATTTTTGGGTCTTTGGGTGATTATAAAAAAATTCGAAAAAAGATATTTCTAGCTAATCACTGGGACACTGAAAAATTGAGTGCTTGACCACTTCTAGATAGCTGTCAAAAACCAACAGAATAAAAAGCAAACGAGTGGGGACAGTAAAAAAATCTAAGTCTGTTAAAATTGATCTGTTCGAATTCCATTTAACCAAGTAATTTTGTTGTGTGGGGCTGACTTAAGCTGTTGTTAAATAAGGTGTAAGTTTGCCATAATTTAACCAAATCCAAGATGATCTAGCTCAGAATGCTAGTTAACCGGGTCACTAGATAGTCAACGGTCGACTATATTGTAAATAAACCTCTTGAAGTTCAGCAGCTTCTCTCGTCTCGTCCATGATTTTTTCAATATCTTCTATGGAGAAAGCCTGAAAAAGGTGTTTTTTTTTAAAGTTTCGGTTTTTTTGTCAAGAAAACTATAATCTAACTCAACACTACAAAATTTGGAGCTTGTGCACTTGGAGGGCCTTTAACTATTGACTGTAAAAACTGTTTTTAAGTCTCTTAAATAATTTTTATGGGTTAAAAAATATATTAGGGGCTAGGGGATACTTGTCCAAAACGAAATTTGTCAAAGTGAAATTTGTCGAAGGTAGGTTTTGTTAAAAACTAAATTTGTCAAGTGCAAAATGTGAAAAAATAAATAATTTTCATCGTACTCCTAAATTGGAATTAGAATTTTTGGAGAAAGATGATGTTAAAATAGCTCCAGGCGAGAAGGTACTACTTTCAATACAGTCAACTCTCGATATAGTGGGGTCACTAGGGACCAGGGTGGTTAACTCACATTTCAAAAAAGGTGGCGAAATTCCCCCAAAAGGTGGCGTTTTAACTAAAAATTTTCTCAAAAAGTGGCATTCTAAAGAAACGTACAAATATGAACATCTTCATTCCCCGAACACGTACTTCTCAACACCACGTGCCTTTTTAAACAAATCTTGATCGATAACAAACAATTCGAGCAATCTACATCACTGTTACATTTAAAATCATGAAGTAAGGAAAGAATGTTCTGCAAAGTAAAAAGTAATAAATTGCACTAGATTTATTGATTTGCACTATGCATAGGTTTTTTGGTACAAACTCAGACCGACACTTAGGGCCATACTCGCTCGATGTCGACTCCAGTGTCGACCTAAGAGCGGACCTAAGAATTTTTATCCAAAAATTTTTATTTAGTTGTAGCTTGTTAATAAATCATTTTGAACCCCATCGGCTCAGCTGTAAAATATTATCAACCAAAACAAAAAAAGGCGCTAGTATAAAATGAGTGCCCAAAATGCTTATGGAGTCAAATTTACCTTATAGGCTCAATCAAGGAGTCAAATTTTGGTGTAATTTGTTTTAACTTAGATTTTGACCATTGAAAACATAAAAAACATCTTTTAGTCGTTTTTGTCATTTTAAATTACTTAGACGACGTTAAAACTCAGTAAATAGAAAAAGGGCTTCAAAGTGCGCAACTGCCTAAAATGCTTATCCAGTCAAAATATAAAGGTAAATAGGTGAATTTCCAAGCCTTTTGACTGTAACTCAACTATAAAGCAGTCTTTCTGCTTAGGTGGTATGGCTTTTAAAATTAACCTTCGTTAGTATTTGTAGAGCCTCATTTCCTTGTTTAAGACTTCTGAAGACTTCTTTGTTGAGTTGAGCAGCTTCAATCTGGTGTACCATTCTTTCAATCTGCAATCGAAATTGTAAGCAATTTTTGAGAAAATGTTAAACATACCTGATCCAGCTGGCTAACTATGTTGTCCATAAGTGTTTCTTGGTATCTCTTCCGCTTCAAAATAACAAGTGCTCGGCTAAAACAAAATTGGAAGTGGTACAAAAAAATTTGTACCTAGAATTGAAATCCAATTTTCAACTTACTTGTTAACATTGATTTAGAAACATTAACTATTTAGTTCTATTTGAAAGTTTTTTTTTACTTTTGAAAAGTGAAAATGTTTACGGCATTTTTGATGTTCCTGCTTTCTAACAAAGTTTCAATTATGCACAATGATCGAAAAGAGGAGAATTCAGAATAAATACTTTATATAGAGTATATAAACACATCCAAATAACTTTTTTCATCTCCAACTTTTGGGGTGATGGGGGGCCATGGGTCAAACACTGACTCTGAATGAGTGGGTTTTTTTCATGAGTTGGCTTTCTCCCGATCGATAAATCAGAGTTTTGGAGCTGGTGCGCAATATGGTACCCCAAAAACATGTACCACAAAAATGTGTCTAGAAAGATTTGTTTATTCAAATTTCCGCATTTACATTAAGTTTGTATTTTAAAGTATGGTCGGTTGGTTCTTTTTGGTGGTTCTTTTGGAGTGGTTCTGATTTGGTTCGTGGTTCGCGGTTCAGTGGTTCTTTGGCGGTGTGGAACGTGGTTTGTTATAATTTTTGATTAAACTTCTAATATAAAACTGATATTATAGGAGAATCGACCAATTGCTTCGTTATTCCTATTCCGGATCAAAAGTCGGTGACACTGTGCTCTGCAATAGCTCGCTACATTCTGTGATTGACTCTGGCGATGTATTTGACGAATAAATAGTTAAAATGTCGTGTAATCTGTTTTAGAAAGCAAAAATCTCAGCAAAGATCTAAGCAAAAATGTAATCTTTCTAAACACATTTTTGTGGTACATGTTTTAGGGGTACCATATTGCGCACCAGTTCCGTATTAGTTTTTCGTTTATTACAGTGTTTTCTCTAAAAAGCGCCTATGGACGCTTATTTTTCAAACCCTCGAAAATCTAAAAAATGGAGGGGTAGGCAAAAAAGGTAGGCGAAAACTGACTCAGCATGAATGGTGTTTACCCTAAGTCAGAAAAAAATCTTCCCACGGTTTTTTTAGTGCTTAATCGATAGTATAATTTTTAGTGCCTATTGTTTTGGCCATAACTTTGAATTGAGATATCAAATTTTTCCATATTTATTCTTAAAATACTGGTTAAGTGATAGGTTGAAAATATGTCAATTTTTTTTGTAAATTCATTGTTTTTATGGTAAAAAAATTCGACAATGAGGTGTTTTGCGAGAATAAAGCAAAGGCAAGTCTAAGGGAATTTTTGACGACTTTATAAATTAAAATTTTCCCTTTCAAGATTTTCTGCATTTGTGAAAAAGTCACGGCCCGGGGTTACCCGGAAAAGCCCGAAAAGTTAGTTGACTACGAAAATTTTGATTACTATGAAAAATATATTGTCTACAAGGGACCACAGGCGCCTATCGGCGCCTCTATAATATTTCGAAATTTCAATGAGGGGCTATGACTTCATTCATAAAATTAGGTATATCCCCTATTAGAACTCATTTTTTTCCGCCTGTTCTTTTTTTAAAACGAAAGCTGACATTCTGGGGAACACGATGGTATTAGCGACAAAAGTGATTTCGCTATCTACGACCCGTTCTGGCCTTCGAAGTAAAAAAGCGTTACCCACACACCCACCCACACATGCCAAATACTACATAAGATATGAAGTTCGTTGACTAAAAATTTCGTTGGCTATGTAAAATTTGCTCACTGTGCTAAGGACGGGCCGAAAATTTTTTCGCCCGCGTCGGGACGATAAAAGTACGACCCGTGCGAACGTCTGTCAGTCTTTCCTTTAGCATATTCTCCGAAAACACCTTATGTCGAATAGTCTAACGATTAACAATGATTTGACAAAAGCTTTTTTCATTTTTAACTTATCTCTTAACTATAGTTTCAAACAGGCTAGCAATATACCTCACTTCAAATTCATGGCACCCTTACTTAAATCAGTAATTTTTCTAGTTCTCAAATTGTTACTATCCACAAGTTCTTCAAAAACCTACTCTTTTCGGCCTTCCTGCAGCATCTTTCGAGCCATATCTTTCTCTTTGAGAATGTTTCTTTCATACCTTTTGTAGGCTTTTTTCATGTCATCTCGCTGCATTTTGAGCGCCTAAATTGTAATCAAATTAGCTACTTACCCAAAAATATTTACAAAAAATACCAAAATAGCTTGATCTTCTTCAGAAACATGTTGTCTTTTAAATGAATCATCTTTTTTAGAGAACAGTGAACCCATTAGTCTGAAAATTAAGAGATTTAAAATTTGACTACAATATAAATTTATTTTGGCTCTATATGCAATTGGGCATATAGAAAAAAACATGCCTTGTTCCCCCTGTTGTTTTTTCTTGTGTTTTTTACCTTGAAATTCTACGGAATGTTGTATTCGGCTTGGGGTATCAAGGCTTTTTTTTTCTAAATGCGCAAATGCAAAAGATTTATTAATTCAAATTTAGCGCTAGGGATTTATTCTTTGGGGATAGCGGTTAAAAAACGAGTAGCGTCAGATTTTTTTTATTAATTGCAAAATAAATTTGGCTTTTTATGGTAAAAGTAATCGATTACGAAAGAATTCAAATCTGCTAATTTTTTTTGAACTTGATCTCAATTAAAAAATTTGCGTATTATGTGAAAAAAGGTTAGTCAAATTTCGCTATAGTGACACTCCACTACAGTGACACATCGCAGTCGATTTGGTTTCTTTTTGTAAAACATTACCTAGACCTTACCTCAACTATAGGGACACCTTGCGATCGATACTTTTGGTTTAAAAAGAGATTTATAGGTTTTCGAAAAATTGACGTTTTTTTCGAAAACGTACAAAACTTTACGTTGCTGAAATCATTCAACAGAGTTTAATAGCTCATAGAAAGCCAAGATCTTGGGCTACATGCTAGGCCAAAAAAATTTAAAATTTTCGGTTTTGTACGGTAATCGGTACCCCACCATTTATACTTTTTTTGTTGTTAAAGTATTAGAAATTGCCTCCATGATTCGTTCATTCATTTATCTTCCAAAAGTTTAGACAGTGTCGTTGTGTAGACTATGTCGAAGCGTGTGGTTCAGCAAACTCTCGATTCGTGTGTTTAAAAGACTCGCGTGGACGAGGACAACCAGAAGGTCAGCTGATTACCTATAATTCAATAATACATACATTCAATAAATGTTTTGCATGTTGAGATGAATTTCCGCGAAATACCTAGAGGAGAAGAAGCCACTGTTAAATTTCTACAAAAAAGAAGACAAAAAAGGATACAAAAGAGAAAAGAGAAAAATTTTGTCGATCCTCAGACTAGAGCACATACCAACACTGTGGAGCGAGTGTGGCGCTCTTCGAAGAAGCAAAACAAACTGCAAAGCGGAACTTCTCGTCATCATTTTGCTGCATATCTGGAAGAGTTCTGGTGGAGGAATCGAAACAAAATAAATAAAGACGACTTTATGGAGTAAAAGTGAAATAAGGCAATTAGTGGTGGAGTGCCGATAACCGAAAAGAGCCAAATTTTCTAACAAATCCTCAGAAAAACGTCAAAATAAAATTCAGACCCAGATACCATTTATTCAGTGCCAGAAATCATTTATTCGGAAGTGGAAAGTTTCCAGTAGAAGCTACTTTAGACTAAAAAAAGACTAAAGTGACACTCCAATTTAGTGACACCTCAAGGCCAGTCCTTCAGAATTTCACTAAAGCGAGGTTTGGCTATGTTGCAATTAAATTATTGTTTTTTAAAGCAAAAATTTTGATTAAAAGCGGAAATTTGAAAGCATTATTCTAAAAACGGACTAAATAATTATCAGGCGCTACGTCAAATCGCAATTAAGAAAATGATAGTTAATATTTTCGCAAAAACATATTTGTTTAAAGAAAAATCAAAATTATAAGAATTATATCAAAATTGTGACCAAGATTATCTTTGCTAGCAAAATTTTGTTTTAAAATATTAAAGAGTCTTACACGGAAAAATAAAATTCCGCCAAGAAAAGAATTTGAAAACTATTTTCTGGCCGTATAAGCTCTAATTGTATAACCAAGAAAAGCTGAGATTAGTCTCGCCCTTAGCAGCTGCATTTTTCTCAATACTTTGTGCTTGGTATATTATTAATATAAATATTGCAGATGTCTAAAGTACGAGGCTCTTCACAAATATATGGATCACCCACTTCTGAAAACACAACTATGATTTCTACCGAAGAATTACACAAACTACGAATGGTAAGCTGTTAATTTCGTTTAAAGAGTTACTTTAGTATTTTTACAGGAAAATAGTTACCGTATTTCCTTTAATAATGCTGCCGGCCGCCTTATTTTTTGTATGCCCGGAAACCGGAAAATTTGGAATTCGATCTCGCGATTTTCGTGTTCTCAACCAAGCTTTGAAAAGTGCAATCAGAGAGCTCGCGGGAGTTAGGAAAACTAATAAAACAGCTTTGCGAAAATTTTACTCTAAGCTGAGATACAGGTCCTCAAAGCCGAGGGGGCCGCCTTATTAGAGGAAATACGGTATTTAACGGGTGGAAGAAAAGTCCTTGGACAACTTTTGAGGTCATTTTTAGTAAAAATTTTAAAATCGCAAAATTAATCTAAACTTATGGTTGTGTATCCCTTTTCTTCTTCTTCCAAATAGTATATGAAGTTTATTCAGAATATACTTTACAGTCGTACCGCGGTTATCCGGCACCTTAAATATACTTCATTTGGCTGAGATTGGCTTATTCTCTGTCAACTGACACTCCAGTTCTTTGACACCTCGTTTACCCGGCACCCTGAGGCCCTAAATGTTTAAAATTTTTGAGGTTTTTCGTCAAAATCTTTATTTTTAGTGCTAAAAAATTAATGAACTGAATAAATATCATTTTTTAATAAAAAATGATCAACTTGTGCTTAATTTGGCCAGAAGTACTTTATTGAACAGTTTTGAGTTACGTACCGTGGGTAATTAAGTGTCGAGCCCACCGAGACACAAGTTGTATCACACGATTTCATATGGTACTAATTATGATATAGTTAAGTCATCAAACATAGTTCAATGCAGCCCTAAAAATAAAACCTATATTTGGTAAATTTCAGCAAAACAGTGATTTCCTTAAAAAGTCAAAACTCGCAGAAGACTTCATTGGAGAAAAAGAAAACGAGATCAATGTTTTAGAAAAGAAGCTCAAAAACTTATTGGAAGAAACCACAGCCAAAATAGCTGCCTTAAACAGTCAAGTAAACTTAAACTACTATGTGACCGAAAAGTTCCCGGACAAAGTTTAAAGCCAATTTTTTCAGTAAAATAAGAACATAAATGCATTTTTTTGGTATCATCAGAAAGCCCTTGTTCTCCTCTCTTGAATAGTGTATCGCTTGTCATTTTATGTCAATAAATTCCATGCTTTAGAATGTCCGATCTGAGAGCAGGCATTATGCGACTTTGGGAAGAAGGGAAGAAGCAAAGTGAGATCGCTCGTGATATGAATGTTCCAAAGCAAACAGTTTCGGATGCCATCAAGTGATTTCGTGAAGATACCAAAAATGCATTTATGTTCTTATTTTACTGAAAAAATTGGCTTTAAACTTTGTCCGGAAACTTTTCGGTCACATGGTACTTGCTCCAAAATTATACTTTTCAATACATAATTTAGGTGAACTCCCTGACCAGTGATTTAAACTCCGAGAAATCAGCTTCTGAGATTCTGTCCCGCAAACTCCAGACCTGTGAGGAAGAATTAAAGGCGGAACGGGACAAATCCATAGGATGTCCAATGAACGAGACAGCTCTTTTTAACGCTGAAACCAAAGTGGAACAAGTCCAGGCACAAATGGTTGTTTCAATATATATTTTTATTTAAACAAATTGATTTTTTGCTTTGTTGTAGAATGCGATGAAAGAAGAGCACTCTGAATTAGTTAGCCATAATCATGAACTTTTGGAAAATATCCACAGATTAGAGAATGCATTAGAAGAAAAGAATAGTGAGATCGAAAGTTTGAAGAATCAGAACAGTCAGTTGCGTATGGATTTAAAGGTAATTGTAGTTAAGTTTTTTGAACATTTTGTTTTAATCGACAGTTTTTGACAATTTGGGTGCTGTTGAGTTAACTGAAAAACAATATTTAAATCCAATTTTAACTGAAACAGCCGACCAGAATTGACGGCCGGAGTGCCTTATATCGCCTCTTCCCAAAACAGCCCAAAAGCATGTTTTTTTCAACGTATTGGCACCTGAAACGTGTAGAAAAGAATCGCATTTAATTAATTTAATCGGATTTAGAAAAAATGGGCCACAATTAGTTTTGAAATACAGTTAAAAAGTGTTATCTAATGTACACCGAGAGACCAAATTTTTATCATTTTTTCTCTCGGAAATGGTTTTTTCAATAGTTTTTTCGTACTTTTCACCAATTTAGAGCCATAAAATGTTGATTTTGTTCAAAATGTCTTTTTAGGGTTTAGTTAACTATACTGAATAATAAACTATCCCAAATTAAGGGCCAATCTTTTCAAGTAATTTATGTAAAAGAATAGAATTTTTTTTTTAATTTTCACTAATTTTCACTTTCACGAACTTTTTTAAAATAAAATTTTCCTTACATTTTTAGTATGTTTTCTAGTTTATTTAATTAAGGCATCTAAAGAAGAGGTGGCAGTGTTGACTGGAGAGATGCATGCCATAAAAGCTGATCCGAAAATGGCATCTCAAGGAAACTCACTGTTTGGCGAAGTAAAAATATTGCATTTTTGCTATAAATTTTGAAATTTTGGCGCTAGTATAGAATAAACCCCCCCAAATCAGACCTTCTAAAAATCGTTGTAACTACCCTTTGGAACATCAAGTTTAGGCTTAGCCCTTAGGCTTAGGGGTAGGCCAGCGTATGGAAGTTGTGACTAATAAGTGTTTCACGCACTTTTTCTGGGGTCTGGAACATATATTTGGGTGCTCTTTACTTAAGTTTTAGAAGGCATAAGTTTTGGGGGGGTATTCTACGACAGTATCCCAAGTGCGCCCCCCCCCTCGAAAATTTTTTTTGTACTTTTAAATAAAAGTACCCATTTTCAGCTGAAAATTTTTATTCTGAGCACCTCATAAGCGAAAATTCCTCAGCAATCCGAATTATAAAGCAGAATTTGAAAAAAAATATTTAGACGCTGATATATGGCCTTAAATTGGAGTAAAGTTAGATGGTCATTTTTTATAAAATTGACACTCCAACTTTAGGTCATATCGACTAAGTATTTTTTTCAAATTCTCCTTCATGATTCAGATTGCTGAGGAATTTTCGCCTAATGGAGTGCCTCAGAATAAGAATTTTCAGCTGAAAATGGGTACTTTTATTTAAAATTACAAATAAATTTTCGAGGGGTGCACTTGGGCTTTTACGGTATTCTACACTAGGGTCGAAATTTTCAATATTTAGGTAATCGACGGCAGAGAAAAGCAGGAAAAAGAGATGCTATTGCTACACCAAGAGAAGCAGAACTTAAAATTAGTGCTGGACAACACTTTGAAATTGTTGCACGAACAAACCAAACAAGAGAACATACCTTTTGACAAAAATGCGCTAACCGGCCCTACATTAGGTAGATTTTAAGGCATTTTGAGAATTTACTTTTACCGTTTACTCAAGTAACAAAAAGGCTACCTGAAAAACAATTTTTTCGTTAGTACTTTCCGTAAAAATATCTGATTATATTTCAGCCGCTTTCAAAATAGCCAAAGATGAGTTGACCAGATGCCAAAGAGAAAAAGATTTACTAATAGAGCAGGTCAACAACCTCAAGGTAGGCCAATTCAAGGTCTATTTCTGAAGAATTTTAGTAATTGAAATTGCCAAAAGCTATGAAATTTCTTGTATATTATACGACAAATTCTGTAATTATCAAAAATCTTAATTTACCGGTTTTGGGTGATTAAGGGCTAATTCATCAGTGAAATTTACCTATGATAAATTTACCCGTAATGTAATAACCCTAGCATTTGCTCTTATCATGCGGCACCCCGCTATTTCTTGCGATTGAATTTTGACCGATTTTCGAATACTACTCTCAGGCTATTCTTTTGAAGCCAGAGAGATGAGATACAAAATAGGTGGTGAGCTATCAGTGAGCTGTCAGCATTTTCTAGGCATAGTTGAAGCAACCAACAACAGGGGAATCTCCTCTTAAGAACTCTTAGAACACTCAATTAATTTAAAGAATTATAAAATCCAGATTATATTAGATAGAACAAGCAGAACACAAACGAAGAAAAGAAAACAATGGCGACTTCACTGGAAACAGGCGATACCAAGAGCTTATGAGGGAAGAAAGTCTGTAAGTTCTTTTTCGCGTTTTTTTAAGTCAAAAATCAAAAGGAAAAAGGTCTATTTTTTGGAAATCGGGATTGTTTTTAACTCCAAAATAAAAATTTTTGCGCAATTTTCAGTTAACAAAAAAAATTAACCATGCGAAAGCCCATGAAAATCTGCACCAAATAGTGTTTTAAATTCTTTAAAAGTACGAAGGAAATGGCGATAAAAATTATTTAAAAAAAACATTTTGACGTGAAACTATTTATTACTATACAAAGCATCAATTTTTACATCAGATTCGTGTTCAACGTGGTCGATTTTTTATGAAAATACTTTTAAAATTAAAAAACACTGTCGAATTTCAAATTCCGTTCAAGACAACAAATATTCAAACATTTAATTTTTAAACAGTTTAAATGTTTATTGTCTGATGTCATAATTGCTGATTTGTGAAGTAATAAAAAAGTTACGCAGAATTAAAAGTTACGCTGATTTTTCACTAATTTGTAATCATGTTTAAGCGACTTCTAAGTAACTTTTATATGCTTATAATGATAAAAAAAGTTATTTTCTGACACTTTTCTACAAAAAAAATTGACTTTTTGAAAAAAAATTTGACCAATATATGACTTTTTACCTTGGGGGACCAAGGTGAATTATCTTATTTAAAGGTATTCTACCCCGTTTTGGTAACTGGAGCTAGGCAAAAAGATACTCTATATGCATTTTTGATCAAAAGTCTTGCTCTGAATCATGTTTAAGGTAAGTGAGTGCGCGCATATCTAACCCATCAAGCACCCAGCCTCATGCGACAGTCCGCAAGTTTTTTTTTGCCTTGGTCCCCCTGTTGTTTTTTTGCATATTTTTTGGCAAAATTCTGACAAATTTTTGACAAAACTTAAACTAATCTCTTACTCTTCTGTTTTATTTTGAAATAAAATTTTTTTTGATATAAAATGTTACAAACAACAACAAGGGGAAAACTTTCGGATTTTCTGATAGGGCTAAGCCCCCTGCTCCCCCAAACGGTGCGCAGGGGATCAAGATCAACTTGGGGGATCAAGGAAAAAAGTCAAATTTTTGCTAAAAAAATTATCACCAAAAACTTTTGACCGCACCTAAAAACATGTTTTAGCATGAATCAGGTGCTAAAACGTTGAAAAAAGATGATTCTGGATGATTTCGGGTCACGTAAACATTCTGTACTTTAGCCCAGATTTATCTGATATGTTGTGAAATTAGGGTGCAAGAACTACAACTTTTTCAATCCCTTGCATTCCTTGCAAAGGGCAGCGTGCTAGTCCAACCCCTGATCGAGTACAACAATTCTGAGACATTTGGGAGAGAACAATAATTCCGAAAAATCAGCTTGGGGACCAGGGCAGAATTTACAATAAAAAAATTGTTGCTAAAAATGGTGAAAAAGTATAAATAAAAAGTTTTTGAGACCAATTTTTTTTAAATGCGCAAAGCGTATAGAGCCTTTTTCGGTCAAAAGACTTGAAGACAAGTTTGTCAATAATATCATTTTGCAAATTTTCTGAGTGTAATATCGAGGGGGACAAAAGTTTATATGAACAGATCCAAAATTACAAAAAGTCTGTTTTAGAAGCTCCAAAATGAAATCATTCATATTTTTTATTTGTAGACAGACCAAGCAAAGACTAGAATGCCGTATTCGAGAGTTGGAAATGCAGAGCAGAGACCTTTTAGATGCAGTCAAGTATGAAAAACAGCGAGCATCAGCCATTCCCCAGCTTGAGCGCAAGATAACGACGCTCAGCCACGTCATTTCTCAGTACGAAAAAAACCTTCTAACAAATGCTTAGTTAGCTGTTTTCACAACTAGTAATTTATGTGAATAGTACGATTGTTTATTACTCAGCTATTATCTGTACATGTGCAGTCATTTTTTGTTTTTCCAGTAATAAAATTTCACTTCCTTATAAACCAGTGTCTTTTTTCTTAACATTTATTTGCTTAGTTTTTAGATAGACGTCCTTGGGAAACCTCGAAAAATTATTGTTTGTTTAATAAACACGCTAGAACATTCGTGAAAATTAAACAAATTCACATGCAAGTTGTGACAAAAAAATTAACATGATATCTGTACAGTCAAACCTCGTTATAGTAGCCCCCAATATAGCCGCCTCTCTGATATAGTGGCCTCCAAGGCGTCATCTCTGCTGATTAAAGTACTCCCAATTTAGTAAGCCCTTATCAGAACACTCGGGTATTCATGGCAACATTGGAAAATTTTGAAAAAACGACTTGCAAAATCACATCTTTTCTTTTTCACTGGCAAATAAATTAGCAAAACATCACGAAAAGGGGGACGTATTTGAAACGATATTAATGGGGTGCCACCTTCACAGTTACACCTCGATATAGTAGACCGCGTCAGGTGTAAATGATTTGAAACTTCAATATGGTAGCCCCTCCGATATAGTGCCTGTTGCAAGCCAAACACAAAAAATATTGCTTATTTCTACAACGACTGATTTTTCATACAAATTTTTTTTTAAAGTCAATTTCAAAAGGTTTGGCAGGGGAGACATTTGGCTAAGAAAAATGTTAATTTAGTGATAAAAATTTCCCAATGTAAATGTTCACAACTACAATTTGACTTTTTCGTCCTTCACAATCCTAACCCCAACCCACCCCGTAATTTTGCAATTAATTTTAATAATATTTCATATACATTTTAAAATACTAACGATTGTGCAGGAATTTTTTTTAAACGAGTTATTTTACAGTAGGCTTTTATGGCAGCAAGGATTTACAGTTCCTTCTCTAGTAATGCAAGAATGAATCGTGCAATAATAAATCATATTACAAAAATCTTTCTTGCTCGTCGATATAATGGCCAACTTTAGAAAAAAAATATTATGTTTACTTTTCAAAAATTGGAAGAAAAAACTTGCGACTATGATTCTTATGGCAAAAAAAATAACCATGCAAAAACTAAAATTTATTTCCCTGTTTGTCTCATCAACACAACTGCACGAAGGAAACGGTTGTAGTAACTTGAGTAATAAGTTGAAGCACGTGTGTCTTTCTTCGACAAAAAAGTAGGTGGAAATTTTCTTTTGGCATCTTATCAATGCATAAAAAAAGAAAACAGACGAAAACAGGTCTTGCGGTAATTTCAGTCATTCCTCAGGTAGTAAACAAACAGAAATGACGGTTTAAACAAAGTCCTTGAGGTTTAATCAGCTATACTTTGAAAATCAAAACATCACAAGTCAAAAATAATTTCAAAAACTTTTTTGTGTTATTGCTTATTTATTTATTTTTTGAATAATCCAAACAATAATATAATTTTTAATACTACATCTTTCCGGTGAATTGAATATATTAATAGTAGGTTGTGTGATAAATACGTTCGCTTTTTTTCAAATCAATTTTTTTTGGCATAAAAATCTGAGCCGAGATTTTCAGCTACAAAATGGGAGGTCAACTTTTAAAAACTTGTCGAGAAATTTATGGAAAAAACACAATGCCAAAAAAATTTGATTTGAAAAAAAAAATCCGCTGGTAGTTTGGGCCCCATAGAGTTTGGGTATTGGGTTTGGGCCCCATAGACGTGGTTTGGGTATCCGCTGGTAGTTTGGGCCCCATAGACGTGGTTTGGGTATCCGCTGGTAGTTTGGGCCCCATAGACGTGGTTTGGGTATCCGCTGGTAGTTTGGGCCCCATAGACGTGGTTTGGGTATCCGCTGGTAGTTTGGGCCCCATAGACGTGGTTTGGGTATCCGCTGGTAGTTTGGGCCCCATAGACGTGGTTTGGGTATCCGCTGGTAGTTTGGGCCCCATAGACGTGGTTTGGGTATCCGCTGGTAGTTTGGGCCCCATAGACGTGGTTTGGGTATCCGCTGGTAGTTTGGGCCCCATAGACGTGGTTTGGGTATCCGCTGGTAGTTTGGGCCCCATAGACGTGGTTTGGGTATCCGCTGGTAGTTTGGGCCCCATAGACGTGGTTTGGGTATCCGCTGGTAGTTTAAATTTGGGCCCCATAGACGTGGTTTGGGTATCCGCTGGTAGTTTGGGCCCCATAGACGTGGTTTGGGTATCCGCTGGTAGACGTGGTTTGGGCCCACATAGACGTGGTTTGGGTATCCGCTGGTAGTTTGGGCCCCATAGACGTGGTTTGGGTATCCGCTGGTAGTTTGTGCCCCATAGACGTGGTTTGGGTATCCGCTGGTAGTTTGTGCCCCATAGACGTGGTTTGGGTATCTGCTGGTAGTTTGTGCCCCATAGACGTGGTTTGGGTATCCGCTGGTAGTTTGTGCCCATAGACGTGGTATCTGCTGGTAGTTTGTGCCCCATAGACGTGGTTTGGGTATCCGCTGGTAGTTTCCAGCCCCATAGACGTGGTTTGGGTATCCGCTGGTAGTTTGGGCCCCATAGACGTGGTTTGGGTATCCGCTGGTAGTTTGGGCCCCATAGACGTGGTTTGGGTATCCGCTGGTAGTTTGGGCCCCATAGACGTGGTTTGGGTATCCGCTGGTAGTTTGGGCCCCATAGACGTGGTTTGGGTATCCGCTGGTAGTTTGGGCCCCAATAGACGTGGTTGGATTTGAAAAAAAAACGAACGTATTTATCACACAACCTACTATTAATATATTCAATTCACCGGAAAGATGTAGTATTAAAAATTATATTATAGTTTGGATTATTCAAAAAATAAATAAATAAGCAATAACACAAAAAAGTTTTAGAAATTATTTTTGACTTGTGATGTTTTGATTTTCAAAGTATAGCTGATTAAACCTCAAGGACTTTGTTTAAACCGTCATTTCTGTTTGTTTACTACCTGAGGAATGACTGAAATTACCGCAAGACCTGTTTTCGTCTGTTTTCTTTTTTTATGCATTGATAAGATGCCAAAAGAAAATTTCCACCTACTTTTTTTGTTGAAGAAAGACACACGTGCTTCAACTTATTACTCAAGTTATGTTTTTCGACTAGAACTTCAGAGTTGGGGACATTCTCGATTTACAATTTAAAGATTTTTTAGGAGTCAAAAATATCCCCCGGAAGGTTCTAATGGGTGGTCCAAAAGCACCCGCCGTCTTTTCTAGCTCATTTTTAGCAACAATATACATAAACATATAGAAAATCCAAAAATACAGTTTTGTAGTACAACTCTTTTTCTTTCAGAAAACATATATAATTTGCTTGGATAATTTTAAATAAGTCAACATTAAGCTCCTAACACAAGGACGGTCATTTTGAGAATTTGCAAGTGTTTTTATCACTTTCAGTGATCAAAAGTTAAATCTTGAATAGGGCATTCAAGATTCAGCGATTCAACACCATCTTCACACTATGTTTCATCACTGTTGAAGATCTACAAAGTTCTACGTGTTACAGAATGGCTTTTGGAAAAAATCGATTTCTTGAAAAAATGACTAAAATACAAGTTTTTTGCAATTTCGTATTTTGATCATTTTTTTGAAGAAATTGATTTTTCTCAAAAACCATATCTCAAACCTCAGATTACGAAAAATTATTCTGTGAAATGAATTTCGTAGCTCTTGAGCAGCGCTATAAGACAATTTGAAAATACTGTTGAGGCATTGCACTCTAAATTCAACTTTTGATCACTGAAAGTGAAAAAAACGCTTGCGAATTCTCAAAATGACTACACAAGTGTTAGGAACTGAATGTTGACTTACCTTTAATTATCCAGGCAAGTTATACGTATTCTTTGAAAGAGAAAAAGTTGTGCTACAAAACTGCATTTTTCCGATTTTCTATATAAAATAAATTTTGTTACTAAAATTGAGCTAGAAAAGTCGGCGTGAACTTTTGAACCACCCGTTATTAGAGGAGATGCAGTAGGTGCTACAGCTAACAATACATGTCAAATGGGGCTATGTGAAAGGTGTTAGTCGAGTCTAACAGCTTAAAATTGATAGCAGAAAGTGAGATTTGTTTAAGTTTAAATTTGATTGTGTTTCACCAAGTGGAAGTTACTCACTTTCAACTGTCAATTCGCACTTTACAACTTTCATTTCCGTAAATATTTTATTTCCGTCGCCCACTCCAGACCCAAGTTGGCTTAGTTGGCTTTTTCAATATCAACTTTGTCTTTTTAAATTTGTAGTTTTTAACTGTGCTACAAGCAAAACCTTGTGCTACTAATTAATTCTGTGTCTTGTTCCAGCCATTACTGACAGCTCTCCGGTTTTTTTAACAAACTTCGTTGAAAACAAAAAAATCGACAAGAAACAGTTTTACTTATACCAGTCTGCTCCAAAGCGTGTCATCCCCAATTCCCTCCTACTTGAAGGCCACTTTTTTATCCACACACCCTTTACAACCCATCCACCCTTTATATCAACCTTTACAAACCTAAAAAGAGAGAAGAATCGGAACGGAAAATCTGTCTGGGTAAGGAGATTCAAGTTCCAGACGAGTTTTTGCTGTCTGGATCCCTGTTATTGCGACTAAATAATTTTTTCTTCTTATCCTTTTTTCCAAGAGGATATGCCCACATAATTTTAATCTCCCATCAAGTCTCGTGGGTAGAGGAGCACCCCCGTTGGTGTAAAAAAGAAGACGAATCCAAAAGAAAAACGTGTTTGAGTGTTCAGCGCTGCAGCCTGGAGCGACTAGGAAAGACTAGGAAAAGCTCCTGTATGTGCTCTAAAAAGAGGATATTTGGATCGTTAGCCATGTATATATAATGTATGCTTGCAAAGAAAGCCAGTTTCGCACCAGCTTTATTTTGGCTAGAGTTATGGGTGTGGTTTAGAATCTGGTTGATAGGACTTGGTGTTAGTTTGCGGTTGGCACCGAAACACAAAATCACTAGATTAATGACCAGATAGCTTGTTTCTGAGTGTAAATTTTTATTTGCGTGGAGAAGGTTCAAAGCATATATAAGCATATTTGTTTTGTGCTTATATCAGCTTCCTAAAAATTTAGCAACCAGTTGGTATTGAATAACCTGTGATTGGCATTGATTAGTTTTATTTTGTAAAAACTAACTTTACAACAATTACCCATAAAGTAGTCAATTGCTAAACTGTGAACTGTTGTATAATTAATATAATATAATTAATTTTTTAAATGTTTATAGCAGTCAAATATTTGAACGATACTTATGTAACTTTGAAATGGTTGACTGTTGTGACGACGATATTATGTAATTTTGCCTATCTTTTTCATATAACTTTTTTCTATAAACTTTATTTTAAGTGAGCACTAAATTTTCGTTTTTTTTTCGATTTGAAAAAGTCTATCTAGTCTGTAGAATTACCAAGGTTTTAAGGAAATTAAAAATGAAGTTGAGCGAAAAACAACTTAAATCAAGATATAGAATTAGTTGGATTATAAAACGGTTAACTATGAAATAGTTCAGTTAAGTTGTCAACCCGAAATATTTTGTTTTCAACTTTATCAATAGTGCTAAGGGCCTTGATTTTTCACCATTTAAAAAATTAAAAGTATTAAGCAAAACGAAACTGACCGTTGCCCTAGTAGCATATTCTTATTAGCAAAACAAGTTTTTCAGTTTATTGTATCCGAAACAAGGCGCAGGTTAAGGAGTGAGGTTAGCCTCAAAATAGCTTGGATTTTTACTTTCCCAAAACCGTAAACATGGAAAAAAACATACGAATTATATAAACTGCAGTCAATTTTAAGTTGAAATTTTTGCTGTGTAGTGATAGTGGTTCAGCATCCTGTAAAAAGTGATAAGCATTCCTTTACTTTTTCATAACCTTTGTTAAACTGTTCATAGTTGCATCGTTATTTTTCTATCTTTTTTACTATTTTGGCTTGCTGTCAACTGTAATTTATTAGCCAGTTGGTTTATTACTTCCTTGTGCTTTAATAAGAAAAATAAAAAATAGCGGTAAAAAGGTGTTTCTGGAGCTAAGATAGTTTGTGCAATAATATACAATAATACGCTGAAACTAGTATTTTGAAACATGTACTTAATAACATTGCTATTTTTCAATGGGTATTTTTCAAACATACCAAACTGCGGTTTTTTCATTTTAAAAAATTTTTCATTTAAGTATTAATTTTATTCATTCGGCAATTACAGAAGCAAAAATTAGTGCACGTAAACTATTAAATCTAACAAAAATATAAATTTTTCTATCTTTTTCTTCGTACTTTTTTGATCCTCTCAACGTTTTATATATCTATAGCAAGTTTTTCGGCTTAAATAAGTGCTGCATCATCTAACTTGACCAAGGCAAGAAGAAAAAAACAGTTAATTTATAAAAATTACAGATCGTAGCACTGCCTCAAAAATATATCTTTTTTACAAGAGGAAAAATAGTTTCTTTTTATTTGTTGGCCGACTTTTTGATAGTTAAGGGTGATGTGTGAAAACTAATTGGATTGCTAAGAATTTCAAACAGTAAACTAACAAATGTTTTTTTTTAATAAAAACCGTTTTCGGCAGGGAATGATGCCTCCTTCAAATTTATTGCGTGTCATTGCTTTATTTTCACGAATAATCTAAATAATTATTTTTTTAATACAAAAAAATTTTCGATGAATTGAAGATATTAAATGATACAATAAAAATATATATTACCGCTTACAATAAAGGACTGTAAAAATAGTTTTTACAGTGAACAATACGTCTTAACTGTATAAGCAAGGAATATTGTTAAAGTTAACAATAAGCGACAACTCTGAAAATAGCTGTTACAGTTAACAATAACTGTTGACTGTGAAGATAGTTTCTACAGTTAACAATAAGGCTAACTGTATAAAAAATTGTTAAAGTTAAGAATAAATTTTAACTGTAGAAATAGCTTCTACAGTTAACAATAACTGTCGACTGTCTAAAGAGTTTCTACAGTTAACAATAAATGTTAACTGTATAAAAATTTGCTACAGTTAACAACAATTGTTAACTGTAGAAATTATTTCTGCACTTAACAAAAAGTGTCAGCTGCATCAATGAATTTCAGAGTTAATTTTTTTGGCTGACTTCTTGATAGTAAAGGGGGGAGTTTGAAAATTAATTGGATAGCTAAGATTTTGAAAAATAAATTTGCAAATATTTTTTTTTTCAATAAAAACCGTTTTTGGCAGAAAATCCGTTGAAGCCAACCTTAAATTTTATTGCAACCGAAAAAGCTCATAAACCAAAAAAGTCCAGGTGTTTTTTAGCTTCAAAATATGTAAGCTGTTTAACAGAATGACATATGTTCTATTTTTTGGTTATATTTTCCCATATGTTTGTTTTTATTGCTTATTTTTCATTTTTAACGTTCATCTTGCTCCATACAGCATATTTTTTAATTATTTGTGTATATTTTCGGTTCATGCAATATCTTTTAAACTCAGTTCATGTAATATCTTTTACATAACTTCGAAGTTCCTATAAGAAAAAGCATTTGCTATCTAACCCTTTTGTTTATTTCCAAAGATTGTAAACCAAAAAATTTGCTAAAAAAAATTTCGGCCAGCATCACTCTCGCTGTTCATCTGCCAATTAATTCATCAAGTTCTCCAAAATCGAGAGAAAATGTCCGTGTGCCAAATTTAGTTTTTGAAGATCAGCTAGAAAGGTGTAGAAAGGGAGATAAGTCTTTGAAACGGCCAGAAGAATTTACAGACGAATCTTTGAGTTACAGTCGAACCTGGTTAAAATGGACACCGCCTCAAGTTGGTTTCAGCCTAACGTATGGCATTTTTTTAGCCTTATTTTCAAAAACTTTTGCAAAACGTGATTTGTCGGACTGGACAAAAATCGTAAGGATTCTGATTTTGTCGATCGTTTTTCCGAAATCTTCTAATAACCTTATCCCGTAAAGACCACCAAAAGCTTTTAAAAAGCAGGACAAAAAGGTGTTAGGTTTTAGGCGGGAACGAAGTTGAAAGTAGTAACGGTTTAGCGAGGTCCGACTGTAATGACTATTTCGTTTTGGTTTGATTCTGACCTTTATTTTTCGAAGTAGGCGCCAATTTAAATGCTCAATTATTGCTAATTATTGGTGTGTTTACATAAGACTAACTGGTTTCCATTAATTTGCATTAGCAACCTTTTTAACGACTGACTTATTCATGAAATATGAATTTTACTGACTAATTTTTTATATTTCGCTTCCTTCCTTGACATTCTGAAAATATAGGAAATTGCTTAAAAAAAAAGCTGTTTTTATGTGTTTCGACTTCTTAGTATTTTGGTTTCGCAAATGTTTTGGAAGTTTTTTACACGTGTTTGGTTTCTAAAGCAGATTATTAATATATTCAAAATGTTTTTAAAAGATTTAAAATACATAGTAAAAAGCCAAAAGAATACAAATATAAAGACACTAAACATGACAACATTTAATCTTACACGTTACAACTAACTGAGTAACTAAAAAAATGTGTTTTAACATAAACAAAAAACACAATTTCGACAAAACCCAAACTATACTTTCTTAAATTAAAATTATTACTGTAATTAATATCAAAATTTTTTGTTTCAAAAAGCTTTTTGAATCTAGTTATTTATTTTTAAGATGATTAAAAAACGAGAATTTTTGAGCCATTTTTGATTTACAATTTCAACATTTTCCGGGGGTTGAAAAATAATCATATATATATGTAGATGATTTTTTTTCAACCCCCGAAAAATCTTGAAATTGTAAATCGAAAATATCCCTAACTCTGAAATCCTAGTAAAAAAAACGAGTGGTGGGGGTTTATTAGAGAGTGGGGGATTAATAGACAAAATACGGTATGTGTATATATATGTGTGTTACAGTCGACTCCCTCCATAGTGCACACCCAAGGGACCGGCGCCAGGTGTGCACTATGGCGAAATGCACTATGGCGGGGGTGCACTATGGGGAGAGCTATTTTGCTTTAACACGGCCATGTGTGCACTATAGAGGGGTTTTCCATCTAAAACAAAGTTTTATTCGAACAACAACAGTGACAATAACACTTAATCATTTGTTAGCCGTAAAATAATTGAAAAGATTTTTCTGCTTCATCTTCTTCAAGCGTTCATTCGTCAGTAGTTCATCCAGCTTGTCACATATTCCTAACACGGCAGGATCAGCGAAGTTAGTTTCCACGTAGCGCTGGAAGAGCTTGAATCCCTTGATGGCTTTTCGAGTTGTAACCGCAGGCTGTACCGGCTCTTCCTCATCAATTATCACCTCTCCAGAGTCACTGTCATATTCCGCTTCGGCTGTCGAGACGGCTTCTGCAATTTCTTCCAATCTAAGTGTTCCTCCAGTGACGACATCCTGATCGACGTTCAAGTAGTCAAGCAAATCGCATTCTGTTGGCTCCACCGCTTGCAGTTCTTCCCAAAGCGTGTTCATCTCTTCCTCTGCATCGTTTTGCGCCACCAATGGCTAAAGTAAAATAAGAATTAGCCAAAATTATCAACCAAAAAATAAAATAAATAAAGCTTCACCTGTCCATCCACGATGAATCCTGCCTTTAGAAAGCAATTTGCAAGCGTGTCGGGTCTCATGTACCTCCAGGCTCGATGAAAGAGACACAACGCCTTGAGAAGATTTATTTTGAAGTCAGTATTGGTGTCGATTGCTGCGATTCGTTCACTAAGGAGAAAGCGCCTATAATGTACCTTCAAGTTCTGAATGATCCCTTGATCCATTGGCTGACAAAGTAGGTTGCGTATGAGACTCGTGTTGATAATTTTTAAGATGTTAAGAAATCACCTGCGATTCTGCTGTAGTATTCGGTGGGAAAAACTTAAGCGTTATTGCGCCCGCTAAAAGAAGCACTCTGTGTTTCACAAAACTGCAATCGCGAAAGTACATGAATAGAACAACAATGATGCGTTAGTTGTTTTAAAGTTGTAATGATAAAAAAAATTAAACTAGTTTCGCTTTAAAACATTTACTTTTTTGAAAGTTGATGTAAAAATATGTAAAGTGTGCACTATAGAGAGAGACGTTTATTGGTTTGGTTCCAGCCCAGGTGTGCACTATGGCGGGGTGCACTATGGAGGTGTGCACTATGGCGGGGGTTCGTTACTATAAATTTATATGGTGGCCAACCAAATCAGAACCGGGTGTGCACTATGGCGGGGTGTTCACTATGGAGGGAGTCGACTGTATATATATATATATATATATATATATATATATATATATATATATATATATATATATATATATATATATATATATATATATATATATATATATATATATATATATATATATATATATATATATATATATATATATATATATATATATATATATATATATATATATATATATATATATATATATATATATATATATATATATATATATATATATATATATATATATATATATATATATATGTAACGGTGATCAAAAGTTCCCGTGAAAATTTTATCGCTATTTTTTATATTATTTCAAAACCATAAATTTCTGTGTAGTGTTATACAATGTTGCTCATTTTCTCCTCTTTAGAATGGTATATCAACAATTTATTTCACTCATCAAAATAACCACCATTTGCATCAATACATTTTTTGACTCTTTTTGGAAAATTGTCAATAGATTTTTAAATCATTTCCTGCGAAATTTCCTCCCATTCTTTCACTAGCGTTGCCTTCAACTCAGCTATTGTTTTACATGGCTTTGCGCAGGCTTTTGATTGGAGATAAGGCCATACAAAATAATCCATAACCGTCAAATCAGGAGAATTGGGAGGCCGTTCACCGTCATTGTTTTTCCAGTGACTGTCGACCTTGATGGCATCTGGGACATTGTCGGCAATCCATTGTTGGGTTTCGACAAATGCTTGAAACAAAGGTTCTACCATGGACAGAAGATCATTTTGGCAACGACAATTGGACTTTTATGCAAGATGGAGCACCTTCGCATCGAGCCTTTTCCAATTTTCCAAAAAGAGTCAAAAAATGTATTGATGCAAATGGTGGTTATTTTGATGAGTGAAATAAATTGTTGATATACCATTCGAAAGAGGAGAAGAGGATTTATGGTTTTGAAATAATACAAAAAAATAGCGTTATATATATGTGTTTCTGTTTTTAGACGTTTCATTTTTTTACTTTTTAATAATATTTTCCACATTTTTTTGTTTTATTTACTTAATGTTTGGACGCATACAAAATATTGTTATTTTAGTTAGTATGTATTTCGTATGTTTGAGCATTAATTATGTTTTTAAAATGTTTTAAAATCATTTTTAATTCTTATAATCTGCTTTTGAAAATCAGAAACATGTGAAAAAATAACTAACAAAATTTGTATAATCAAAATACGAGAAAAAATGAAATACTAGGAAAAAGAAAAGCATTCGTAATAAAAAAAGGAAAGAGGCTTAAATTGACTAAACACAATATGAAAAATTAAAAAGAAATAGAAAATACCAAAATTGTCGAGCTTCATAAACATTAACTAGGTTGGTATTTAACAGGTAAAATTTAAATCCGGGAAAATTCCTGGGAAATTTCTGGGGAAAATTCAACTTTTCCGGGAAAATTGGGGAAAATTACAAACTCTTGAATTGAAAACAATTTTAATCAAAATGAAACAAATCAACATCAAAATCATCAAAAGTAATAGCTTCTGAAATCGGTTTTAAAAAGAGAGATGAGCATTTTCCAACATCAGATTGTGCTTGACATAAGTCGCGTGGGGAGTCGTATCGACCTTTGTTCCGTTCCGAAGCTTCGTATGGATTCCACTTCTGAGAGACCAATTTCGTTCTGTCGGTGCAGCAGTTATTGGCACACTGTGAAGCATTTGAAAAACCTTGAAGAGGAGAGTGTCGGAGAAGAAAGCAGTCCACCAAGTCAAGGCCTTCATTGTGTTGACTGCATCCCAGGCGTAGCGGCGCTTGTTCTTCACGAAAATTCCTGTTCCAGCAAGCCAATGAGCCCTCATTCATTCATGACCTGAAATATAAGAATAATCATTTCCATTTTTGTCGCGTTGTTGACATACCGCCCCGTTTTCCCTCCTTTCTTGTAGCAGAACTTGCAATAGGAGACCGGCTAGCTTTCCGTTGATTTGCTTATCAATTTTGTTGAAGTGTAGCCAAGCCTACGATTATTGACGGCAACCAGACATTGATTATCTAAAAAAAATTGTTTAACATAGAAACGCAAAACAAAATAACAATTTTCAAACTTTTTCTGTCAATTTTCCCACTTACAATTTTCCCATCACCCAACCCTATCATTAACGCGAAAAATTCGTTTTGAGCTGTGTTCCACTTCTGAGAGGGTCCGACAATTTTCTAGGCAATTTTATCTTTTTTACTAATTCTGTTTGAAAAGTCTAATCAGAAAAAATCGCAGGAGTACTGATTTTTGCTGATATTTTTTTCATAAAGGACTGTTTCGGCATTTTAAAGACAAAAAATCTTATAGATTATAGAAAACACATTCTCAAAAAAAATGTTTTATTCATATGAGGTTTTGTTTTTAAAATGCCAAAATTGTTATCTTGTTTTATAATATCAGCAAAATCAAAATAATTTCTGACCAAACTGTCCAAACATAATTAGTTTGTGATTTAAAAAATTTAAAATAATTAAAAAATTAAATTTAAAAAATGAGGTTGAAAAATTATCAGACGCAGCTGGAGAACGAACTTTCTGAATTGGTTTTTGGGTTTAATTTAATGTTAAATTAAACCGTGATTTTGAGTGTTAACTGTAAAGTTTTAAGTTTTACAGTTGACTGTGTCATTTAACCGTTAAATGCGCACACTATGACACAGCACGTTTTTTTTCTAAAAACAAATTACCTATTTGATTACAAGTCAAATACAAACATTCCAAAAACACTAAAATTTGACGTGAAAGTGCAGTATTTGAGTGTCCCATAGTTGAGACAGTGCGCCAGGGAGTTGTCCCATATATGGGACAAGTTTGCTCCGACCTAGCTCTATTTTTTAATTTAAATTTTTTTAGCCGTCGTGTTCAGTGCGGAACTCTGCACCAAACGCATAGTTTAGCACACACGGCCTTTCTTGTGTTAACTTTTGAAAATCCTTACAGCCAATTCTAGTGGTTGACTGTTTGAAAACTGTTTTTACAGTTAACTGTTGGTCTCATGATCACCTGGTTTTTATTTTAACTTTAGTTAATGGACTCAAACATATTTCCCAAACTACAAAAAAAGTAAGAAAAACATGGTTCATGGCATATTTCCTGGCAAACTGGCCCTGAGAAGGCTAGAGAACTAGCTTGTGAGCTGTGAAATATATTCACAGTTGTGTGTTGGAGCCGACTCTAAGATATTTAAAAGCTTAACTGTGAACTGAAATGATTTGTACAGTTAATTGCAGATGCTGAAAAACTTGTTTTTACGGTTGACTTTCTAAGGTCTGCACAATTTACTTGAATTTATTTACATTTATTTATCATCTACTTTAAATCCTCTTTCAATTTTTGAAAAGCCTCATCAATCTTAAAAAAGAAACATTGTCTACCCTTTTCTCCAAGTTTCACGCATTTCCGCTCGTACTTTCCTCATTCTTTACTGCATTCATCAATTTTACAAATAATTGAAAAGGAAAACCTTTTTACTTTTATTTTTTTCCAGCCACGTCCCTAGAAATAGCAGTCACAGGCTTGCACCTCAGCAAAAAGCCCTTCAAAGTGGGTTGCGCAACAATCGCTAGACCGTGCACCGTGCCTGGCGCGCCCTCACCTTTTTGCCTTTTGGCAATAACATAAGACATGCCTTCTATAAGATAGCCCTGGTTCGAAGAATGACTCAGCACCACCCAAAATATGATGACCAGACAGTTGGCAAGGCCATTTGGCTAGATTAAAGCTATTGTTCGCTGTCTCTCTTCTTTGATTGCGCAATGTGTAGACTTTTTTTTTGTTGTTTTGTCCTTTTACATCCTACTCCCACGCTTTTTGTTTTGTATTTTGTTGTGGCTGGAAGAGTAGGAGTATTTTTTTGAGGACTTATCCTAACACAAAGGTTTTGGATCAAAAGAGAGAGGATTAAGTCTTTTCATTGAATTTCAACACACTTCTTGTTTTTTTAAGAAAACCCTCGGTAATTTGTTTTGAAATTTGAAGTGATTAACAGAATAACATCTCAAAATCGGCCATATTCTGCGATTTTTTAGATCTTAGTCTTAGAGAAGGGTCGGCCAGCTTATGTTAGGATAGACTGAAGCATGAGTCTGAGATATTTTTGAGTCCCAAAAGAGAGTTACAAAAAACGTTGGAAAAGTTACAAAACCAAACAAGGGAACCAAGGAAAAAACACCCCCTTGCATTGAGGGATGGAGTCCAAATATCTTCGAAATTATTTTATAAAATAATTTCTACGATGCGGTTTTTAAAGTAAATGGAACTATGTATGTGCACAATTGTTGTTAGAAGCCAACATTATTTACATATTTTAGATATTTTTTTTTGAAAATTCTACATTGTCAGACATTATGTAAACAGCTATAAAGCTAGCAAATAATTTTTTTAATTTTTGTTGTAATCTTCGCTAGTCTGTTGTCATTTATAGACTTTTTTGTCAAGCCTGAAAAAACCACCAGTTTTTATCCGTAAACAAAATCAAATATTTTAGCTTTTTTCACTATAATGCATTGGCAGTTTCATTCTATTTTCCTAAAATAAGCAACCATAAATTTTGATTAATTTTTTCGTTATGGCTTTTTAATTTAAAAAATATTTTTAAAATCTTTTCCGTAGCAAGAAGATTTTTATAAAAATAAAGCCGGTCTTAATTTTAAATCCTCGGATCTTGCGCTCGGCTTTTTTTTTGTCAAATAGCCAAAAGTCATAAATGTTCAAAATTAATAGACTTTGTATAACTTTATAATTACAATTTTATTATTAATTATGATGAAAAAATTTCGCAAAATTGTGGTCGAAAATGAGGTCCTCGAAATTTTATTATAGATTTTCAATGACCGACGGCTTTTTTACGGCTGATAACAAGATAGGATCTGAAAAAGTGCTCTTGCCATGAAACCTTCAAGGGTTGATTGTATGAAATTGTGTGTTGTTTTTGTTGTTTATTTATTTGTTTGTATATTTGAACACGTTTGCACAGCTGAAACACCTATCTGGTGCAGAATTCAACGAGCTTTCAAACAAATATGAATTTAGTCGGGTTAGTGACCGTATAACATGCAAAATATTACCATTTTTCAAAAATCCTATCAAATAAAAAATTTAGTTCTTTTTTATAAACATCGAAAAATCGTTGATATCACCGTCTATTTTTCAGCACTTGACTGTATCAGATAGCGCAGAAACTGCAAATCATTTCGATACCAAAAGAAGACAGCAAATCCTGACAGAAAGTAGTCCAAAAATCAACAAATTTGTTGGTACCTCGGCTTTTTACGGGTTATTTGAAATCATGAAAATACGAAAGTCCACAAACAGCATTAATTTGAAATAACCCGTAACAAGCCGACGCAACAACAAATTTGTTGATTTTTGGACTACAGTCAAACCCGGGTTATCCGACACCCCAGTTAACCGACACCCTCTTTTATCCGACACCATGAGCCCGATTTGGTTGGCCTGGTAAACCTACACCCCAGTCATCCGACACCTCGTTTATCCGACACCATAAGGGCGGTCCCTTTGGGTGTCGGATAACCCAGGTTTGACTGTACTTTCTGTTAGGACTTGCTGTCTTCTTTTGGTATCGAAATGATTTGCAGTTTCTGCGCTATCTGATACAGTCAAGTGCTGAAAAATAGACGGTGATACCAACAATTTTTCGATGTTTATAAAAAAGAACTAAATTTTTTATTTGATAGGATTTTTGAAAATGCTAATATTTTGCATGTTATACGGTCACTAACCCGACTAAATTTATATTTGTTTGAAAGCTCGTTGAATTCTGCACCACATAGGTGTTTCAGCTGTGCAAAAGTGTTCAAATATACAAATATACAAACAAACAAATAAATAAACAACAAAAACAACACACAATTTCATACAATCAACCCTTGAACGAAAATTTCGTTCACACCACCATTTATTTCATCAAAGTCGATCACTTTCCTGAAATTAGACGAGTTGATTTCATAAATCAAATTAAGTTTTAAAATAGACAAACATGACAAAAGAAATTTGAAAATTTTAAGGATACAGTCAACCGTCGTTAATCCGCCACCCTCGATAATCCGCCACCCTAGGGCCGGTCCCAAAGAAGCTAAAGTTAAGTAAAGGTAGGGTAATCGCACCTCGATAATCCGCCACCCTCGTTAATCCGCCACCCTGAGGCCGGTCCCTAGGGGTGGCGGATTAACGATGGTTGACTGTACAGAGAACCCTTTCAATCCCAACGCTGCTCCTTTTCAGCCTGGAATGATGGAAACCCCTTTTTCATATCTATATAATTTGATTTTTTTTCGACCCTTGTTAACTTTTAGTATCAACAATCTCAGCAAAGCCAGAACACTTATGCGAATTCTGCTGCTCCAGCCAATCCACCTTATGGACGCGAGGAGGAGCTACAGATAGAGGAGCACTAGTAGCAGTAAATATAGTATAGTTGTAGTAAATAGTTGTAGTACAACATGTAGTAGCTAGCACCAGTGAATAGTTGCTACAAAAAGCGAGACTGAGAAATTCAAAAACTCAGAATTAAGTTTGACTGTGAAAACTATTTTCTCAGTTAATTTTGAAGTCAACTTTCAAAATAGTTATTACAATTAGCCGTCGAAGCTAACTGTAGCACGTTCAGCACTGTTGACTTTTAATATTAACTGTAAAAACATTGTTCACAATTAGCTGCCGTTTTTTTCCTCTACTAGAGCACCCCCTTCATGTTTTTTGACCAGGATTTCAGAGTTAGGGCAATTTTCGATTTACAATTTCAGTATTTTTAGGCATCCAAAAAGTAAAGCCTCGTGTGCCCATAGTAGATGGGTCCATAGTAAATAATAAGTCAATTGAATAAGTCAACTGAAAAAAAGTTTATAAGTTGATTGTCAGCATTAAGTTAACTAGTTAACTTAGACTGAAAAATGACCAATCAAAATTTTTTCGTGAACTTTTCGTTTCAAGAATATTCTTGAAAATCCTAGCAGAATTTTTTTTCGCTAGCCGAAATCATAAAAATAATAGCTGATTTTTCACATCAAAAATTGAATAAAATGTCCAGCGTATACAGCGCTGGACATATACAGCGTAGCTCATAAATATGGCAAAAAAACTAAGAGCGAATAAGACCTCAGAACTACCAGAACCGGGTTTCCAGACCCTACGATGTTTCCTCCTCACCTGTGCCCACGTGTGTTGTTTCGATGATTCCCCTTCCCCTTCCCTCGTTAAACAGTTTAAGAAACTTCATTGATAATCCACAGACCACATATAAGAAAGAGTCATAAGCATTGATAACGGCAAATTAGATCTTTCGAAGAAGGAACCGTCTCTGATTGAAGTTGCTGAGCACTGAACACCCTTCTCCTTGTCCATATATAAATACACACAAAGAAATACATACCTGTATCCCATCCTGGCGCTGAGTACGTTTAATAATACGTATCGCCTTTCCACATTTTGGACAATTCGTCGAGTTTTTGATCATATTAACACTGACAAGGATGGAAAGAACCTCTTCATCAGACATTTGAAAGAGATGACGTAGCCGAAGTGAGTTGAAATCAAACTGCTGTAGACTGCTGATATCTTCGACTATATGGAATCGCATAGGAAAACCTTAAAAGATTGAATGACATGCATAAAAAGACTATTAAAATAAAAAATGTAGCAATCACAGACAAAGTTTAATTTATTATTATTAATTTATTCAGGAAATAACATTGTGTTAAGACAAAAACAGTTTGAATACACTTCTTTGAAAAAATCAACAGGGGGACCAAGGCAAAAATGGGAACCGATTCTCCACTAGAGCCCATACTATAAAAAGGATTTTTCTACAGTTAATAGTTGCGGTTTGCACAGTTAATTATAATAAATAGTTAACAGTTAATATTTGATACAGTATTTTTCTTAATTAGCAACCAGCCCCCATTCAAAATCATTTTCTTGGCGTTATGTTTTTGACCAGTTTTTTCAACACTTTCAACTCTTTAGGCAAGTTACCAGTCCTTTTGTAGCTCATTTCACGGACTACAAAATGGGTGGTAATTGGCTTGAAGTAAGTCTTGAAAAAATGGGTCGAAAACACAAAAAGCCAAGAACACGATTTTGAACAGAGAAGGCGCGCTAATTAGAAAAAATACGGTATTTATTGTAACAAATTTTTTAGCTTGGAAAATGTGTTTTATTTTTGTTTTTTATTAAGCTGCTAAAATTAAAACTTTGAATCACTAAGCCGAGCTTTGAAAAAAATAAAAAAATATTATTCCATATTACAACCCCAGGGACTGGCACTAATTTGCAAAAAGTACAGGTTTAAAGTTTGGTTTCCCACGCTCTTTGCAGCAACTACGCATAGCTCACAAAAGCATCAACGTTTGACATTTGCAAAGGTAGCCAAAACTCAGTGATTAACTTTTAATCATTTATAATGGCTCTAGTGGAGAATCCGTTTCAATTTTTTGCCTTGGGAACCCCTCTGCTATTTTGAAGATGATCATGGTAAAAGTGATCATGTCAACTATAATCACCATATTAACATAACTATAATGATGGCTTTTTCAATAAAAACAACAGGGGGCCAAGCTGTTTTTTGGAAACGTATCCTCCACTAGAGTGTTAATCATACCGTTTTTTCACTTCAAAAGGCAAAAAATTGTTTTGCAGGAGAAAGTTATCTTCTGACCTTGCCTTTTTCGGTCAGAAAAACATGTTGTTTCTGTTCAAGTGCCAATCTTTATTTATTCACTCTGGTGTGTGTTATTCGGGAGAGCGCGTAAACACAGTAAAACACAAATAGGATGCTGCAACTAGAGCAAAGATTGAATTGTTGTCAAAGTACATTTTTTGAATGGATTGTTTTCAATAATACGGCTTTCGATAAGTTCAAGTTTTATAGATTTTTTTTAAATCAGAAATTGCAACTTTTTAAGTCTAACCAAAAGTCTTTTAAGTCTTTTTAAGTCAGCCCGCTTATTTTCAACTCCAATTGTATTTCTATTCTTGTAGTCAATTTTGGTTGCTTTACCTCAATCAGCTCTTAATTTTACGCCACTTCCTAGACTTCATTCCCCCCTGGGGTCCGATACTGTTTTAGACCCATTTTTAGAATATTTTGCCGAAAATGATCATTATTATCATCATTAGTCAAAAATTTCATAAGCATCACAAAAGTGTCGGACCCCAAGCAATAACGAACTTTTGGCGGTGGCGTAAAATCGACAGTTGACTATAACTGAAATTTTCTACAAATAATGTGTAATATTAACTGTATTTTGAAATCCGCAAACAGGTATAAAAAATATAACTTCAACATTTTTTTGCCGAAATTTTGGTTTCTAATTAGAATTTTTCAAATGTTTGTTCACACCTATTGTTAAAAGCAATTTCTTTGAATTTTTCTGTGTGAAATAATCACGAAATTCACTTGACATATAAAGAAGTAAAAACTACAAACCAAAAAGTTGTCTGGAAATATAATTATTAAAACTTTCGGCGCTAGTATAGAACAGTGCAGGGAATTTTCAATTTTCTCGTCCTCGGGAAAATTTTTTTTCGGGCCTCGTACTTCGTACTCGTCCTCGTACCGACTTTTTGAAATCGCTCGTATTTGTCTTCGTCCTCGTAGTACGAGCCTGAAATTGGCTCGTACTCGTCTTCGTCCTCGTCTTTTTCTCGTCCTTTGTCTTTTTACTCGTACTTTGCTCGTACTTTGTTTTAGAAAATAAAAAAGAGTAATTTTTATTGAAAATTGATACATTTTTGAACTAAATGCTTATATATTTTTTGTTGAATGATAACAGAACACGACTTCTTATCCGCTTGTAACCACTACTGGTTTTATGACCAGAACTCTGCAACGTGAGCTGGCTGAACATTCTTTCAACAGGAGATGTTGTCATGCTGACTGCCAAAATTGACTGCCACAACCTCAAAAAACTAGTCGAAGAACTAGCAAAGAGAAAAAAAAACCTTAAGCAAATGTTTCAATAAGAAATTGGAACTTTTGATTAAAAATTGTTAAAATAATAGGAATTTTTGTAAAAATAAACAATTTTGGTAAAAAAAGATTTAAATGAAGAAAATTATAGCTAGGACGAGTCGTCTTTACCCTTCGTCTTCCGTCCTCGTCCTTGCCCCTTCGTCCACGTCCTCGTACTTGTAATTTTTTGAGCCTCGTACTTCGTACTCGTCCTCGTACCGACTTTTTGAAATCGCTCGTACTCGTCCTCGTAGTACGAGGACGAGAACGAAAGACGAGGACGAGTTCCCTGCACTGGTATAGAATACCCCCAAATCAGACCTTCTAAAAATCGTTGTAACTACCCTTTGGAACATCAAGTTTAGGCTTAGCCCTTAGGCTTAGGGGTAGGCCAGCGTATGGAAGTTGTGACTAATAAGTGTTTCACGCACTTTTTCTGGGGTCTGGAACATATATTAGGGTGCTCTTTACTTAGGCTTAGGGGTATGCCAGCGTATGGAAGTTGTGACTAATAAGTGTTTTACGCACTTTTTCTGGGGTCTGGAACATATATTAGGGTGCTCTTTACTTAAGTTTTAGAAGGCATAAGTTTTGGGGGTATTCTATACTAGGGTCAAAGTTTCTAATCTGAATAGGGCGATAAAAACTGAATGTGGTTGATATTTTTAACTAATCGTGGAATAAACTTTCAGTAAGAACATAAATGGCAGAGCCATTATTCACAGTTAAGTTTTGTAGTTGGCTGAACAAGCTATCATGTATGATTTAATTTTACAGGCAAGATCCGAGTTTAACTGTAAAAAAGGTTCTTTGACACCAGAAATAGACTTCAATAATTTTTTTTTGTCGACATATTGATACTAGAGTATATGAAAATTTTAAAAATATTTTATTTTCTTTACGTTTTTTATCATTTTATTATCAACTTTTTATTTGGATTAAGAAAAAAAGTTGTGACCGAATATGCATGCTTAATTTTTTTTGAGTCTTCTTTTTTTCAAAGTTGTGAGAGAATGTTGAAAAATCATTGACTGCTTTATTTCATTTTCTCTGACTGAACTAAAAGAACTAAATTTTTTATTCGGTAGGATTTTTGAAAATGCTAATATTTTGCATGTTATACGGTCACTAACCCGACTAAATTTATATTTGTTTGAAAGCTCGTAAAATTTTGCACCACATAGGTGTTAACGTGTTCTCGAATAAAAATATACAAACAAATAAATAAACAACAAAAACAACACACAATTTCATACAATCAACCCTTGAACGAAAGTTTTGTTCACACCACCTCTGACTTCAATTTTTTGCAAAGCTGTTTTACGCGTTTTCTTAACTCCCGCGAGCTCTACCGATTGCATTTTTCAGATTTTAGTTGAGCACCCAAAAATCTTGAGATCGAATTCCAAATTTTCCGATTTTTGGGCATCCAAAAAATAACTCCCCAGAGGGAGCTATTAGAAAAAATACGGTATATCTTTTTTCACAGTTTACATTCAAACCCACATCAAATTCCACTTTCTGTCTTATTTTCCGCTTACTTTTTTATAGCCGACTAAGGTACTGTAGTTCAGGAGACAGGTAGTGCCAATCAACAACAAATGCCAGAAGTCTTTTCCTTTTCCTCGAGAGGTCAATCGCAGCCATTGTTTTAAACAATTAGGCAAGCCGTGCAACTGTACATCTCCCTCCTTCCTGTACCTCTTCTGGAATGGCACGGCACACAGGTCAATTTCGTCATCTTTCTTTCAAAAAAATTCCGCCTTTTCCTATGTAAGAAGAGAGCAAGCAGCTCCATTAGAGTGACTCATACATATAACAACCTTGAGCAAATATTGGTAAACTATGCGAGCAGATATAATAACACCAGCCACCTAAATTACATTCAAGCCTAAGAAAAGGGGTAAAAGTTCATTCATGGGAATGTAGGCGAAGACAAAGCTCAGAAAAAATTCTGCAGTTAATTTCTGGTTTTATTTATAAAAATTTATTTTGCAAATTTAGTAGTTTTAGTGGTGGCCAGCATAGGACATGCTCAAACATGAACTCCAAACTGCATTGTGTTTTCAGCCATTTAAATTCCTTTAAATCCATATAAACCACTATAACCACCATAAAAACGATTTCTGCCATTTTTTATCGATAGCTACAGTAATTTCTTTTTTTAATTAAAGAGCTACAAGGTGGGCGAAGAAATACGGTCGATATTAAACGGTCATTGAATTTTTCCTGGTATGCTTTGGTTGGCCTTTTTGTCGCTTAGATTGTTAAAACTGATTTTCTATAACTAGCTTTGAACTGAACCGAAAACAAACTAGCACTTAAAATTAACTCTCAGTCTTAACTATAAAAATCATTTAAAATTTTTTGTCATGTCAAATTTCGGGACTACTGCTACATTTGATTGCAGACGTTAACTGCGGAAATCACAGTAAGGTTTATAGAAGTTCAATTTCAGCAAGGGCAAACAATTGTTGACCAAGTTTGCTATATTTAATTTATTTATTTATGTTCTTTTGCATTTCACCTTATTCGTGAGCCTGAAAGAGGTGGTCATTTATAGGAATGCAGGCGGGCAGTAACAAAACAACAGCTTTCTCTTTCGTCACCGCCTCCTTGTGTTGCCAACTCAGCAAGAGGGCGTGTCTTTTACTTTTCAACCTCTTTCAGGTCTTCAAACCTCCATGTCTCAAAAAATGTCTATATAAATGATGTAGTTACCGGCTTGTGAGCTGGCCACCTCACCAGAAATTAGTTTTTCTTTTCTATTCTGGTGCCAATCATTGCCTTTTTCATTTTCAATATGTGACTTTGTTGTGCTTTCTTTATCAGGCGGGAAAATTTAGTGAAAAGGTGATTTCCTTTTCTTTGTCTTCTTTTAATTTCACTTTTATACGAATTCCTATTTTATTAAAATTTTGTGTGCTTTTATTCGTGAAAACATACACGTAACTTATAAGTGACTCAAAAAACTCATCAAAAAGAATCACATAGAGATGAGAAAAATTTTCCTTTGCGAAAAAGACTGAAGCGTGAGTACTCTTAAGCAATTTACACTTGGTTCATTTGGTGACAAAATTCACAGTGTGATAATTACGACTATTCCATATCGTTGAATTACAAAAACATTATTTCATAGTAAGCTTTCGATAATAGATGTAGAAAAAAGTCTCTAGAATCGACATTTGAAGTTAACTATACAAATAATTTGTATCTTTTTTAAATTGCTAACTTCAAAGTTAACTTCCTATATTAACTGTGACACAGTCAACGTTCTTGACACAATTAGTTAACTTTAAAAAACAGTGTCACAGTTGATTTTCAATGTTAACTGTGAAAAAGCTTTTTATAATTAGCATGAAAAGTTAAATAAATTGTTTTCGCAGTTTATTTGTGGTGTTTTTTCGGGCAATTTTCGCTTACTGTACTTACTAATCATTTATTTTTTAGATAAATACAAGCAAATATTTACCCTCTAATTCTTTATCTGAATCTTGCCAAATGAGTCCTTCGTTCAGTTCTGTTACAGCCAGGTATACTTGCAAGTTCGAAAGTAGGCATTCCAGTTACTCCAGGACAGTCTTGGCAGCAACCATCATTGTCTATCTGTGCTTATCAGTACTCAGCACGGAAGCCAGACATCATCACCACCACAGGAAAGGCGGGTGTTTTTTTTATTACGGCCCTTGCCAAACACATCAATAATTTGGAAGGAACACACATAAAAAATCTGGCTGTTTCATTAACTAAATTTTTGTCAAGTGTTATCAAAAAAAATCATTTTAAATAATTGATTGTTTGATTACTATTATTAAGAATATAATTAACTGCTTGCTTGTTTCAGAACAAATGACTACCACAGAAGACTATGAATACAAGGATATCAACGATTACAGTTCAGGAGTGTTCGTTGACAGTGTGGTAGGTTATTTTAGTCGGTACTTCTCCGGTTTAGGACCCCCCCAAATTCGGCAAATGCGTAACAAAATTCCTTTTTATTCACATTCATATAACAATACAATTTGAGACCACGTTATATTGAATATTCAGAAACAAAAATATTTTCACGATACACTATTACGTTTGAAAAAAATACAATCGAGGGGGGTACCTAAACCGGAGAAGTACTTTTTAGTCATGAAAAACTAAAAAAATAAAAATATTCAAACAGTTGACGCTAAAAGTTAATTTAAAAATTTTTTTGAATTTTCTACAATCTGGGGCGGTAGGAAAAAGCTTTACCTTTACCTCTACCTTTACCTCTAGCTTTCACCCTTACCTTACCTTTACCTCTAGCTTAGGAATAATCTTTACTTTTACTTTTACCTTCTGCTGAAGGTAAGGGTAAAGGTAAAAGTAACCTTATTCCTAAGCTCACAACGCAAGGAAGCAAAACGGTTTTTCCAGCGGCCAATGCTGCGCTCAACTGAAGAGCGCACTTTTGTCAATGCTTTGTTGTAGCTTAGTTAATATACATATTTTAACACTGACATTGATCACTAAAAAGTTACCGTTTCTCTGGCTCAGTATTGGGATCTTCAAATGGTGTCATGAGCCATGGTCGAAGAGCATATCCTCTATCACCAATGATGAAGCCACGCAGATTGTTATTTTCATACTATGTCCATACAGAATGCCTCATCATAAATGAGTCATGGGAGCAGCCAGGCCATTTTGCCACAACATTCGTAAACATTCCATTTCGGTTGACAATGACTTGAGTGTTTATGGAGTGATAGTTGCTCCTATTCACATAGTCTCGTTCAGGAGCATGTTAAATAGGAACGGCGACAAGCTCTATCAAGCGCTTTATTTTTCCTTCCAGACACATACTGATCAGTTTGAAATCTAAAAAAATATGATAGAATATAAGATTATTGATAAAAAAAGACGATGAAGCCTTTAAATCAACCTATAGAGCATTGATGAGTATAGATAGAAAGACACATAGCTAAAGGTAAAATTGTTACCCTGCTCCCGATCAGGGCAAAAATTCCATGATACCCCCTGTTGTTTTTACCTTTACCCTTACCTTTACTTCTAGCTACCTTATTCCTACGGGTAAAGGTAACGGTAGAAGGTAAAGGTAGAGGTAAGGATAAACCTTATTCCTAAAGGTAAAGGTAAAAAAGCTTATTCCTACCGCCCCCTGATTTAGTCGATCACTGTAGAATTTATTTTCACAGTTAAAACCTAATTGTAAAATCTTTATATATTATGGGCTTTATTAAAGGTCAAATAAAGTCAGTAGAAATTCAAACTTTGTACAGCGAAGACTGTGAAAATGTTAACTGTCTAAATAGTTTATGAAACTGACTTTAAGTTAAGCTGTACGATTTTTTCTTACAGTTAACTCTTCTAATTGGCTGTAAAATTTACTTCGAAATTTTAAAAAATGATTTTGAAATATTTTCCAAATTATTAAAATTAAAATTTTCAGCCGATCAAGACCACACCATATTCTTCACTCAAAACGACACCTTCTCAGCACCACAACACCAATAGGTTTCCCAAGTTAAGGAAATTTTTCGAAGCTCAAAGGCAGTACTACTATCAAAAAAGAAAGTAAAAAAGTCTTGTTTTAACAAACACATACCTTAGAACGTTGCTTTCAGAAGACTTTTAGCCATTTTTGAGTGAATATCGTATTTCCCGTAATTGCCGCCCGGGGCGCTTATTTTTTGATCGACCTCTAGGGGGGAGGGGCGCTTATTAGAGTCATTTTGAGATGTTCGGGTGGAAATCCAAAATCGAAAAAGCAGAATCGGCAAAGCTCGCGGGAACTAAGAAAACGCAAAAAAAACTTGCTCGAAAAAAAATTCCTGCTCTGAAATACAGACCCTCAAAGTCGAGGGGGGGGGCGCTTATTAGAGGGTGGCGGTAATTAGAGGAAATACGGTATATATTATATTCATACGTTTAAAAAGTATACTCTTGTCAGCGTAATCTACAGTTCAATTTAAATATAGTAAAACCTTTAGTACAAACTTTTATATAGTTATGCAGATTCCTTATTAAAATTTAAAAATTGGGTTTTACTATAGTTAAATTCTAACAAATTTTTTACTTTTCATACCTCTCCCTACTCATTTATTTCTTTTGGTCATTTTAATCATTTTCTTTAATTGAGGAAGTCAAGAGGGTAGTTTTTAGACATAATTTAGATGATGAAAAACAAAAAAAATATTGCTTTTTAGAAACAAAAAAGATCTATTTAATGCCAACTTCCACCCACTTTTTTTTTCGAATGACTAAAAAAAGACTAAAAAAAAGTTAAAATTTCCGAAATAAAACATAGGACGTCATTTCGATAAATGTCATTTTAGTAGACTAAAAAAATGAATTTGCTACGTCATTTTCTGTGAACTTTTAACAAGTCCAAAAACCTGAAATGCATTTCAGAAAACACTATATTAGTGATTTAAAATTTCCTTGTGGGTGAGTCTGGCCTCCTGATAGCTTATTCATAGAAAAGAAATCGTAACAGAGCACAACAAAAGTGTCCAAATAAAGACGAACCCACATGACTAAAATAAAACAAATCCCATTTGACTTCTACGAATTATTATTTTTTCCTGTTGCTTATTGCTTATTTGTTAAAACTATGTTGTGTTGTGGTTGTTTGTGTTGTGTTGTTATTGTGACTATTAATATGTCATTGTTTATTTCTTTAGTTATCGTTTATTC